>WOXC01003131.1:0-400835 GCA_011680675.1 Gymnobelideus leadbeateri | reverse complement strand
CCCTCGAAAGAATCTATACCTCTTCTAAATGAGGAAGAAGAACCATCTTCCTGTATGAACAGGGGTCATAGAGAAAGTCCATGCTTACATTCCTGTTACATAGGTACCTTTCAGATGTCTCCAAACAATGGCCCTGTAATCTCATCAATTTGATTGAGGAAACTCCTCAAATTAATTGGTGAATCCCCCAATACATGCTGTCCCTTAAAGTTATTTTTTGCTTAGCACTTAGAGCAGTCCCTTCTTTACACACCCAGTATCAGGCTGAGGAAAATCCCTAAGGTATTTGAATATCACTCTTCTGCTCAAAAATATTGAATGGTTCCCTCTTGTCTCTATCATAAACTACAAAATCCTCCTGGAACTTAAAGCCCTGGCTTTTTTATTTTATCTTAGAGGTAATAGTGACAAGGTAAGATTTGTACTTGGGGAATGTTCTAGGTACCATGACATAGGAAAAATAGCAATAAACTGAAAGGGGGATGAGAAATGCAACCATTGGGTTTAGCAAATAAGAAAGCATTAGGAACTTTAGGGAGAGAATTTTCAGTTGAATGGTGGAGTGACAAGTCAGATTACAAAAAAAACAAAACAACTTATGAGACATGGAGAAATGGAGACAATATGTATAGATGACTAGATGATTGTGAAAGGAAAAATAGCTATGAAACAATAGTTTGAGGAAATGGCAGGGTCAAGTATTCGATTTTTGACAATGGAAATAGTTGGTTTAAGGGAATTTTATTAATAATAAAACCTGGAATTTGCTTGTACCTTATTGCTTTTTATGGTATGTTTGTGGCAATTATCTCATTTGGCAATGTAGCATAATGGAGAGAATGCTTTATCTAGAGATGGAATGGTAGCAACTAGGGGGAACAGCAGGAGGACTAGGTCTTCCTGCTCTATCACTAGCAGATAGAGCACTGGGCCTAGAGTCAGGAAGACCTGAGTTCACATCCAGCCTCAAATACTTAATAGCTATATGATCTTGGGCAAGTCACTTAACCTCTGATTGCCTCCATTTCCTCAACTGTAAAATGAGGATAATAATAGCATCTACCTCCCAGAGTAGTTGTGAGGATAAAACAAAATTATATTTATGAAGCAGTTAGCACAGTTCCTGTGTGACACAGAGTAGGTTCTATATAAATGCTAGCCATGATGATGATTGTGATGATGATGCTGCTGGTGGTGGTGGTATTGATGGTGGACAAGTCACTCAAGCTCATTGATGTACTATTTCTTGGTCATTGTTTAGCGAAAAGTTTTCTGGTCTGAGAGTTGGAAGCTCTAGTTATAGCCTTCTCTTGATTTGTCATGGTGATCTTGGGAAAGTCATTTCCCATCTCCGGGTCTCAATTTTTTCCTTTTGTAAAGTTAAAAGGTTAAAAGATGAACTCTGAGGGTCCTTCTAGAGGTAGTATTCTATGATTCTATCATCCTCTTGTTAACCTTGTGAGGTAGAGGGAAGAAAAAAATGATTTTCTCATTTTACAGATTTAAAAAATGAGGCAAAGAATGTCAAAGACAGGTAGCTGGTTAGTGGTTACTTTCTTTTTCTGGGAGGTGTTCTTAGCCCTACTTCAGTAGCCTGTTTGTTGGTCTGTCTGCCACAAGTCTCTCCCCATTCCACTCCATTCTTCATTCAGCTGCCAATGTGATTTTCCAAAAGTGTTGGTCCAGTGATGTCAGCCCCATACTCAATAAACATCAGTGGCTCCCTCATACCTCCAAGATCAAATACAAAATCCTCTGCTTTGCATTCCAAACCCTTCATAATCTAGTATCCATAACCATATTTCCAGTCATCTTACACATGCCATGCCCCATATTCTCATTGATTTAGTGACATGGTCTTTCTTGCTATTTCCCAACAACAAACTCCATCTCTTGGCTCTGGACATTCTCTCTGGCTGCCTCTCCTGTCTGAAATACTCTCCATCATCATCTCCACTTCCTGGATTCCATGGATTCTTTCAAGTCCTAGCCAAAATCCCATCTTTTATCAGAAGCTTTTCCCAAACCTTCTTAACTCTAATCTCTTTCTCCTGTTGATTATCTCTTATTCAATCTATATATAGTTTTTTGTGTGTATGTGTACATTTATTTGTATGTTGTCTTCCCCATTAGACTGTGAGTTCCTTGAGAGAAGACATTGTCTTTTGCCTTCTTTGTCTCCAGTGTTTAGCACAGTGGTTGGCTCATAGTAGGCACTTAATAAATGCTTACTGACTGACTGACTGAGGGCAGGATGAAAAGAGGCATCATTGTGCTACCACTGATGCAAAGAATAATAGAAAAGGAAAAGTGGAACTGGAGAGGAAGAGTATACATGTTCTCTCTCTCTCTTGATCTTCTCAGTGTTTTTTGTGAAGACCCATTGCCCCATGAAGTATAATATAGTGCACTAGACAGAGCCAAATTCAAGACCTGGATTCAAGACCTTGTTCCTCCACATAGTAACTGTGTGAACTTGAACAACTCACTTTAATGTCTCTGATTCTCAGTCTTCCCATCCATCAAGTGGGGCCAATAACAACCTACACATACTTTATGGTGATATCCTAAGAAATAAATGAATGCTTTCAAGTGCTACATAAATACAAACTATTATCATCATGAATAACCTCTCCCAGCCTGAGGCCTGAGAAGACAGGAATTGTCTATTTATTTGAAGCTGACATTTAAAAGCAGATAAATCAAGAATGGAAGGGAGAGAACTTTTTAATTAGCTAATTAACTGATCTGTTCAGATTTTAAAATTAGTTTTAACAGCAGCACCCACAAAGGAACAAGCCCTTGAAATGCATTTTTTATCTAAATTAGAAATGTATCAATTAATTTATGAGGAGGGGGCAGAAATTGGTTTTTGACATACATAGCAACAGCATAGGAAAAGAAAAAGAGGAGGCGATATATTTTCCTTTGCAATTAGGTGGGAAATAATATGTTTCATTCTTATGTGACTCCTCTCTTTCCTTTGGGAGAAGAAGGAAGAGAAATATTATTCTTTAGTGGAAAGAAAGAGCCTGAAGGACTGGTGTTGGGCTCACATTTGGGCTCATTAACTTAAGGAAGGTCTGATCAGCCTGCAGCAGGTACCAGGGGTTAGGTGATGCCCACTCATTTCATAGAAACAACCATTATCCAGATCCTTAGGGATTGCTAATTGGTTCTATCAGAGGTGAGCCATTAGCCAGGCTGCCTAGGAAATGGTGGTGCTTTCAAAATTTTCATAGTCTTTTTTTTGAAAAATGAATAAATATAAACAAAATGCAAAGCAAAACCAAAATGCCTCATTGATTTGGTCCAACTACACAGAGCACGGCACTGTATGACTGTCAAATATAACCTTTTATTTATCATTTTAGTGCTCAGCAGAGACTCAGAAACAAACCATTATCTACTCAATGACCTCTAAGGACACTTTGGACTCTAAAATCTTATGATACTTTGAGTCTACAGACTAGCTTGGGATCAATTCTGAATAGTAACACTTCTTATGGCTCATGTGATCAGTTCTGTTGTGCCTCTAAATCCCCTTCTTCCCACAGAAATACACATAGACAAAGACCTTGGAGAAGGAAATGACAAACCATTCCAGTATCTTTGGTAAGAAAACTCCATACGGGGTCACAGAGTGTTGAGCACAACTCAATAACACCAACAAATAAAAAAAACAAAAAACCAGGGGCAGCTAGGTGGCACAGTGAGTAGAGCACCAGCCCTGGAGTCAGAAGGACCTGAGTTCAGATCCGGCCTCAGACACTTAACACACACAAACAAAAACCTAGCCGTGTGACCTTGGGCAAGTTACTTAATCCCAATTGCCCTCTAAAAAGCAGAAAAAAAAGGCAAATAAATAAATGAATGGATGAATAAAAAAAAAGTCCTTCATAGGGATATTATGCTACATGGAAGAGGAAGAAGAAATATTCCCCTAGTCCTGAGAGCATGACAATGCTAAGAAGGAAACACAGATCTATGACACTGGAAAAAGGCATCTGACCCTGGGATTCCACAGTGTAATTTCATATGACATATAATAAGTCAGAGTCAGAAGGAAATTCAAAGACTATTTGAACCAATGAAGAATAAAGTGAAGGGAAAATAGTACAGTAGATAGACCACCAAGCCTGGTGTCAGGAAGACCTAAGTTTAAATCTGGCCTCAAACACTCACCAGCTCTGTGACCCTGGGCAAGTCACTTAACCCTGTTCTCCTCAGTTCCTCATCTGTAAAACGGAGAAGGAAATATCAAACTGCTTCAGTGTTTTTGTCAAGAAAATCTCAAATGGGGTCACAAAGAGTCGGGCATGAGTGAAATGATGGAACAACAAAGAGTAAAGTGAGTGAAGATAGGAGAACAAATTTTTAAATGGTAATACTTTAGAGAATAAAAAAAATTTGAAAGACTTTAGAACTCTGATCAACACAATAATAAATCATAATGGGTTCAAAACATTGAAGATGAAACTTGCCACTTACCTCCTGCCAAAGAGATGATGATCTTAAAATGCAAGAAGACATACATTTTCAAATGTGACCACTGTGGGAATTTGTTTTCCTGAACTATGCAGACATGGATTGAGGATTGATTTTTTAAACTTGCTCAGTGATAGAAAGTAGTGAGAATACATTAATTTTAAAAATATTTTTAACTTGAAAAATAAAAATAATAGACATTTAAAAAAAGAAAAAAAGATCATTTAGATGAAATTCACTTCAATAAGAATTCTCTCTATGAAGGATCTGATATGTAGTCATTCAGTTTTTGTTTGAAGACCAAGGAGATCTAGTGAGCCCATTCCATTTGGGGTTAATTCTAATGGATAGGAAGACTTTTCTTTAAAGCTAAAAACAGCTTCCTGGCAGCATCCAGCTATTACTCATGATTTTGCCCTACAGGGCCAAGAAAAACAAACCTAATTCTCTTGCACATGACAGTTCTTCAAAAACTTGAAGACAGCTATCATAGCACCCTCTCTATCTTCTCATCTCTAGGCTAAATATTCCCAGATCTTTCAACTGATACTCACATGTCAGTATCCTAAGGTCCTTTAATATTATGGTACCATTTGAATTGTCTTAGGAAGATTTTGAAGATCACCTAGCAGGATGAGATACCAGACATTGAGGTCCTTTCTTGAACTAGACTACCAAGCATTCAAAATCTACTGCAGAGGGCCACAACTATGATGGACTGGCCACATTGTTTAAAAGTAAAATGTATGCTTGCCTAAAAGACTGTTTTATGAAGAACTCACACAGGGCAAGTATGCACATGATGGGTAGCAATAAAAGGTTTCTCTTAAGAATTTTGAAATTAATTATGTGACATGGGAGACACTGTCATGGGACCACCCAGCATGGCATGCCCACATCAGAGAGGGTACTGTGCTCTATTCGAAAAGCAGAATTGAAATAGGTCAAAGAAAATGCAGAATGTGCACATTTAGAGAATCCCCTCCAAATGTTCACATGAACTATTTGTGCTTGACCTGAGGTAGAGTATTACAAGATTGTATTGGTCTGATCAGCCACACATAAACACATTGCAACTTGACTCTAACAGAGTGATGTCATTTTGGTCCTTAAGAATGGAGGACAGCAACCAATCAGCCATATTCTCTACTCTCTCCAGTTTAATTATCCTTCCTATTATGCAGCCCCCAAAGCTTAACATAATTCTCCATGTGCAGTTTGACCAGGGAAGGGTTGAGTGAAATTATCACCTCTCTAATCCTGTATATTGCCAATCTACACATAATGGCATATTATATTTCCCTTAATGCAGCCAAAGCATTAAGCAGCTTTCTTGGCTGCCATACCTTACTGTTAACTCATATTGAGCATGATATTGACTAAAATCCGAAGATCTTTTTTTTCCAAACTACTAGATAGCTATGTCTTCCCAGTCAAGGGTTTGTGAAATTGATTTTTTTTTTGTGCCAAAGTGCAAGATCTTACATTTGTCCCTATTAAATTTCATGCTATTAGATTCAGACCAATGTTCTAATCTGCAGAGGTCTTTTTAAATAGTAGCTTTATTATCTAATAAGTTAGCTATCTCCTCTAACTTTTTGTCATTTATAAATTTGACAAGCATGACATTAATGTCTTTAATCAAATCATTAGTAGGAGTAAGACAAGATCCTTGGGGTGCTCCAAAGATAATCTTATTCCAAGGAGACATTCACTCATAAAAACGACCCTTTGGATTTAGCTATTTAACCATTTCTGAATCCACCCTAACTCTACTATTGTCTAGTATGATTTGTGACCACTTTGTGCATAATATTAGCATGAGATCTGTCAAATGCTTTGTCAAAGTCTAGACAAGCTGTAGCTATAGCACTCCTCCAATCTGCCAGTCTAGTGAGCTTGAGCAAAAGGGGATTGAGGTTAATTTGCCATGTCTTCTTGGTGAAGCCATATTAGCTCCATGGAATCATTATTTGCTTTTTAAAACTTTTAGTAAAGCTCCATAGAATCATTGTTTCCTCTTTAAAATTTTTAGTAACTCTCTCTTAAAGAATTTCAAATCCAATCTTACTTGGACAGGAATCTTTTCTACTATGTCCCTGATGACTGTTCATAGAACTTCTTGGTGACTTCTCAGGATGGAGAATCTGCTAACTCCCAAGGCCATTTTATTTTTGTACAGCTTTAGTTGCTGGTATACACCATTGGACATGAAATCACCAAGAAGCAGCTTGGTGGCACAGAAGATAGAACTTTGGGCCCAGAGTCAGGGAGATCCAAGTTCAAATCTAGCTTCAAATATAAGCTAAGTGACCTTGGGTAAGTCACTTATCCACTATCTACCTTAGTTTTCTCAACTGAAAAATGGGAATAATAATAGCACCAACCTCACAGGGCTATTGTGTGAATCAAAAGTGATAATATTTGTAAAGCATTTCACACAGTACCTGGAACATGGTAGAAGCTTAATAAATGCTTGTTCCCTTCCTTTCCCCTACTTCCAACAGTATTGGTTATAGTTCTCTGGGCATTTACAGATGTTTTTTCACCAGGGCAAGCTGACTTTCAAAAATGAGTAATTTCCATTAGAGATAATGACAACAATGAGACCATATATTAAAATTTTTGGAATGCAGCCAAAGCAGTATTTAGGGGGAACTTTATATCTCTAAACATTTTCATCAGCAAAAGAAAGAGCGGATCATTGAAGTGGGCATGCAACTAAAAAAATGAAAACTAAAAAATTAAAAACCCCCATTTAAAGAACAAACTAGAAATCCTAAGCAATAGAGAAAAGATTAATAATACTGAAGGCAAAAAAATTATTAAATTAATACATAAAACTAGGACCTGTTTTTTTTTGTTTTGTTTTTACAGAAAGATAAAAAAACAGCAAAATAGGCAAACTTAGCTAATGATTAAAAAAAGAAGGAAACCAAATTTATCTACTTGAAAATTTAAAAGGTTATTTCCCCATCAACGAGGAAGAAATTATTAGGAATTATTTTACGCAACAGGATGTCAGTGATACTGACAATCTAAACAACATGAATGTTTACAAAAATATAAAATGCCCACATTGACATAACAAGAAATATAGGTCTTAAATAACCCAATATATAGAAAAAGAAACTGAACAATCCATAAATGACCTCTTTACACCATCACCACTACCCAAACAAAAACAAAAACACCAAGACCATAGGGATTTACAAGTTAATTCCTTCTACTGTTTAAGTAACAATGAATTCCAGTACTACATAAACTATTTGGGAAAAATAGTATGAAGGTCCTCAGGCCCTACAAAATCCTTTCCATGATAAAATTATGGTCACCATCTCAACCAGGTCAACCAAGTAAAAATAGGGGGAAAAATAACTGTAGACCAAAATGACTTTGGAATGTTAGCAAGTGGATTATAACAACATATCATAAAGATCATACAGTATGATCAGGTTTAAATTATACCAGGACTGCAGGAATAATTCAATATTAGGAAGACTATAAATGTAATTGACCATATTAATGATAAGAGCAATGTGAAAATCATATGTTTTTATTAATAGATACAGAAAAGTCTCTTGACAAGATATAACATCTGTTACTATTTTTAAAAATACTAGAAAGTAGAGGAATAAGTGGAATTTTCCTAATATAAGTAATATCTATATAAAAAACAATATCCAGTTTTATCTGCAATGGGGATAAACTAAAGGCCTTTCCAGTAAGATCAGGGGTAAATCAAGGATTTCCATTTTCACCATTACTATTCATTAAAGTGCTAGATAAGCTAATTATTGCAGTAAGACCAAAGAACTTGAAGCAATAAACATAGACAAAGAAGAGACAAAGTTACTGCTTTTTTTTTCTTTACAGATGATAGAGACATCCCACCACCACAGGGAGCCAACTAAAAAACTAATTGAAATAATGACCAACTTCAGCTAAGTTACATAGAATAGAAAATAAACCCATATATATCATCAGCATTTCTTTATATTACCAACAAAATCCAGTAGGAAAAGATAGAAAGAGAAATTATATTTGAAATAACTATAAAAAGTATAAAATAATTGAATCTTTACCTGCCAAAATACAGTTTTTCAAAGTTGTTTATTTTTAAAATATTACTATTATTATATAAATTATTCTCCTGATTCTTCTCACTTCACTCTGCATCAGTTCATCCAAATCTTCTCAGGTTCCTCTGAAACTATCCCCTTCATCTTTTCTTATAATACATTATGCAAATATAGCACAAAACATAGAGAAATGATAGATTGAGTGAGATAGAATATTTTTTGGAAGTGGCCAATTCAGGAGTTTATTTTGTTTGACTATATATGCTTGTAATAGGGTTATTGCTTTTCTTGCTTTCTCAATGGGGGAAGGGAAAAGTGGGAGAAGATAATATAGGTCTTTGTGAAAGTAAAATTTAATTTTAAAATATCAAAAACGATATTTCTACTTTTTCTACATTATCCATTATTATCTCATTCACAAGAAATATTCAAATCCTATATTTAGCCTTCTTCCTGTCATTCAAGGGCTAAAAATATCCTTTTATTTTCCTTGGTATCCATGAACAACTTTGACTCATTTTGAGCTTTAATATCACTTGCTATAGTATTATTTGAGCTTTCCATTCTTTTGTAGATACCCTTGTATTATTCTTCAGTCTTTTGTAGTCTGGCTTCCAACCCCATTACTCAACTGAAAGTGTTCTTTCCAGAGCCACCAATAATCTCTTAAATGTCAGCTCTAATGATATTTTCTCACGTCAACCACCTCCTACTCCTGAATATTCTCTCTGGGCTTTTGTGACACTTTCATCTCCTGGTTCTTCCTACCTGTAAGAACATTTTCTCAGTCTTTTTTACTAGTTCCTCTTCCACATCATGTGCCCCCAATGTGAACTTTAAAACTCTTTCCTATGTCCTCTTCTTTTCTCCTACATTCTCTCTCAATAACCTCATCAGCTCCCATGGGTTTAACTCTCATCCCTATTCAGATGACTCACAAATGCATGTGCATGTTTGCACACAGATATAGCCATATATGATAAAACTAATACATATTTTTGTGTGTGTGTGTTTATTATGGTCCCAGTCATTCCCCTGACCTTCAGTCACAGATTACACATAGACTATTGGTCATTTAGAAAGTGAATACCCCAGAAGTCAATACAGAAGCATTTCTTAAGTGCCTACTATGTATCAGGCACTGTATTAAGGACTGGGGATACAAAGAAAGGCAAAAGACAGTCTACCTTCAAGAAGTTCACAATGAAATGAGGGAGATATAAAGAAAACAAATAGGAACAAACAAGCCATATGTAGGATCTATGGGAAATAATGGGAAAAAGGCACAGGAATTATGAGGGGTGGGGAAAGGTTTCCTATAGAAGGGGGGATTTCAGCTGAGACTTAAAGGAATCCAAGGAAGCCAGGAAGTGGAGCTGATAAGAGAAAGCTTTCCAGATATGGAGGGCAAGCCAGAGAAAGTGTCTGGAGCTGAAAAATGGAGGATCTTGTTTGGGGAATGGCAAGGAGGCCAGTTTCTCTGGATTAAAGAGGACCTTGGGGTGGAGTGGGGGTGGGGCAGAGCATGAGGAAATATCTTATGCTTAGCATGTCCAAAAATGAAATCGTTATTTTTTTCCCCAAAACCATCCTCTCTTCCAAGCTTTCCCATTTCTGTCAAAGGCCCAGCCACCCTTTCAGTCTCCCCGACATTGTCCTAGACTCCTCAGTCCCATCCCACGTATCTGATCAGTTGCCAGACACTGCTATTTCTACCTTCACAACATTTCTAACATCTGACTTCTTTCTACTCACAAAACTACCTTCTTAGTTCAGGCCTCATCACTTCTCATCTTAAGTATTGTAACAACCTCCTGATTGTTCTCCCCAACTCACCTCTGTCTTCACTCCTGCCTATTCAATACACTGCTGCCAAAGTATTTTCCCTTAAGTTCAGATCTGACTGTGTGACTACTACTCAGTCAATTCCAATAGCTCCCTATTTCCTCCAGAGTAAAATATGAACTTCTCTGTTTAGTTTTCAAAGCCTTATACAATCTGGCTCCAAACTACCTTCTAGTCTCATTGTACCTTACTCCCCTTCCTCCATTCTCCAATCCAGAAAACCTGGCCTTCTCTCTGTTCCCCACATGTGACACTCCATTTGTCACCTTCATGCCTTTAGACTGGCCATCCTCTATACCTGAACTGCACTCTCTCCTCATTTCTACCTCACTAAGTCCCTCTCTTCATTTAAGATGCAGCTCAAGCTTCACTTCTGCTTGATCTTCTTCTCCCAAACATCCAAATGTAAGAGTCCTCCCGCCCAAGCCATCTCACATTGAACTGCTTTACATATGTTGCTATTTTTCGGTTTTTCTTATTAGGATGTTGATATTTATATGTGTCTTTGTCTCTCCCATTAGAATACAAGCTCCTTGTGAATAGGAATTGCTTTGTTCTTTGTCCTTGTTTCTCCAGTGCTTAGCACAGTGCCTGATATATATCATATGCTTCATAAACACTAGGTAAGGGCATGATCATTAACGTGTCTTGCTCCTACCTTTTCTACATAGTTTTAATAACATCTCAGTTGGTCCATAAGTTTCATGTTGGAATTGTGTGTGTGTGTGTGTGTGTGTGTGTGTGTGTTTATGAAGAGGGGAAGGGCTGACTGAGTGCTTTTTCCTCTCCTGGGCTGAGATCTTCAGTAGTAAACTCTTACTCTCAAAAACTTGATGATGAGTGCCAAACTATAAATGGCTTCCTTCTTCTCTAGTATGAATTCTAAGAATAATAGGGTGATGGAAAATAGTAACAATAACAATTACAAATATTATACATTTTCTGTTAAAATGGATGATCGGAGGGGCGGAGCCAAGATGGCAGAATAGAAGCTGTGGCTACACCAGAATTATCAACATAGACATGCCTAGGACAAAGTAAGAGGTTAGTGTCCTATGGACTTTGGGACCAGCATTTGGGGAATGTATCGGCTCCCTCCCCTGGGGGCTAGAAGCTGCTGAGGAGACACGCCATTTTGGAGTTTTCAGAGGCAGCTCCAGCTCCTGGCCTGCGAACTGTAGTGAGATCCAGCGATCAGTCTTGGGGGGTAATCGCTCTTGCTTTAACTTCCCTGGATCTGGATTGTGATCTAGGGTGGAAGTCATGGGTGGGTTTACAACTTGCCAGAAACGGAAGTTGCCCCCCACACATTCGGGACGAAAATTCCTCTAGCTGGCCTTAAAGCCATAGTGTGGCAACAAGCCCAAGAGTCAAGTAATTAAGTGGCAACATGCCAAGGCAAAGGAAACAGAAAAATGCAACCCTAGACTCCTATTTGGGGGGCATAGAGTGGGAAAAGGACTGTGAGGTCAGAAGTCCTGCTCCAAAAGCCCCAGGGGAAAACATGAGCGGGTTGCAGGCCATAGAGGACCTTAAGATGGACTTTAAAAATTAAGTAAGAGAGGTGGAGGAAAAATTGGAAAGAGAAATGGGAAGGATGCAGGAAAAGTATGAAATGAGGGTCAACAGCCTGACTGAGGAAAACAACATCTTAAAAAATAGACTAACTCAAATGGCAAAGGAGGCCCAAAAGGGCAATGAGGAGAAGAATGCCTTAACAAGCTGAATTTGCCAGATGGAAAAAGAATCTCAAAAGTTCACTGAGGAGATTCATTCCTTCAGAGTTAGACTGGAGCAAATGGAAGCTAATGACTTTATGAGAAATCAAGATGCTGTTAAGCAGATCCAAACAAATGAAAGATTAGAAGGCAATGTGAAATATCTCATGGGAAAAAACACTGACCTGAAAATAGATCCAGGAGAGACAATTTAAAAATTATTGGACTACCTGAAAGCCATGATCAAAGAAAGAACCTAGAAATCACCCTTCAAGAAATTCTCAAGGAAAATTGCCCTGATGTTTTAGATCCAGAGGGCAAAATAGAGGGTGAAAGAATCTACAGATCACCTCCTGAAAAGATCCCAAAAAGAAAACTCCCAGGAATATTATAGCCAGGTTCCAGAATCCCCAGATCAAGGAGAAAATACAACAAGCAGCCAGGAAGAAACAATTTCAATATTGTGGAAACACAATCAGAATAGCCCAGGACCTGGCAGCTTCTACACTGAGGTATCGAAGGGCATGGAATATGATATTCCAGAGGGCAAAAGAACTGGGAATGAACCCAAGGGTCACCTACCCAGCAAAACTGAGTATTTTGTTTCAGGGGAAAATATGGTCATTCAGTGGAATAGAGGAATTTCAAGCATTCTTGAGGAAAAAACCAGAATTGAATAGAAAATTTGACATCCAGACACAAGAAGGAAGAGATGCCTGAGAAGGTAATCAGGGAAAAGAAATCAAAAGGAACTTAACAAAGTTGAACTATTTACATTCCTATATGGAAAAGCAATAACTGTGACTGATGATATCTTTCTCATTATGAAAATAATGGAAGAAGGGTATGTGGTCATATGAATACATATGTGAATGTGTGTGTATATAGTTACAGTTATATATGGATAGAGGGCATAGGTTGAATTTGTTGGGAAGGGAGAATACTCAAGGGATGAAATTATGAGGTGAGAGAGGAAAGTGGCAAGAGGAGATGGGGAGAGACAGGGTAGGGTAAACTATCTCATGTAGAAGAAGCAAGGGGAAGTGGTTGCAAAGGAGGGGGAGAATAGGAAGGCAAAAAGGCAAAACCACATTCTCATTGAATTTGGTTCAGGGAGAGAATGACATACATACTAAATGGGATATCTCAACCTGCAGCAGAATAGGGGAAGGGGGATGAGAGGAGGGATGATGGATGGGAGGGCATCCTTGGGGGGAGGGGAGGTTGGAAGTACCCACTATAGAAGAGGGACAGGATCTTGTAGGAAATGGACCAGGTGGGGGGTGGGATGAGTGGGAGGGAATTATAAGCAGCCTTGTACAATATATCTACTATGATAATGTTTTGCATAGCTAGACATGTACAACATATACTGAATTACTTATCTACCCAGAGGGAATGGGTGACAAGGGAGGAAAGGAATGGATCTGAAATTTGAGGTCTTAACATTAAATGTTTCAAATATATATAAATACTATTATTAATACTCTTTTGCTTGTAATTGGGAGATAAGATGTGCAGGCATTGGGACACAAAGATTCACCTTCCTCTAACGGAAAAGTCGAAGGGGGTATGGGAGAAGATATGGGAGAGAGCAGATTGGAGGAAGTGATATCTTGTGGGACTGCTATTCTGGGAGGTTGGGTAGGGGAATAACGGGGGGGAAAATGTTTGTAACTCAAAATCTGGTGGAAATGAATGATGTAAAACAGAAGTTAATAAAGCATTTGTTTAAAAAAAATGGATCAATTAATGCCCCATCAAAAGAACAAAGGCTAATTATCTGGGGGTAAAAACAGCTGGAATAGGAAAAATACATGGATTCACAAAAGTTGGACTATATTTTTTTTGCTAAGGAATTACCAAAAACTCAAGTGAGGGCCTTGATTGTTGGTTTACTCTTTTGGTAATTTGTCCTTAGATTTAAATAATTTAGGCTTAAATAATATAGATTTAAATTTATAGATAGATTTAAATTTATAGATTTAAATAATATAGGTTTCCAATGCATGATGGGGAGGGTTAGAGGGGTTCAAATGGGAAGACAATCTCTAAGACCAAATCTAATAATGAGCATCTAACTATCCATCTCTTCCTGGCCTTCGATAGCCTTTTGCTTTGTGGCCTACCTATTAGCATAAAACCGAAAAACACTGGATTTCAATCCAGAAGAGCTTAATTTTAGTCCTGTCACTATGTGCTCTTTAGAGAAAAAAAAAATTCATCTTTGTGGGCCTCAGCTTCCTCATATTTATAGAGAGTGAGAGTCACCTAGACTCCTCATTAAGTTAATAAGTTAAATAGAAGAATGCACCAGGTGTGAACAAGGCCTAGGCAGCTATATTGAGCCAATCATTAAAAGGTATAAACTAGGTGTGAACAATTCATCAAAGAAGTGAAATACTACAATCAGTGGATGAAAGCAAATGATTCCACATAGGAAATGTCTTGGTTGAGAAAGATAAGTTAGGTTCTGTGGTACTGGGATAAAAACAGCAAGCCAATTGGGAATCTGAAATCCTAATAGCAAGGCCAGCCTTATGGAGAAGTTCCAGCTAAGAGAGAACCTCTTTGGGGAGGGGAAAGAGGGAGGAGGAGAAAGCTCTGTTTCTTCCCTCCCTGAACCTAACCAGAGGAACCCTGTGAATTTTGAGTTCTTACAAGATTTGAGCTTTTCATCTCTATTGATAGCAGGACCCCAGGAGCAGTAATGATCTGAAGACAAAAAAAAAAAAAGATACCCAAAGGAAAGGTAGCTTTAGGAGTTGAGCCAAAAGCTATACCAAGGTACATCATAAGGACTTGGAGCAACTATTTTCTTTCTTTCTTTCTTTCTTTCTTTTTTTTTTTAAAGCAATTGGGGTTAAGTAACTTACTCAAGGTTACAGGGCTAGTCATTATTTATGTGTGGGTGCTCATTTTCTGAGGCCGGATCTGATCTCGGGTCATCCCAACTCCGAGGCCGGCGCTCTTACTCACTGCGCCACCTAGCCACCCCTTTAGGGCAATTGGGGTTAAGTAACTTGCCCAAGGTTACACGGCTAGGTTTTTGTTTGTATGGATTAAGTGTCGGAGGCCGGCTCTGAACTCAGGTCCTTCTGATTCCAGGGCTGGCGCTCTATTCACTGCGCCACCTAGCCGCCCCGAAGAGCAACTATTTTCCATCTAAACCTGAGCCCATTTTCCCCTGGACTCTGAATGTACTTGTGGAAGTATGTCCTAGACCTCTGAAGGAATGTTTTGTATTTATCACCTTGGCAGCTAGGTTGTACAGTAGATAGAACACCAGACCTGGAGTCAGGAAGACCTGAGTTCAAATTTGGCCTCAGACATTTATTAACTGTGTGACTCTGGGCAAGTCACTTGACCCTGTTTGCCTCAGTTTCCTCATCTGTAAAATAAGATGGAGAAGGAAACAGTAAACCACTCTAGTATCTTTGTCAATAAAGCCTCATGGGGTGATGAAGGGATGGACATGACTGAAAAATAACTGAACAAAACCAATGACTAAAAAATCAATTAGAGTGTCAGAGCTTCTGTTTTCTCCTCTACAAGGACTTAACCCTATTTGCACTACCCACATCACAGGGTGGTTTTAAAGTGCTATAGCAATGTGAACTGCTGTCACTATGGGCCAAAGTGAACTCCATGAGGGATTGCTTTTCTTGTGACCCTAAAGGGGCCCAAGAAGCCAAATGCCACCCTCTTAAATGAAGCAGACAGAGGCTAGCTACCTAGATTTGGTATCTTTTTGCCTCTTCTCTCAAAAAATCGACTGACAGAAGCCTGGAATTGGACTTCCTATTTCTGGAACTAGCCCCAGAGTTTCATCATCTGGAGCCCAATGATAACAGGATGCCTCACGCTCAATCCTGATCCCTGGCCTGCAGACACAACACTCTGGATGCACTTCTGTCCCTGACCCTGCCAAGGCCCTGTAAGATTCAAATTCCCAGAGTAGCCAGTGTGAAAATACCAACTCTGAGCAAGGGAACAATCTGTCCAGTGCCAGATATTCAGCCAGTGACTCACAGACATTTCCTAGAAGACTTTGTGACCTTATGGGCCAGGAACTGAAACTTTCTCACTTCCACTTAGAGGCTGACCACTCCCTATGCTAAATTCTACATTTTCCTTCCACACACAAGTGTTTCTCCTCCCCCTCTTCTTTTTCAAATTTTCTACGTTCTTAAGCATTGGTTTCACACCTACAATCCATTATTTTTTTTTTGTCATGCTTAAGTTATAAGTATTTTGGAAGCTGGAGGTCATTATTTCAAGATTCAGTTAACAAATTATGATCTCATTATCTTCATCTGTAAAATAAAGACCTACTTCATTGGGTTGTTGTGAGGAAAAAGCTTTGTAATTTGGTCAAGGCTAGACACAAAATCTTGGAGAAATTATGTTTGCAAAGGTACCTCTCCATCTTCATCACTGCTTGACCATTCTCAACTGTATCCCCAGTAAATAAAACAATAGATTTGCTCTTCCACTGACCAAGGGCTTCTAAGACTTTCTTAAGCAGACAAGAATTCCTAATAACAATCTTAGACCCAGCAGGGAAATCTTAGAGGCTGGAAATTAAGTCCCTCTGATAATATAACCTGAGTACCTGCAACCATAACTGCCCCTCCCTGTTAAGTTGAAGGCTCCGCAGCCCATAATGATAGAGTCCCTACTGTCTAATCTAAGCAATCCGCTGGCTCACGGGGGCTGTGGTTACATGGTTACCATCATCAATGGCCCCACACATTAATGACACAGGGAAGAAAGTGGATGCAAAGGTCTAATTGAGCTGATCTCTCATCACAGGCCATTTAACAACGTTAATAATACAGAGAACATCCATTAATATTTTAATTAAGTAGCCAGGAACACCAAGCCCACACGCTGAAGGAGAAATCTTTGTACCAGGGAGCTTCTCTTCCCTCCCAACTACCCCACCATCCCAGCATTGGAAGGAGACAATTTTTATGCTGAAATGAGTATGGAAATGACTGAGTTCTTTACTGAATCACCTTGATCTAGAACCTTAAAAGCATGTATCAGCTCACTGAGAGAAAGTTCATGTCCTTTACTCTTTTGGGATAATGAGAAACTGTATAGAGCCCACTCTCAGTGTAGGCACTGAGAGCAACTTACAATTATGTCTTTGAAATATTACATTACCAATTCAGAATTACATGCCACTTGTTTTAAAAGTATAACACCCTATGTGGGGAATATGACCTTTTTAATCATAATAATATATCAGTGTATTTTACAAAGCACTTTCCAATCCATTAACTCTTTTCTTTCTTTCTTTAAAAATCACCATCATTTCCTAATGACTTTCCTCCCTTTCTACCTTAGAAACTTTCCTTCTAACAAATGAAGCATTTCCCAAAGTGTCTGACTCCTTCTACCCTTTCAGTCTCCAGCACCTCTTTGCTGAGAGGCAGGAGTCTGCACCATCAGTCCTCTTAAAAATTGCCATAATCATTGCACGATGATCAGAGTTCTGAAGTTTTTTAGTATTAGTTTCCTTTTAATTATTGTCATATCTATTAACTCTTCAGATCTTGAAGAGTTGACCTTGGGATGCAGGCCAAATTGCTGTAATTGTCCCCTTTTGTATCTATAGAAACTAAGGTCCACAGATGACATAAGAGGCCTGAAGTCACGTGATTACCTAAGTGGTAGAAGTGAGACTAGCACTCAGATCTTATGTGGAATTCTCTGGTAAAGTACTAAAAGTATAGATTTCCACTCAAAGTATCACCTCTCCTTTTCCTAGCGCCAGTACTCTTAAGTATGGATATCATTGCTTGATGGTGGAGTCTACCCCTCACTAGGAGTAGGAGGAGCCTAAGTATCAGTGCATGATTATCTATACTTTGTTGTCATGACTCAGATCACAGACTCTAATGCATATTTTCCAATGGATATAGATTCCCAATCTATGGGTTGTAACCCAAATTAGGGTTCCATGAAAACATAACCTTTAGAGCTACAGGGGGAAAGACCTTATGATCAGGAAAGAGCTTCAGAACAATTTGAACTTCTCCAATGTACTGCTGAATGGGTGGTGAGGAAGGAGCATCCTTTCTCTACAATTCAATGGAATCAAATAAACATTGATTAATTGACTCTGATGGGCCAAGCACTGGGCTAGGTGAAGATACAAAGACAGCAATGAAAAGAGTCCTATCCTCAAGAACTAATTTCCTATTGGGAAGATACAAGTAAGTAGATGAATGCATACAAAATAATTCAAAGGAGGAGAGATCTGAAACACTAACAGCTTCACACAGGAGATGGAATCTGAATTGATTTTTATATCAATCTAAAGATTTTCAGATGAAGACATAAGGATATAGTAATGCCATATCCAGACAGGAAGCATAGCTTGTGCAAAGATGTGGAAGCAGGAGATGGAATGACAAGTTCATTGTGAGTAGGCTAGATTGACTGAAACATAGAATGATGGGGATAATGTGAAATACATCTGGTAAGTTATTCTAGAGTCAAATCATGAAAGATTAAGTATTAGTCTGAATACAAGTCTGTATTTTATCCTAGATCAATAGTGAACTATTGATGTGGTCAAATCTGTGCCTTAGAAAGATGATTTTGGCAGCTCTGTGGTAGATAGATTAGGCAAGGGAAAGAGTAGAAGCAGAGAGACCAATAAGGAAGTCATTGTTTCCAAGAAAAAAAAAGAAGATGATGAAGGACTGAATTAAACTAGGATATGGAACTAGGGTAGTGGTCATGAAATAATTAACTGAACTAAAGTTATGTAGAGAGTTTTGGAAGGGGATTGATATGAGTGATGTTGTGGAGGTAGAATCAACAAGATTGTCCAACTGATTGCACATGGTGAGATAAGGAAAAAGGCAGTGTTTGAAGGAGAAGAAAATGAGCTCTGTTTTGGACAAGTTGAGTTTGAGATGTTGATGGAATACCCACAGGTACAGATGTTTAGCATGTAGTTGGGGAAATGATACTTGAATTTAGGAGAGAGATTATGGCTCCCTCCATACAATAGATATGAGAATCAATTATATAGGTATCACTGACTCAGAAGGAATTGATATGATTTCTAAGATAAAGGCTATATGGAAAAAGAGATTAAGGACCCAGAAGAAACTTTGGTTAATAGCCAAAGGATGGGGAGATGGATATAGCAAAGGGAACTGAGAAGAAGGCATCAGATAGGTAAAAAGGGAAAGAAAGAAAGCAGTGGCAAGAGAAGCCAAGAGAAGAAAGATTATTTAAGAGATAAGGAAGTCAACTATTCCTTCTTATGGAGGATACACACATATGTATGTATATAATTGTACTTAGAATACTTTATATAACAATTTCTTCAAAATCATCTGAATCACCAAAGAGTCATTTTTAAAATTCCATTATTGGACATAATCTGAGGCCTATAGACCACCCTCCCCTTTCTCCTCAAAGGGGACTAATTTATAGCAACAATACTGGTATCATTAGTGAGAAGGACAGGCTGAATCTGCTCCCATTCCTTCTTTAGTGTAAAGAACTAAAGACTGATCAAAATTAAGCCACAAGAAAAGCTGATTACAGTTAGAAATTTAGAAATCTTTGTCAACTTTAGTGAATGATATTTTGGTAAAATGGTATGGTTAGATGCTAGATTGTAAGAGGTTGGGTAGAGATTGGGAAGTGAGGAAAAGGAGGCAATGACCTTCAGCAGGTTTTTTTCCCCTACTGATTTGTCTGTCAAAAGGAGAAAGAAAGGACTATAGCTTGAGGGAACAAGAGGATCAATGAGAGCTTTTTAAGGATGCTGGAGATTTGGACTGGGAGGAAGGAGTCAACTGATAAAGAGAGATCACAGATAGAAATAGAAAAAGATTACAGATTGAGATAGAAAGATGGGATAATGGAAGGGATTCTCTCCTCTAGGAGATTGGATTAGATAAGAATAAGATAAGATTGGATACAATAGAGTGGTTGCCATTGATGGGAGAATGGTCAACTTTTCTTAGAGACTAGGACAAAGGAGGAAACAAGGTAGAATATATTTGAGGTTAGGAATAGGGGTTAAGAGGAAACTCATGACAGATAACCTCAATTTTCTCAGTAAAGTCAGAGGCTAGTTCATGTGGTAAGAACAATACCTGAGGAGAGGAGAAAAAGTATAGAACTGCTACTGTGGGAAATGTAATAAAAAGCCAATCAAGGGAGGATACAAATACCATCAGGCAGTAGTGAGTTCCAAGAGAGATTAGAAACCATAAATTTGTAGCTGATCCAGTCAGCATTGTTGTCTGATTTTGTCCATTGATGGACATGTAAGCAGCATGTGAGTAGGAATAAAGAAGGTCAAGAGTGGGAGTAACCCATTGTTGGCATTTGTCACAGAGCAAGCAGCAATAAGAAAAGGTGGACTAAGATACAAGGGTAGGGGACAGTGTGTAGTAAAATGAAATAATAAGTCTAGATTTTGGAAGGAGAAAAGGGAGGTCAGAGCAACTATTATGGATTGGGACAGCAAGGGGAAGCAGAGTGAGTACATGTTGGGGAAAGGGGAAGGTTTAGAATGGAGCTAGAGAAGGAGTGGATGTTTCAGAGCTCTAGATTTCAAAGATGGAACAGTTATGGATGATGGTACAATCAAAGGTATGGCTATCTCTGGGAGTATAACTAAGGTGAAAGGAAGGTATGGGTCATAGTAACTTTGGAGGCTGCTGAACTAGAAGATCAAGATTAAAGGGTTATCTAGATTAGATAGATAGATAGATAGATAGATAGATAGATAGATAGATATAGATATAGATATAGATAGATAGATGGATAGATAGATAGCTTTCTGTATAGAGAGATATCTATTTATATATAGATACTAGTAGATATACCTATCTTTCTATCTAAGATATTGATAACCCTTTAAATGCCTTCGTCTTCTAGTTCAGCAGCCTCCAAAGTTATATCCCATACCTTCATTTCACCTCAGTCACATCCTCAGAGATAGCCATACCCTTGATTGTACCATCATCTGTAACTATAACATCTAACTGATGGTAGAGGTTCAGGGGGCAGGGGGAAGGAAGAAGAATCTGAACCAGGTAATGAAGTCCTTGAGGCATCTAGTACTATAGGAGATAGAGCACCAGACTAGGAGTTGGGAAGATCAGAATTTTAGTCCTTTAGACACTTGCTGGCTATATAACCTGGGAAAGCCACTTGATCTCTGTCTGTTTCCTCATCTATAAAATGGAGATAATAACAATAGTATCTACCTCATAGGGTTGTTATGAAAATCCAATGAGATACTCTGCATATAGGTTTCTGCAAACCTTAAACACTCTATAGCTATTAGCTATTTTGTTATTACTGTTCTTTTTCCTCCTCTGCCCCCTTCTTCTTTGAGTGAAAATGGTGGTGGTGATGGTGATGATGATGATGATGGTTAAATGAGAAAGAAAGACCTAGAAGCCAATAGATGAAGGATCGGCAAGGTAGAAAGCAGGGATGTGATTCACATAAATGGAGTGGATCTCAAAGGAAGATAAGCTATAAAGTGAGGGTATGAGAGAAAGGATCTGAAATGGCAGTAAGAAGCAAGAGTGAATTGCTTTTTTTCTTCTGTCCAGTAAGGTAGGGAGTGGCATGGTACAGAGGAAAGATCAATAGACCAGAAATCCAAAGACTGAAGTTGGGCAAGTCACTTAAATTCTCTGGGGTGCAGTTCCTTCATCTATAAAATGAGGGAATTGTATTACATCGTTTCTGAGGTCTCCTACAACTCAAAAAAATTGATCAGAACATGTCGTACTAGAGAGGGTGGCCAGAGATAGGATGTATTTTTACGGGATCCATTTTCTTGAGGACATCAGGAGATGTAGAGTAGGAGAGGTAGATGGGTCAAGTGAACACACATATGTTTATCAGTAGGGTCCAATTGGGCAAAATAAAAGTGAGGAGCAAATTGGCACAGTCACTCAGAAGGATAGGGCTAAGGTTGATGGGAATTAAGAGTGTCACATGGTAGCAGCAGAAAGGGATTTTCCTTTGGTGATGATGATGATGATGAAAGTAGAAAGAAAAACCTACAGGCCAGTAGATGACAGTAAACAGGACTTTTATGGGAGATTCAGTGACTGATTCTCAGGGATTAGGGGAGGAGTAAGTGGGGTTCAGCTATCCTTAAGAAGGAGAAGTATGACTTGCCTTGGGCTCTCATCTCCAAACATCCTGTCATTACACAGGATAGTTAGCAGTTTGTTTTCTCTCAAAACACCAAGAAAGAGGAATATTGATTCAGGCATCCAGGTCAACAGCTCCCTGGTGATTCTATAGCATGATTCATTGTGTGGTTTTTAAAATTAAATTTATTTTATTTTTAAATTATGGAATAAAATAAGCATTTCCATAGCATAGTATAGTAAGAAAAGATGATTGCATGTGAAACTGCAAGTCTATTATGTACAACTTACTATTCCTTTTAAATATATAATAAAGTTAACATGTAAATTTGGTTTTCTTCCCCCCCCCCCCACCCTTGAGATGACTACCACTAGACACAAAATTATACAAATACATATATAAGTAAAATCATTCTATGCATGCTTCAATTTATCAGTTTTTTCTCTGGATGCAGATAGCATCTTCCTTCATAAGTCCTTTATAGTTAATTTGGGTATTTATAATAGTCAAAATGACTTAGTTACTTAAAGTTGTTCTTAAGACAATATTGCTGTTGCTATATACAATATTCTCTTGCTTCTGTTATTTTGCTTTTCCTTATTTCATGTAAGTTTATCCATATTTTACTAAAATCAGTGAGCTCATCATTTCTTATAGCATGGTAGTATTTCAACACAAAACTGCCTATACCCTTTAACCCATCAATAACATTAATAGGTTTATTTCCAAAGATGACTAGGGAAAAAGGAAAAGAGCCTATATGTTCTAAAATATTTATAGCATCTCTCTTTGTGGTGGCAAAGAACTGGAAATTGCAGGAATGCCTATCAATTGGGGAATGGATGATTCATTGTTAAAAGACTGTGATGCATTTATATCCGATTGTTTGACATCTTGGGGAGGAGGGAGGGAAAGGAGAGAGGAAAAAAATTGAAACTCGACATCGTATAAAAATGAATGTTAAAAACTATCTTTACATGTAAGTGGAAAAAATAAAATACTATTTAAAAAAAAATAAAAGTCTGTGATGGAGGATAGTAAATTGGGTCCCTGGTCTGGTGTGGTGACTGAGACTATACCACTAGACAAGACTTTGACAAAAGTTCTAGTATCTAGGCTCTCAATAGTTATAAGGACTGAAGTATTTGTGCTTTCCTCAGAATTTAATGATGCAACTATGACAGGAAGGATCTAAATCAAAGAGGCTTCCAAACAGTCCCTGAATGCTCAGTTATTAAGATAGACAATTGCTTTGTTGGAGTGAGACAGAGTACTCATAGCCTCCAAACAATTATGAAGAGAGGAGTCTTCTAAATCCCATTTCAGAGAGGGGCCAGGGCCAGATATGCCCCCTCCCCACTCTTCTAGAACTAGTGAAAGAGAAGGCTTAAAGTAGGCTCTTGGGCAGGAACTCTGGTGTTGGTGGAGGCCCCCTCCTACCCAGCTATTGGGCACTAAAACAGAATAGCCACACTGCGAAAGACACTCAGGGCAGAGACTGTGCAGCAAATATCTGAGGCAAATTGTAGGACTGTTGGGTTCCCAGGAAAGAAGACCTCAAACCTAATCCTTAAGTGAATCCTAGTTTGTCTACCTCTGCTCTAATCTATACCCCACACAACTATCAAAATAATCTTCCTAAATTATATTTGATCGTGTCACTCCCAGGCTCACAAACCTTCAGTAGCTCCCTAGGATAAAATACATACTACTTAACTCATCATTTAAGATCCTTTATATTCTGGATCCAATCTGGGTCTTTTCTCACATTATTCTCCTTAAATCACCATTCATTCCAGCCTAACTAGACTAGTAACTTCTCTCTAGTCATGCCTAATTTTTTAGACTTTGACACCATACCTCAGTTGCCTCCTGTCTTGATTCCTGCAGGCTCTTTCTCCCATTGGCAAGTTCTTTTCTAGAGCCTCTGTTTTGGGGAAGGGCTCTAGACAAGCTATCCTTTCTTCTCAGGATTTCCACTATGCTGTCATCAGTGTACCTCTTTTCCCTGATTCCCAGCAGCCTTCTTCCTCACTTTTCTGCTCCCCTTTTATGTATTATTCTCCCTCAATGGAATGTAAGCACCTTGAGGGCAGGAACTATCTTTTTTGCTTGTATTTTTATTCCCAGCACTAAGTACAATGCCTGGTACATGTGAGGCACTTTGTAAATGCTTCTTTATTAACTCCAAACTTAATATACCATCTCCTACCTCTGTATATTTGCACAAGATTTCCCCCACATCTAGAATATGTTTCCTCATCATCCCCACCTTTCAGATACCTAATGTTCCTTCAGCACTTAACTCAGGTGTCACTCCATCTGTGAAGATTTTCCTGCTCTGCCGCCCACATTTGCTAGTGTCTTCTTTTTAAAATTTCATGGAGCACTATATCTAATCTCTCCCTTATTTGTTCCCCATCCCCTCTTGTGTTTCCTATTCTTTATCCTTTGGTTGTAATTGTTTGTGTATATATTGTGTCTCCTAGTAAAATGTAAGCTCCCTGCAGACAAGTATTATCTGGATTTTGTCAGAGGCTTGTACATGGTAGTCTCTTAATACTTTTAAAATCGTTTTTATGCCTTCAGATCATGCACTTGATGTCCATTTTAGGATGCCAGCAAGAGCATGCTAGGAGCCTAAAGACTAGACTGGTCTCAGAGTCAATTAGAAATATTATTTTCTCTCTCATAGGGCCATAAATTTAGAGCTGGAAGGGAACTTAGAGGTCATTTTACAGATAAGGAAACTGAGGTCCACAGAGGATAAGTGAAGAGCCGAGAGGCATATAGCTAGCAAGTATGTGAGGCAGGATCTGAATTCCAATCTTCCTGACTCCAAACTCATTGAACCTTATAGTTGGTTTCCGGGGTTCCCAGAATAGGTATCACAATTCACAGTTCTAATCAATTCTGTCCAAAGTTTCAGAGTGGCCTCTTGGCCACCAGAGAACTGCCTGGTCTATCCAGCAGTATCCCACTAGAGAAGGTTAGAAAGGTTCAGAAGGGGTTCTCCCTATCTTCCAAGTTCTGGAGTAATGACAGACACATGGAAGCTGGAAGAATGGAGCGAATGCTCAGCCTTTGGCTAGAAATATCACCTGCCAGTTGTCCTCGGGCTTAAAAAGAGATTTTGTAAAGAAAATGAAATACAAAATGACTGCCATGTCATGATGCGCTCCATTTCATCTATTGCTGGCAGGCAGGACATGACTTGTTTTTTATCGCACACAGTATTTCAAAAGCTCTTTAGCATTTTCTGAAGAGCAATGTCATTTGTCACATGTAGAAAGACCTTATGAGAGTCAGTCCTCAAGGGAAGTCATCCCATACAGCAACTGTGGGCCTTACCCAAACTCCTAAACCTCTGAGAGTAGGCTCCCTCCTGGTTCCTGGGCATGTGGCTGAAACTTGGCAAAAATATGATGTCATAAAATTGGTTTTCAGAACCTTCTCAAAATCTATGAATTCTTCCTTCACCAATGGCACCCCTTCCCAACCTTTCAGTGACCAATGGCTTGGACTTTCTCTTAATAGATAGTCCCACTGAAACCTGTTTTCTATCCCTTAATTTGAATTTAAGTTGCTGTGCCCCCCCCCCAAACATTTGCATTTTTCCTCTCATATTACTATGAAATAAAGAGCTTTGTTCCCCAAATAAAGAGCTATATAACCACAATCTGAAAACAGGTAAGTTATTTTGGGGGAGCAGAGACATATGCCCAGAATTCCTAAAATCATACTATGTAAAGTGGCCACAGCTATGTGTGTCAGTGAAGTAGTGTGGAAAGATTATTAGACCAGATCCATCAGTCTTTCATTTGAAACCTGACTGTACTTCTCAGTTTAGCCTCTCTCTGAGTTTCAGATTTTACATTGTTAAAATGATGATAATGATGCCCAGTCTGTCAACCCTTCAGATTACTGTGAAAACCAAATGAGATAATAGATGTAAACTAGAAAGCCCCAGGTGGAATACATTATTCCTATTTGTTGTTTGCCCTCCTTCATAGGGCAAATTCATTTACTCTATTTCCTTTATTGCCAGGAAGACAGTAAAAGCAAGCTTAAATTCTAGATCCTAAGCAAAACTTAGCAATTTGCCAAAATTCCCTCAAAATACCCCTTCACAAAAGCCACAGAATTCCCTCACTGGAAGGGACCATCTATCTAGTCTAACCTGTGCCTGAAAAGGATCTCCTCTTTAGTATCCTGACCAAGTAGACATTCCTCCTTTTCTTGAATACTCTAAATATGGGGAACTCAGGACTCACCAATGCATTTCTTTTTACTTTTAAACAGTTATAATTGTTAGGAAGTGTTTTTGTTTGTTCGTTTTTCTCCTGACATCAGGCCAAAATCTGTTCCTTTTTTTTCCCAATGATCCAAGTTCTGCTTTCTGGAGCCTAGCAGAAAAAATCCACTCCTACTTCCACTTAATACTCTTTCTGATATTTAAAGATAGCTACCCTATCCCCTCTCCTTTCCCTTCTCTACCCCAGTGTTTACTTATCCAGGTTATAGGCCATCCCGGTTTCATCCAGTTTCTTTAACAAATCCCCTTATGGCCTTTTACTATCCTGGTTGCTCATTCCTTAAATGTATTTTGTTTATCAGTGTCCTTCCTAAAAAGTGGAGTCCAGAACTGAACATGAGATTCCAAATGTAGCTGATGCTAACCAGGGCAGAGAACAATCATCTCCCTGTTTTCAGTGGTTCCAGCTAGCTCTCTTAATGCAGACTATGATTGCATTCACTTCTTTTTAGCTTCCAGGTTTCAAGTTTTCTATCCACCAAAATCCTTAGATCTTTCTCAAATGAGCTCCTCTCTAGTCATGGCTCCCCCATTTTTTTATTTGTGAAGTTGATCTTTTCAACTTATATGTTAGACTTTACATGTATCCCTATCAAGTCACCTATTCTTCCATTTGGCCCAATGTTCCAGTCAGTTGAGATCTTTTTGACTTTCCATTCTTCCTTTCCTGAATCTCCTTTTCCCCCCACTTTTATTGACATATGCTTCTAAAATCTTTTCAAAACCAAGAAAAAAGTCAAGTACAATATGTAAAACTAAAGGCTTGATATAGACAGCCTGCTGTTTATTCCAGCTTTAAATTTATGAGCCTCTGAGCACTTGCCTCAAAGCAGAGAAAAATTGGGAGGGAAGGAGCTTTGCATAGATATGGACTTCCTTTTCCCTCTCTAGTCTCTCTGAAGAGCCTGGTTACTACTTCAGTCTCACCATACAGGGCCTACAGCAGGACTTGTTTCCCTAGCAGTGAGGGAAAGAAAACACTCAAAACCTGATACTGGTGACAGGTCCTCAAAAGAGGGATCTGATAGAGCTCTTAAGGAATGGTACCAGGCTGGGTTCTAATACATATCTTAGGATCTTCTGAGGACAATGCTTGGCACAGATGGGACAAATGAAAACAAAGGCTAATGTAAAAGACAGACAAACATTATTTAGGGGTCAAAAGTTGTACAGAATTGTGTCTGACATGAGCTCAGTTCCTTCCCATTGGTTGGAAGGAGCTATCTGCAACGTCAAAAGTCTTTGAGACTTTTTCCCCCTTTACCCCCCTTTTTCTTTCCTACATTTAATTTGAAAAAAGGAAAGTAGAACCAGGAAGAATTTAAACTTTACCTCTGGGCCCCCATGCCCAGCTTTGTCATCTTCACATAGTAACAATGACAATAAAGAAGTGCTTTCCCATCTGTGCCCTTATCTGTGTGCCCCTCCCCACAACCTCAGAATTTAAGAAGGTGCTAATCCTCCCCATTGAACAGACCAGCAAACTGAGGCTTAACATCACCCAGCTAGTGAATCCTAGTGAGAGCATTATAGATCAGCCCTTGCCAGCACACCAGAAAGAAATAATAATAATAACAGACATTTATATAGTCCTTTAATGTCTGCAAAGCATTTTACATTATATTACTTACATTTGAAAGGCCACACAATCTGGTGAGGCGAGTGCTACACTGCAGGCAATGTTACTCTTAAATGAGAGGTGAGGAAATTATTCACCCATAGTCATACCACTAGAAAATGGTAGATGGGGCATTTGAACCCAGTTCTTTCTGGTTCCAGGTCTGGCACTCTCTATCTTCTTTGCCACACTGCCTCTCTGATAGCATTCCTTTTAATTAGTTAATTGCAGTGAAGGATTTTAAACACCGTCAATTCATAAATAACAAGCAAACTCTCTCTCTTCCCTCTCTGTCTCTCTTTGTCTCTCTCTCTGTCTCTCTCTCCACACATGCATCTCATATACACACACATACACAAACACACATATAAATCATGACAATCAGCTAGCCATATCTATTTTCTTGTTCTGAGTTCACAAGAGAAGTGATCAATGCCTTGAGCCTTGCATCAGCTGTAAGCACATCACCAAGACACATAGATATTCCTTGATGTCCACCCTGATGATCAAAGAAAAGTCCATTTGAGGGTTATAATTCATTCACCCTCTGGGAAAGACAAAGCACTTGACAGGAAAACAGTTTTTTCTGAGAACTTCTTCTTGGATTGAACCTGGATTGCCAGGATGTGGAAGCTAAAACAATCCTTCTGAATACAGTTCTGTCTCCTAAACTTTTCTTATTGAATCTAATATCATGAAATTTAAAGTAAAAATGGCCTTGGAAAATCTTTTTTTTTTCTGGTGTAAAAGACCTGTTATTTGGAATTATACTTAAGAAAAGTTCTTAAATCTGACATAGTGTCTGGAAAAGATAAAAGAAAACTTATGGATCTGTTATGTTGTGTCCTACACCCCCAGTTTTGCTTTACTGGAAGTGTTTACTTAGCTTTACCTTGTTGCTGTGTTGGAGAAAACTAAAGGATATCCATCAACTGAACAATGGTTGAATAAGTTGTAGTGTATGAACATCAGTCTGTCAGTCAATAAGCATTTATTAAACACCTACTATATGCTGGGCTTTGTGCTAGTATACAAAGAAAGCTAAAAACACTTCCTGCACTCAAGGAGCATACATTCTAATGGAGGCAGCAACATGAAAAGAGCCAGGCATAAACAAGCTATGGACAGGATAAATTAGAGGTAATCAACAGAGGGATGGAGGGATTGAGAAAATCTTCTTGTAGAAGATAAGATTTTTATCTGGGACTTGAAGGAAGCCAGGAGGTGGAGGTGAGGAGGTAGAGCACTCCAGATACAGAGAACAGCCAATGAAAATGCCTGGAGTCAAGAAGAGTATCTTATTTCAGGAAAAACAAAGAGGCCAGAATCACCAGATGGCAAAGTACTTGGGTAGAAGTAAGGTGAGAAAAGACTGGAAAGGTAGGAAGGGGCCAGGTTGTGAAGGGCATTTAATGACAAACACATGATTTTATATTTCATCCTGGTGGTTATAGGGAGCAACTGGAGTTCCTGGACAAGAGGGTTACATGGTAATATCTGTATACTCAGAAGATTAATTTGACAGCTGAGTAGAGGATGGACTAGAATAGGGAAAGACTTGAGGTTAGAGTCAGGGAGAGCAACCAGCAGGGTTTTCCAGCAGTCAAGACATGAGGTAATGAGGGCCTATATCAAGGCAGCTGCAGTTTCAGAGAAGAGAAGGAGGTTTATATGAGAGATGTTACTCAGGTAAAATTGACAGGGCTTGGGGGGGGGGGGCGGGAGTGAGAGACAGTGAGGAGTTGGGGATTACTCCTAAATTGGGAGGATGGTAGTAACCTCAACAATAATAGGCATTTTGGAAGGGCTTGGGATGGAAAGATAAGGTGTTCAGTTTTGGATATGTTAAGTTTAAGACATCTACAAGACATCTGGTTTGAGATGTTCAATAGGCAGTTGGAGATACAAGACTACAAGTCAGGAGAAAGATTAGGGCTGGATAAGTAGAATTGAAAATCATTTGCATAGATATAATAATTGAATCTATGGGAGCTGATGAGATCACAAAGTGAAATAATATGGGGGAAGAAGAAAAGAGGGCCCAAGACAGAACCACTGTTAACAGATGGGACCTAGATGAAAATCCAGCATAGGAAACTGAGAAGTCTAATGACTAGGAGAAGAACCACAAGAGTATAGCGTCACAGAAATATAGAAAGAAGAGGGTCTTAAGGAAAAGATGGCAATAGAGAGTATAGAAGGCTGTGAAGAGGTAAAGAAGGATGAAGTTGGGGGCAGGGGGAAGGCCATTAGATTTGGTAGTTAAGAGGTCTCTGGTAACTTTGGAGAAAGCAGATTCAATTGAATGATGAAGTAGGAAACCAGACTCTAGAAAGTTAAATAAAAAGAGTGAGAGCAAAAAAAAAGTAAAGACAATGAATTAGTATAGCCAACTTTTCAAGGAGTTTAGTCACAAAAGGGAGAAGAGAAATGAGATGAGGGTGGGTAGATGAAGCTTTTTAAAGGATGGGGTGATGTGGGCACATTTGTACATAGTGAGGCAATGGTAGACAAGGAGAGGCTGAAGATAAGCAAGAGGATAGGGAAGATGGCAGGGACCATGTCCTGGAGAAGACAGGATGCATTGGGATCACATATGCACATGGAGGGGTTTGCCTTGGTAAGGACAATGATCATATTTTCATGTGAGATAGGAGTGATGAAGGAGATAATGGTAGAAAGCATGTGGATGAGATGAGATGAGGAAGAGAGAGAAAAGTAATCTCTTGTCAAAGTTATTGTGCTCTAAGAAATCAGGAAAAAGATGATTTCAAACATGCATTACAAAGACTCATATGAAACAAGGCAGTGAAATAAACTACTAGAAGTACAGCTTCTACGATAACATCAAAATTACAGAAATGAATAATTTTGAAGACTTTCATAAACCGATAAAGATTGAAATGAGCAGAACTGGGAGAATATATAATAAAAACATTGTATAGACAAATGACTTTGAATTCTGTAAGAACCCAGCTCAATGCAGTGATCAGCAATGATTCCAGAGAACTGACACATGCTAACCATCAAGAGGTGATGGATTTAGGGGGCAAAATAAGTCAGGTTTTTTTCTTTGGATATGCACATGAAGGTGTTTGTTTTGATTTACTACGCACGTTTGTTGCAAATAATTTTTGGTATCCTCTCTCCTTTTTTTGTTTGCCCCAATAAAGTAAGGAATATGAGAGAAGAAAGATGAATTTCTGCTACTTAAAAAAAATTAGAAATCAAAAGATATGGGGCACTATTGCTACCCCCACTGCTACTACTCCTACCAACTACCACCACTATCATTATCACCTCCATCACCATCTCTACTATTATAACTACCATTACTACTACTATCCTTACCACCAATATCACCATAATTACTTCTACCACTACCACTACCACCAGCAACATCACTATGGCTACCATGACTACCCTTGGCAGCTAGATAGCACGGTGGGTAGACCACTGGCCCTGGAGTCAGAAAGAGTTATCTTATTGAGTTCAAATCAGGCCTCAGACATTTATTAACTGTGTGACCCTGGGCAAGTCACTTAACTCTGTTTCCCTAAATTTGCTCATTTGTTAAATGAGCTAGAAAAGGAAATGGCAAACCACTCAAGTATCTTTGCAAAGAAAACCTAAGATGCGGTCCTGAAAAGTCAGATATTCCTGAAAAACAACTGAACAACAAGAACAAAATCAATTACTACTACTACTACTACCACCACCACCACCACCACCACCACCACCACTACTACTACTACTACTACTACTACTACTTACCACCACCACCACTACCATTACTGGAATTTATATAGCACTTAGTCATTTATTTATAAATCATGTTACATATCTCATTTGGTCCTGATAACAACAGCTTGATATAGTAAGTATTACTATTATCCCCATTTCAAAATGTAGAAACTGAGGCATAGAGAGATTAAGTGCCTTGCCCAGGGTAATATCCTTGACAAGATTCATACCAAGGTCCATCCAAAGTCCAAGTGCAATACTCTACCTACTGATCCATCTAGATATCCCTTATATAGCCTCTTTCACCCTTTTTCCCCTTCCACTTCTTTCCAGTGTACCAGGAAGGGGATAATTGACACATCCTTCAAGCATTGGTGAAGTAACTATAAAAGGAGAAAAAATGGAGAGAGAGAGAAGAAGCTAACTAAATCTAAATAATATGGCTTCCCTCCTATCTGGGAAGTTTTTAGCAAGGGCTTCCAAAGTTGGAGCAATAAACAGGTGTAGGATAGGGGAGACACAGCTAGACAATAGTTCATGTGAAAAATACCTAAAGGCTTTAGAGGTTAGTGAGCTCAATATAAGTCAATAGTGTGACAAGAAAATTAAAAAAAAAAATATATATATATATATATATTGGGCTGCATTAATAAAAATGTAGTGCTTAGAAAAAGGGAGATGAGAGCCTCAGTGAACTCTCCTCTGGTCAGAATGTATTTGGAATATTGTGTTCCATTTTAGGGATGACATTTCAGGGTGGAAGGGGGAGGGACTGATGAGATGCACACATCCAGAAGAGATCATAGAGCAGTCTAACATCTTTGCTGATTTACTACAGAAATGCAGTCTCAGAGGAAAAGTGAATAACACCAATTTGGCTTATATCTGTTTAAGAGCCCTCCGATTTGACTGAGGTGATTGATTGTTAGACACAAATGTAAGAAGTCATTCATTCAAAGAATTGGAATGTTTCCATCAGAAGGAACTTCCACAGTTATCTAGTCCAATGATGTCAATGTCAAATAGAAACATGGACCTCAAACCATGTATCAGGATCTCTGTGAGTCACATATTGACTTAGGAAACTGCATATTTATGTTATGTGTGTTCAATTACCCATTTTCAACCTAGTTCAGTTTCTCCTTATTTAGGTGGCCTCCCATTCCTTGGGTTCATCATATTAATGCCAAACCCAGTAAGGACAGCCAACCAAATTGGTCCACTTCAGCTCAGGACTCCCAAGCTCAAGTCTTCCTAGGATTACAGGTATGTAGGTTGCCATACCTGACTACCAAGCATTATTAATTTTCATATTGGAATTCATATAATAGGATATATATGTATATATATATATATGTAATAGGATAATAACTAGCATTTGTCATCCTGTCAGTGTCCATTTGTGTCTGACTCTTTGTGACCCCATTTGGGGTTTGCTTGGCAAAGATACTGGAATAACTTGCTGTTTCATTCTCCAGATCATTTTTACAGATGATAAAACCAAGACAAACAGGGTTAAGAGACTTGCCCAGGGTCACACAGCTATTGAGTGTCTAAAGCTGGATATGAACTCATGAAGATAGGTCTTCCTGATTCCAAGCCCAATGCTTAATTCACTGTGCCATCTAGTTGCACTTTTATGCTTATGTGTGCTTAAATATAAAGCACATTTATATAGTGTTTTAATGTTTATGAGTCATGTGAAGTAGATGCTATTACTATCATCTCCATTTTGCAGATGAGGAAACTGGGGTTGAAAGAGGTAAGTTAAGTCACTTGCCCAAGGTTATGCAGCTAATAAGTATCTAAGGCAGGATTTCAACTCATCTTCCTAATTCCAAGCCCAGCACTCTATCAACTGTATCACGATGTGGCTGCCTTAATACAGTAGCCATTCCATCAACACAAAATAATGAATGAATGAATAAATTGTTCTAAAAGAAAAAAAGTTCTCCTATGAGGGTCATTCAGTATATCCCTGAATCTCAAAAACCTTTCCTTTCATTTTTCTCATTAATTGTATCCCTGTCAGGGAAAATCTGAGCAGAGGTTCAGTTTTTAAAATACTTATGATGAGTATTGCTGTAGTCAGTAACTCATTCCAGAAGTATTTATTAAGTCACTCTTATGTGACCCTCTGTGTTAAAAGGTAGGGATTCAAAGAAAGGCAAGAAGAAGGGAAAAAAACCCTGCTCCTAGGGAGATTACATTCAATTGAAGGAGAGAAACAGAAACCTAACTAGGTTATAGAAGAAAATGTATAGAGCAGTTGACACAATCTCAGAGGGGAAGAGAACAGCATGGGGGTGTGGGTAGGGAAAGGGTCTAGTAAAGACTCCTTTCAGAAGGTGAGATTTGAAGACACCTAGATAAGCTAAGGGGTGGAATTGAGGAAGACAGCTATTCCAGGCATGGGAGACAGTCAATGCAAAGGAATTGAAAGTAGACAAGAGCATCATGTATGAATAACAGGAATAAAAAGGGGGAAATGAAGGAAGCAGAGTTGCCACCAACAACTTCCCACTAATAATCTCTTGATCCCAATGCTCACCCTACATTTTTTATCCTAATAAATTATTTTAGGCAAGTCACTTTTTATTATTTTTGCCAATTTTGATTCATAAACAAATATTTACTTAGCAGTAATTTGTGTCTAGATCTAATTGTGACCAACAAGAAGGAATTCCTAAGTGAAGTGGGAGCCCTTGGAATAGTGAAGAACAAGGATATCTCAGAATTCTGAATAAAAATTGGATAATCCCTTAGCAATTGTAAGGAGGTGTTAGGAGCTGCGATACAGAGATTAAAAAGTGATTCTGTCATTTTCCTTGAGAAACTTACAGTCTACATTTCACTTGGAGTAGAACAAGGATAAAAGAAAAACACCAGGGAGTAAAATTCCAAGTTGGGTGTGACTGGGATAGTGGAGAGATTCAGATTAAAGTCCTTTAGAAAAAGGTAGGGATAAAGAAAATAAGTCTAGCCAAGAGACAGAGAAAACTTTGGCCCAGACCCAAGGCTTGAAGGAAGAGAAGGATTTTAAAAGTTGGATATGAGGCAAGAGTATTTTAGGCATGAATGAATAGAGGAGACAGCTTGTCAAAATCTGGGAACAGTCAATAGTCAAGTTTGATTAGAACAAAGAGTGTGTGAAAGGTAGGTTAAGGCCAGGCTGTCGTGATGCTATCTTGCTAAGGGATTTGAATTTTTTCTAAAGTCATTAGGAAACCACCTTTTTTTTTTTTTAAAAAAATGAGATCAGCAATATGGTCAGATCTATGCACCTATGCTTTAGGAAAATTATTTCTAGCAGCTGTGTAAAGAATTGAGATATGACTATAAAGAGGATAAACAATAGTATTGACCTCTCATATATCATTGAGTTTGGGGGGTGGGGGAAGGTACAGGATTTATAACTGGAATATCCATAATAAAACATAATACTTAAAGGAGTGCTCGGGTAACATTGTGAATTTTGGGGGGGTTCTTTTTATTTCATTAAAAATTTCCCAATATGGGGCGGCTAGGTGGCGCAGTGAGTAGAGCGTTGGCCCTGGAGTCAGAAGGACCTGAGTTCGGATCCGGCCTCAGACACTTAACGCACACACAAACAAAAACCTAGATGTGTGACCTTGGTCAAGTTACTTAACCCCAATTGCCCTCCAAAAAAAAAAAGGCAAAAAACCAAGCAAAAAAAATTTCCCAATTATATCTAAGAAATTTTAACAATTGCAAAAAGAAATTTGAGTGCCCAGTTCTCTTCTTTCTCCTTTCCTTTTCCCCTCCCTGAGAAGACAAGCAATTTCATTTTAATTATATATGTGAAGTCATGTAAAACATGTTACATGTTACATTGTTACCAAAAAAACACAAACAAAATGAAACAACAAAAAAGAAAGTTTAAAAAAATGTGTTTCAATCTGTACCCAATATTCATCAATTCTCTCTCTGGAGGTAAATAATAATTTTCATACGTCCTTTGAAATTGTCTTGTTCAGAGCAGCTAAGTTTTTCACAATTGATCATCTATTTTAATATTCCTGATACTGTGTACAATGTTCTCCTGGTTCTGTTCACTTCACTTTTCATGAATTCATATGTCTTCCCAAATTTTTCTGAAACTGACCTGTTCATCATTTCTTATAGCACACTAGTATTCCATCACAATCCTATATCACAACTTGTTCAGCCCATTCCCTAATTTATGGACATTACCTAGATTTCCAATTCTTTGCCACCACAAAAAGGACTGCTATAAATATATTGCATAATCGGTCCTTTTCTTTTTATCTTTGATCTCTTTGGGATACAGACCCAATAGTGATATTTCTGACTCAGAAGTCACACACAGTTTTATAATCCTTTGGACATAGTTCCAAATTGTTCTCCAGAACATTTGGACTAGTTCACAACTCCATCAGACATGCATTAATGTCCCAATTTTTCCACATCCCCTTCAGCATTTGTTATTTTCTTTTTCTGTCATGTTAGCCAATCTGATAGGTCTGAGGTGGCATCTCAGAATTGTTTTAATTTGCATTTTTCTAATTAGCAGTTATTTAGAGCATTTTCATGTGATTATTGATAGTTTTGATTTCTTCCTCTGAAAATTGCCTTTCATACTCTTGCATTATGAATTTAAAAAGTATAATCACGTGACAAAGCCTAGTAATCAGAGAAGGAAAGTATGTAGAAAGGCATTTTAGTGAGTTATGGTACAATGGAAGGAATACTGGTTTGGAATCTTTATTTTGGGCAAGTCACAAACCCCATGGGACTCAGGTTCCTTATCTGTAGCATGAGGGGTTAGACTAGGCAGCCTCTAAGGCTCTTTAGAGTAGTAAATCTATGACCCTGTGATAATGCCATGGAAATATACTATGCCCCACCCAGACAAAAGAAGAAAACTTGCAAGTAGATACTGGCGATGTGACCATGGACAGTTCTGTCTTCACCTCTAGTGGTCTATGTTCTTCATCTGCAAAATGAAAAAGAATGTGTGTGTGTGTGTGTGTGTGTGTGTGTGTGTGTGTGTGTGTACACTATCTATTTCATAGGGCTATTGTGTTGACATGACTTTTGTAAATCTTAAAGCTCATGCAAATGTAAGTTAATATAATTAGGCCAATACTCAACTTGGAAAGCTTTTTTTTCTGGCTTTGGGTTCCAATAGCAGAAATGTTACTAATACTCACTGTGTAAACTCTACCAAATCACTTAATGTCTTTAAGTTTCAGTTTCCACATCCAAAAACTAAGGAAGTTGGACTGTGTTATCCTTAGGGTTTCTTCCAGCTCTAAATCCAATGCTCCTATGATTTCTGGAAACCAATCAGAAATCTGGTACAGAGAGATAGGGGATTTCAACTATTTGTATGTCTGCATGAGTCTGCCTTCTGCCAAAAACTGCCAGCTGCTAATTTCCTGAGTTCCTTAATGATAATTTCATTCTTTGAGAGGTGGCAGAAGTGACGGGAAAAACTGCTACTTTGGGTCTTATTCTGACCAATTAAGAGGAACTAGTTGATGAAGTAGAAATGAGGGGAACTTTGGGAGGAAGCAGCCATACAATCTCAGAGTTTATTATAGGAGTAAAGAAGAAAGCCAAGCAGTGTGACATGGAACTGAAATATCAGAGGAAGTGCCCCATGGCTTCAGATGCCATATGGGAAGCTAACACAAGACAATCAAGAATGAAATCCTAAAAAGAAAAAGCAGATTATTTTGATAAGAATAACTTTGAAAAGAGGTCTGTCTAAAAATTGTTTCAATATATAAGGAAGCTATAGCTGGGCTTAAACTTTTGGAGAAATATATATATATATATATATATATATATATATATATATATATATATACACATGTGTGTGAATATTGATATCAATATCAATATAGATATGTAGAGAAGAGAGATACCTATCTAGAATTTTTTTCAATATATGAGGAAGTCATGGTTGGTCTTAATTTGGAAGGGATAAAAATGTGCATATAGAAGACATGCCAAGATTTTTTTGCCTATGGCAAAATCACTTTGTACATGGGGTGGCATGGGAAAGAGGTAGTACAGAAGACAGTCTGATCATAGTTGTAGTCTCAACAGAAGAGGGGTCTGTCTAACCCTTGATATCATGGCAATGGAGGAGGGGAAGTAGACCTAGGAAAGGGACACCATAGTGATGAAACCCAGAGAGGTGGAAGGTCTTGAGGTTAGGTACAGAGATAGTTGTCATCATGGGAAGAAAGTGTATCTGTGCCCAGCTGTTGGCACTCTGGGGCAACACTCCATACCATCCACGATAGTTAGTACTGATTGAAGATGATAAGGGCAGATAATTAAGTATAAATATGGAAAAGGCTAAGGTCCTGTAGCAGCAGCATGAGGAAGAGTGCTATTGTTCAAAATGAGGTGAGGTTGACAGTGAACACTAAGAACAACCAAAAGCAAAACAAAACCAAAAAAGCTTTTCTTACAGTTATATTGAGGATAAATTGGAGAGGGTGAGCCAAGATGGTAGAAATTCACCTCCAGACAATTATAAAATAACTCCTCCAACAAGTCCTTCAATCTACAGATTAGCAATTTTGATTTCGATTCCTAGAAAATTTAAAAATGCATTTTTAATGGGAATGGATTGTAATTACTTTAAAGAGGAATGGTGGTAACTAGAGCCAACATGGCTTCATCAAGAATAAGTCAATTCAGACTAAACCTCATTTCCTCTATTGATGATATTACTAGATTAGTACATCAGAAGAATGCCAGTGCTGTAACATACTGGAATTTCAGTAAAGCAATTCACAAAGTCTCCAGTACTTTGAGGTATAGATGGTAGTATAGTTGGATGGATTGAGAATTGATTGAATGTATCTGTTCTGAATGATATGTACGAGGTAGTATTGTTAGATGGATTCATAACAGTTAGATGGTACAATGGATAAAGTTCTGAGCCTGAGGTCAGAAAGACCTGAATTCAAATCGAGGCTCAGATTCTTACTAACAACGTGACCCAGGGAAAGTCACTTGACTTTTGTCTCCCTCAGTTTCCTCTTCTGTAAAAGGGGCATAATAATAGCACCTACTTCACAGTGTTGTTATGAGGATAAAATGAGATATTTATAAAATGCTTTGCAAATCTTAAAGCACTATTTAAATGCTATTATTATCAAAATTGCTTGAATAACTATACTGAAAATATGCTGATGAACATATATCAACACAGAACATCATCTCTAATGGCACTACATACCAGACCTCTGGACTGCTCCATACAGTTCAGAATGATTTAGATCATCATCCATACCCCACTCACTAACTGGAGGAATTCTCTAAGGAGATTGATGCTAGAAATGTCATGGAATTAGAACTGATAAAACTTGGCAATTGATTGGACATATGGAGTGAGGAAGTTAGGAGCTGAGGATGACTGTAGCTGTGAACTTGGGTGACTGGAAGAATTTGGGTGCTCTTGATAGAAATAGGGAAGTTCAGAAAACAGGTGTATATAAAGGGAAAGAGTTCTTTAGACATTTTGAGTTTGAAATGCTTATGGGATGTGTAGTTTGGAATGGCCGATGATGGTTATATAGGATGGGAGCCAAAGAAAAAAGAAGAGGGCTTCATAGATAAAGTTGGGCATCATCTTCAATGAGATGATAATTTAAGCCATGGGAGATAATGACATCAAGGGAAAGAGAGAATGTAGCAAAGTAAGAAGAGTAGAGAACAGAACCTTGGAGAATTCCTCCATTTACTGAGCGGGGTGTGGATTATGATCAAAAGAGGGAAATTCATTGAAAAGAGAGTGCCTATGGAGAGAAGGATGGGTAACAATGCCAAATGCTGCAGAGAGGTTAAGAAATATAAGGATGGGGCGGGGTGGAAAGGATGTTGAATTTGCCAATTAAGAGATCACTTGTGAATTTGGAGAAATTTCACTTAAGTGTTGAGGTAAAAAAACAAACTGCAAGAAATGCAAGGGGAGAAACTGAAGGAAATAAGTAGATGGCTCTTTATAGCACTTCAATTGTAAAAGAAAAGAAATAAAAGCATGTTGAATATTATCTTGAGGGAATAGTGAGGTCAAGTTAGGAGTTTTTTTTTTTTAATGGATTGGAGATACCTGGGCACGTTTGTAGGAAGAAGAGAATACACTGATAAAGAATCAGAAACTGAAGACTGAATAAAGAGAAAGGATGATTGTGGGAGCATTTTGTTGGAAGAAGGGGGGGGAAGATAGGATCAAAGGTACCAATTCATCCAAGTGCACATTTATCAATTGTCTACTGCATTCTAGGTATAATAGAAAGATACAGTGATAAATTGAACACCTCAGAGAATTTATGCTCAAATAAGGCAACATAATAAATAAAATATAAATTTAAGTAAGGTAAGCGCATATAAGAATTGTTGATGAAATGATCTCATTATGGTATGGTTGGGCCTAGATGAATTTTGATGGCACTTGACTTACCAGGAATCCTAAGACTTCTATGTAACCAAGCAAGCAAACAGGAAAAGGGTAATGGCTAATGATTGAGAGAGAAAAAGGAGGTCCAGTGAGAAGATTTACTGATCTCCTAAGGCTTAAAGAATAACCCCAAGGCCAGAACCTTGAATGTTCTATTGACAGCTACTCAGTTCTAAATAAAATAAGTAGACACAATGATAAAGGAAACAGTAGGGCATACCCTCTTGAGGCCCAATTAGAGAAAAGAGCTCATGGGACAGTTAGGTTAGTTATTGCTACATACAGTCTCGGTATTCTAGCCTCTGACATCTTGATTGATTCTTACATTGAGATTCTCTTGAAAATCAAGGCGAGCATGAATGTGGGTAAAGCACAAAGACAAGTAGATCTTTGGTCGGAGTAGAAAACTGACCGTGACATTCTCCTCTGAAGAATCTATGAAAATTGTATCCAAATGAGTGGAGCTGACCTTATCATTCATAATATTTTTTAAAATTATAGTTACAATTTCTCTTTGGTAAAATTACACTTAAATTTATTCAGTTTCATGCAACTGTCTAAGAGGCAGGCTGTGTATATACCTCCTAACACATATATTATAGATGTATGCATGTATGTATATGTGTATATATACACATGTATAGCTATATACACATATGTGTGCATATGTGTATATATGTGCATATACACATAGGGAGTGCATATATAGGTATATTTGAGCACACATATACATATACACATATATGTTTGTATATATGTGTATAGACATATAAACATACATATATACAATACATATCTATATATCTATATATGTATATATAAACATATAAATATATATGTAGATAAATATATAGATATGTATCTCTATCCCTATCTATCTATCTGTATGTATGTATGTATATATGTATCCTGTGATTCCAGGGACTCTAATAAAGAAACTGCTACTAGCAGAGCACATCAGCACCTTCTCTGCCACTTAATGCCTGCCAGAAGTGATTGGGTACATGTAGATTGACTTGCAGAGGGCCATGACACTCTCTCTGTTGGAGAAGGAACTTGAACATTAACTTTCCTTAATCTTAAAACATGTTCTCTATCATGGCAGTCAATCTTCCATTATCTCTCCAACTATTTTCCAGTGTTTCTGTCTCTGTGTCATTGTCTCTTTCCTTCTGTCTCTCTCACTGCCTTTCTTTCTGTCACTCTCAAAGTATATGGGAATTCTACACAAAAGCATAGAGCATAGTCAAATGCAAGGAGAGACAGATGAAGAATGGAAAAGCCTTGATCTTGATCTCAAGGCTGACAAACACCATTGTATAAAACAATTTCAACATCATCATTGAACAGAAAAATAAAGAGCACAGAAGTGCATTGAATAAGAATTACATTTAATCAATTTTTCCACTAATAATTCAATTCAATCAGCATTTAAATGCATAATATGTTCCAGGTGCTCCTCTAGGCACTGGAGGTGGGGCAGGAACACAGCCCCAGTATCATGAACATCTTTCCAGGAGGCAGAGAAATAGCTATGGAGAAGTTTCATTGGAAGGTCACTCAATCACATTGACTTTGTCCTCAGCGACATCAATATGTGGATCTTCTCTGATCTATCTGTCACCAGAGAAAGACTCATTTGAAACAGATCAAACCATCAACTTCTCTGAATGAGAATAGTCCTGGACAGGAAAGAAGAATGAGAGAAACAAACACAGAGCACCCTGTTGAGAAAGCTGCCTCATGCAGGAATTAAAGCCATCAAATTAGAATTAGAGGCTCATCCATCCAACAAAGGAAAGAGAATCAATAGGAGATGATGCAGCTCATCTCAGCCATGAAAAGATCCAGTGAAATAATTCTTCCAACTTGAGAAAAAACAAATCAGTGAAGGGAAGGGTTCTGCTCCTGTTCATTGGTAATCTAGATTATTCCTCATGGTGCTATTCCAAACCTTTTAAAGCCTCCTCCAAATCCTCTCACTCCTACACATCTCAGATGACCAGGACTTCTCAGTGAGAAGACTCTTACCCTAGGGTAAGAGCATCCTCCTCTCCCTTTCATTATTTGGATAATTAGAACAGAATTGGGAAGTAAATAACAAGGGAATACCAAATAGTGGGATCCTTAGTCCCATCCCTGCAGGCAGAAGAGGGGTATGCTCTCTTTCAAATGTATTCCCTTTGAAGTGAGGAAGGTTTGCATCATGACTAAAACACTTTCAATGCCTCTGTTTCCAAGCAACTGACCATGACTTATTTCTTCTCAGTTCTGCCTCTCACAGTTCCTTTGTCTTGGTTCTAAAGTTTCTCTTATCACAGAGGTCTCCTAGGCTGTGGTTTGTTGATTCTCCCAACCAAAGGAGCTGCTGATGCTGCTTTTGCTTCCACAAGACAGAATCTTATGACTTTTGTGAGACTTCCCCCACCACCACCTCCCAGGCAACAGGCACTGAGATCTAATCAACACATTTTCAACTCTTTTGTATTTAGACCTATCAGACTGGGAAGACACAGAAAAGAGAGCTCAGGAAACTGTGAAGACTTTGCTGATTAAGAGCTCCCCTCACCCCAGAAATTTCTCCCAGTCTTTACTATTACTTAGATTAAGGAGAGTAAATTCCTTTTAACTCCCATTAAGCCCTTGACAGCTTGCAACTGACCATGCATATTGACTTGAAATTTCAAACAAGGATTTAGAAACCTTGACCCTTCCTCCATTTCTCAAAATGTCTTCCTATCATCACCCCCTGTCTCCTTTTTCCTTCTGGCTACAGAAGTAAAAACCCAACCCAACCTCTTACTCCTCACTTAAGCTAACCTATATCTTTGATCCTATTCCCCCCCACCCCCATCTCTTCCAGGACCTTATACTAGGAGTCATCTCCTTTCTATCACACACATTCAATTTTTCCTTCTTCAATGATTCCTGAATCCTAAAAGTCTCTAATCACTTAACCTTTCTACCCATCTAGCTCATATTGCATTTCTCTCTTCCTCTTTCCTACTAAATTTCAAGTGCCAAATCCCTCCCCCCCCCCACTTCCCCTCTCTATGCCTCTCTATTGAAATTCCCTCTCAAAGTACATCAGTGACTTCTTATTCACCAGTGATCTTCATCTTCCTTGGTGATATTAACTACTCTTTCCTCCTTGGTGGCTTCTATTCCTTTGTCTTCAGAGACACCTCTCTCTCCTAGATTTCCTATAATTTCTCTATCCACACCTTCTCTGTCTCATTCATTGGCTCCTTGTCCTCTTTCTAACCACTAAGGGTCCATGGTCCCCATAGTTCTGTCTCTGACCCTCCTCAGTTCTTTCTCTACACTTTCCCCCCTGGCTACTCCATTCATTACTACAGCTTCAACTACCATATCTATGCAGATGACTCTCAAAACTGTTCTAAGATCCAGATCTCCATTTACAGTGGCCTTAAAGGTCTCACCTCCTAGATATCTACCTATTATTACAAATTCAAAATGGCCAAAATGAATCCTATTATCATTCTCCAAATACATTTATTTGTATGTGTTGCTATTCTTTTTGTTAATATTTTTCTTTGGGGGGCAGAGGCAAGATGGCGGAGTAGAAACAGCTCATCCAAGCCACTCTGCCCCCAGATTCCCCCCAAACTATGTAAAAGGGGACTCTGAACAACTTATGGAGCCCCAGCACCCACAGAATGACACAGAGAAGCTAACCTCCCGCTGACGACAGCCCAGCAGCCCTGCAGGAAGGACCAGTGCAGTGCTCTGGGAGCCGGCAGCAAGCAACTCGCAGAGCGCAGGAAGCAGAGCCGAGCCGAGCCCAGGTCCACATGAGCCAAGGTTTTAGCCCCAGGGCGGCAGGGCCAGCAGCCGGCTGGAGGAACTCCAGAACACCAGCAGCCATGGAGACTCCAGAATTATCAACATAGACATGCCTAGGACAAATTAAGAGGTTAGTGTCCTATGGACTTCGGGACCAGTATTTGGGGAATGCGTCAGCTCCCTCCCCTGGGGGCTAGAAGCTGCTGAGGAGACACACCATTTTGTAGTTTTCAGAGGCAGCTCCAGCTCCTAGCCTGCGAATTGTAGGGAGATCCATCGATCAGTCTTGGGGGGTAATCACTCTTGCTTTAACCTCCCTGGATCTGGATTGTGATCTAGGGTGGAAGTTGTGGGTGGGTTTACAGCTTGCCAGAAACGGAAGTTGCCCCCCACACATTCGGGACAAAAATTCCTCTAGCTGGCCTTAAAGCCATACTGTGGCAACAAGCCCAAAAGTCAAGTAAATAAGCGGCAACAAGCCAAGGCAAAGGAAACAGAAAAATGCAACCCTAGACTCCTATTTTGGGGGCATAGAGTGGGAAAAGGACTGTGAGGCCAGAAGTCCTGCTCCAAAAGCCCCAGGGGAAAACATGAGCGGGTTGCAGGCCATAGAAGACCTTAAGAAGGAGTTTAAAAATCAAATAAGAGAAGTGGAGGAAAAATTGGAAAGAGAAATGGGAAGGATGCAGGAAAAGTATGAAATGAGAGTCAACAGCCTGACTGAGGAAAACAACACCTTAAAAAATAGACTAACTCAAATGGCAAAGAAGGCCCAAAAGGGCAATGAGGAGAAGAATGCCTTAAAAAGTCGAATCTGCCAGATGGAAAAAGAATCTCAAAAGTTCACTGACGAGATTCAGTCCTTCAGAGTTAGACTGGAGCAAATGGAAGCTAATGACTTTATGAGAAATCAAGATGCTGTTAAGCAGATACAAACAAATGAAAGATTAGAAGGCAAAGTGAAATATCTCATGGGAAATCCACTGACCTGGAAAATAGATCCAGGAGAGACAATTTAAAAATTATTGGTCTACCTGAAAGCCATGATCAAAGAAAGAACCTAGAAATCACCTTCAAGAAATTCTCAAGGAAAATTGCACTGATGTTGTAGATCCAGAGGGCAAAATAGAGGTTGAACGAATCCACCGATCACCTCCTGAAAAAGATCCCAAAAAGAAAAGTCCCAGGAATATTATAGCCAGGTTCCAGAATCCCCAGATCAAGGAGAAAATACTACAAGCAGCCAGGAAGAAACAATTTCAATATTGTGGAAACCCAATCAGAATAGCACAGCACCTGGCAGCTTCTACACTGAGGTATCGAAGGGCATGGAATATGATATTCCAGAGGCCAAAAGAACTGGGAATGAACCCAAGGGTCACCTACCCAGCAAAACTGAGTGTTTTGTTTCAGGGGGAAATATGGTCATTCAGTGGAATAGAGGACTTTCAAGCATTCTTGAGGAAAAAACCAGAATTGAATAGAAAATTTGACATCCAGACACAAGAAGCAAGAGATGCCTGAGAAGGTAATCAGGGAAAAGAAATCAAAAGGAACTTAACAAAGTTGAACTATTTACATTCCTATATGGAAAAGCAATAACTGTGACTGATGATAGCTTTCTCATTATGAAAATAATGGAAGAAGGGTATGTGGTCATATGAATACATATGTGAATGTGTGTGTATATGGTTACAGTTATATATGGATAGAGGGCATAGGTTGAATTTGTTGGGAAGGGAGAATACTCAAGGGATGAAATTATGAGGTGAGAGAGGAAAGTGGCAAGAGGAGATGGGGAGAGACAGGGTAGGGTAAACTATCTCATGTAGAAGAAGCAAAGGGAAGTGGTTGCAAGGGAGGGAGAGAATAGGAAGGCAAAAAAGGCAAAACCACATTCTCATTGAATTTGGTTCAGGGAGAGAATGACATACATACTAAATGAGATATCTCAACCTGCAGCAGAATAGGGGGAAGGGGGATGAGAGGAGGGATGATGGATGGGAGGGCATCCTTGGGGGGAGGGGAGGTTGGAAGTACCCACTATAGAAGAGGGACAGGATCATGTAGGAAATGGACCAGGTGGGGGGTGGGATGAGTGGGAGGGAATTATAAGCAGCCTTGTACAATATATCTACTATGATAATGTTTTGCATAGCTAGACATGTAAAACATATACTGAATTACTTATCTTCCCAGAGGGAATGGGTGACAAGGGAGGAAGGAAATGGATCTGAAATTTGAGGTATTAACATTAAATGTTTCAAATATATATAAATACTATTATTAATACTCTTTTGCTTATAATTGGGAGATAAGATGTGCAGGCATTGGGACACAAAGATTCACCTTCCTCTAATGGAAAAATCGAAGGGGGTATGGGAGAAAGTATGGGAGAGAGCATATTGGAGGAAGTGATATCTTGTGGGACTGCTATTCTGGGAGGTTGGGTAGGGGAATAAGGGGGGGTAAATGATTGTAACTCGAAATCTGGCCTAAATGAATGATGTAAAACAGAAGTTAATAAAGCATTTGTTTAAAAAAATATATTTTTCTTTCTTTCTTTCTTTCTTTCTTTCTTTCTTTCTTTCTTTCTTTCTTTCTTTCTTTCTTTCTCTCACTGTGATTTCGCAGTAATAATAATCTCTATTAAAAACCCTTTCTTGTAACAAGTAGAGTTAATCAAAACAAATTACCACATAGGCCATACATGAAAATGCATGCTTCTGTAATCCACTACCTCTCTGCCAAAAGGTAGGAAATGCAATTCATCATCAGCCCTCTGAAGTCACAATTAGATGATACTGATCAGTGTTCTGAGATCTTTTAGTGTTCCCAAACCCATGTTTCTGTTTGATTTCATGATTTCTATTTGCAGAATTGCCATTTATCATGTATCATAAACTTTAAACCTTCTAATTATCTTCAATTCTTTTGTCTGTCATCCCTCTTATATCGAAGTTTTCACCATTCCCTGTGTATTCCACCTCTATGGCTCTCTTGCCTCAATTCTCACCTTTTCTTTCCCACTGAAACTACCTTAAGATGTCCCTCCATTGTCATCCTCCTTCACCATTGCAATTGGCTTCTAACAGGGTAGTGTCCTACTTTCAATCCATTTTTATCATACTTTCAGACTAGACCATCTAGAACATGAAGCTAGTCATATCATACCTTTAATCAAAGAAATCCAAAGCTCAAGCTTCTTTGCTTAACATGCAAAAACATACATTTTTATCTCTTATCACTTTGTTCTATACCTGAACCAAACAGGACTATGATCCTTAAATTTGACTTACTCTTTTTGACCTTCATTCTTTGTTCATATTGTTCTTGCATATTGACTATCTTCCTTCCTAATGCCAAATTCCTATCCACTCATTATTTCTAAATTCCTACTAATCCTTTAAAAATCAATTCAAAGATCATCCCCTACAAGATGAATTCTTCCTTGTCCTCTTTCTAACCACTAAGGGTCCATGGTCTGCTATCCCTCAACAATAATCTTCTCTCTCATATTAAGGTATTTAATGAATGTATATCAACTGGCCAGTATATATTTTGTACATTTTTAACGTATTTTTCATACAATATGTTGTGTTATCTGTGCTTACATTTCAAGCCCCTCTTAGACTGTAATCTATAGGATGTAAAGATTGTATCATATCTATACTTGCATCTTCCCCAGGGTTTAGTGTGGGAAGTACTTAATAAATATTTGTTAAAGAGTAACATCATTGCCACAACAGAGATCTACAAGCAATTGGGTCACTTCATAATTGAGGGGAAGAGAGCTTGGGATATAGAACAGGTGAAGGAGTTTGGCCCAGAAAATTCACACTGATGATTCACAAATCAGAGCAGAGATATTCTGTGGCAGATGGCGCCATTCTCTTTGTGGACATCCAAGGATCAAGCCAACAAATACACTGTGAACCAAATGAGGATTAGAGAAATACAGCTGAGAAAAAACTTAGAAAACTAGGCAGTACCAAGTCAGAAACTGGCTGATTCCCTTATCTACTCTTTCTAAAGACATATTTTCTTTTTTGGAGAGGTAGAGTGATTTAAAAAAGAAAAGAAAAAAAAGACCTCTAGGTATGGATTCAGTGGATTTTCAATCCCCTTGTCTCTACTCACATGCCCATTTCCAGTCTTCATTATTTTTCTCCTAGACTATTACAGTAGTTTCTTAATAGGTCTCCCTAACTTCAACTTCTCACTCAAATCCATTCCCCACTCCCAATTATCAAAGGGATTTTCCAAAAGTACAGGTCTCACCTACTCAATAAATTCCAAAAGTTCTATATTGCTTAGTATAAACTCCTCTGTTAAGCATTTCAAACCCTTCACAATATGGCCTCAGCTTACCTTTCCAGAACATTTTCACATTATTCTCCTTCTCTCACTATGCCATTCAGTCAAATCTACCATCTTGTTCTTCCTCATAAGCAGAATTTCCTCTCTTGTTGTGATGTCTTTGCCCTGGCTGTCCCTATGCCTAATGTACAGTCTATATTCACTCTTATTTTTGAGGCATATAACTATGTATATATTTATAAGATATATACAGGGTAAATCAGAAGTAATCTTGGAGGGAAAACTAGCATTAAGGATGATGAGGAAAGGCTTCTTATTTGTAGAAGGTCAATTTGTAGAACAGTCAATGAAAATTCACAGATTTGGGAATGTCACTGAATATGTGGAAGTGAGTAAGGAGTAAGAAGACTAGAGAAGTAGAAAGAGGTCAACTTGTGAAGGTCTTTAAAAGCCAAACAGAGGGATTTATATTTGATTCCTAAGATAGGGAATTTATTGAATGGGGGGTGGGAGGAGAAGGTGACACAGTCACCTGTGCTCAGCTGTGTGCCTTGGAAAGATCACTTTGGCAGCTGAGTGGAGGATGGACTGAGGTCAGGTAGAGGCTTGAGGCAGAGAGCCCAACTAGAAGGTTATTTTAATAATCTAAAGAGGAGGTAATGCTACCACCTGGGGCCAGGTGGAAGCAGTGTTAGAGAAGAAGGAAGTGTATATATAAGAGATGTTTCAAAGATAGAATTGGAAGGATTTAGCAACAGATTAAATGGGCATGAGGAATAAAAGTTTGAGGACTCAAAGATGACACCTAGATTTCAGATCTGGGCAACTGAAAGGATGGTAGTGCCATCAATGGTAGGAGTGCCATTTTGAAGAGGGTTTGAGGAAAACCTAATGAGTTCATTATTGAACATGTTGAGTTTAAGAATTCTGTGGAACATTCAGTTCAAATTATCTAGTAAGCAATTGAATATGTAAGAGATTTGTGTTTGATAGACTTGAAAATCATCTGCATAGATATATTGAATTCATGGGAGCTGTTGATATTACCCATTGAAATAGCATGGTGGGAGAAGAGAAGATAGCCCAAGAAAGAATCTTGAGATACACCCAGGGTTAGCAGATGTGACCTTGATGAAGATCCATCAAAGGAGACTGAGAAGATGTCAAACAAAAATAGAACCAAATAGGAGAACCAGGAGAAAGCAGTGTCAAGAAAACCAAAGGAAAAGAAAATATCCAGGTTAGATTAGTAGGAGAACCAATAGAGAATGATGTTCCAAAAATCTAGACAGAAAATATATTAAGAAAAAGAGGGTGATCAATAGTGCCAAAGTCTATAGAGAGGACAAGAAGGATGAGAATTTTTAAAAGCCCATTAATTTGGGAACTAAGAGATCTGAGGTAACTTCGTAGAGAGAAGCTTCAGTTGAATTGAATGATAAAGCTAAACTGAAGAAAGTTAAGAAGAGAGTGAGAGGAAAATGGAGGCACCAAGTATAGAAAACTTTCTCAAGGAATTCAGCCTCAAAAAGTGCAAGGAATGGGGGATGGAGCCAAGACGGCGGAGTAGAAACAGCTCATCCAAGCCACTCTGCCCCCAGATTCCCCCCAAACTATGTAAAAGGGGACTCTGAACAACTTCTGGAGCCCCAGCACCCATAGAATGACACAGAGAAGCTAACCTCCTGCTGAGGACAGCCCAGCAGCCCTGCAGGAAGGACCAGCGAAGCGCTCTGGGAGCCGGCAGCAAGCAACTCGCAGAGCGCAGGAAGCAGAGCCGAGCCGAGCCCAGGTCCACATGAGCCGAGGTTTTAGCCCCAGGGCGGCAGGGCCAGCAGCCGGCTGGAGGAACCCCAGAACACCAGGAGCTGTGGCAACTCCAGAATTATCAACATAGACATGCCTAGGACAAAGTAAGAGGTTGGTGTCCTATGGACTTTGGGACTGGTATTTAGGGAATGCGTCAGCTCCCTCCCCTGGGGGCTAGAAGCAGCTGAGGAGACACACTATTTTGCAGTTTTCAGAGGCAGCTCCAGCTCCCAGCCTCCAAATCGTAGGGATATCCATCGATCAGTCTTGGGGGGTAATCACTCTTGCTTTACCCTCCCTGGGTCTGGATTGTGATCTAGGGTGGAAGTCGTGGGTGGGTTTACAGCTTGCCAGAAACGGAAGTTGCCCCCCACACGTTCGGGACGAAAATTCCTCTATCTGGCCTTAAAGCCATAGTGTGGCAACAAGCCCAAAAGTCAGTCAATTAAGTGGCAACATGCCAAGGCAAAGGAAACAGAAAAATGCAACCCTAGACTCCTATTTTAGGGGCATAGAGTGGGAAAAGGACTGTGAGGCCAGAAGTCCTGCTCCAAAAGCCCCAGGGGAAAACATGAGCGGGTTGCAGGCCATAGAGGACCTTAAGATGGACTTTAAAAATCAAATAAGAGAAGTGGAGGAAAAATTAGAAAGAGAAATGAGAAGGATGGAGGAAAAGTATGAAATGAGGGTCAACAGCCTGACTGAGGAAAACAACACCTTAAAAAATAGACTAACTCAAATGGCAAAGGAGGCCCAAAAGGGCAAAGAGGAGAAGAATGCCTTAAAAAGTCGAATCTGCCAGATGGAAAAAGAATCTCAAAAGTTCACTGACGAGATTCAGTCCTTCAGAGTTAGACTGGAGCAAATAGAAGCTAATGACTTTATGGGAAATCAAGATGCTGTTAAGCAGATCCAAACAAATGAAAGATTAGAAGGCAATGTGAAATATCTCATGGGAAAAACCACTGACCTGGAAAATAGATCCAGGAGAGACAATTTAAAAATTATTGGACTACCTGAAAGCCATGATCAAAGAAAGAACCTAGAAATCACCCTTCAAGAAATTCTCAAGGAAAACTGCCCTGATGTTTTAGATCCAGAGGGCAAAATAGAGGTTGAAAGAATCTACCAATCACCTCCTGAAAAAGATCCCAAAAAGAAAACTCCCAGGAATATTATAGCCAGGTTCCAGAATGCCCAGATCAAGGAGAAAATACAACAAGCAGCCAGGAAGAAACAATTTCAATATTGTGGAAACACAATCAGAATAGCCCAGGACCTGGCAGCTTCTACACTGAGGAATTGAAGGGCATGGAATATGATATTCCAGAGGCCAAAAGAACTGGGAATGAACCCAAGGGTCACCTACCCAGCAAAACTGAGTATTTTGTTTCAGGGGAAAATATGGTCATTCAGTGGAATAGAGGACTTTCAAGCATTCTTGAGGAAAAAACCAGAATTGAATAGAAAATTTGACATCCAGACACAAGAAGCAAGAGATGCCTGAGAAGGTAATCAGGGAAAAGAAATCAAAAGGAACTTATCAAAGTTGAACTATTTACATTCCTATATGGAAAAGCAATAACTGTGACTGATGATATCTTTCTCACTATGAAAATAATGGAAGAAGGGGTTGTGGTCATATGAATACATATGTGAATGTGTGTGTATATGGTTACAGTTATATATGGATAGAGGGCATAGGTTGAATTTGTTGGGAAGGGAGAATACTCAAGGGATGAAATTATGAGGTGAGAGAGGAAAGTAGCAGGGGGAGATGGGGAGAGATAGGGTAGGGTAAACTATCCCATGTGGAAGAAGCAGGGTGAAGTAGTTGCAAAGGAGGGGGGGAATAAGGAAGGCTAAAAAGGCAAAACCACATTCACATTGAATTTGGTTCAGGGAGAAAATGACGTACATACTGAGTGGGATGTCTCAACCTGTAGTGGGATGGGGGAAAGGGGATGGGAGGGGGGATGATGGATGGGAGGGCATCCTTGGGGTGAGGGGAGGTTGGGAGTGCCCACTGTAGAGGAGGGACAGGATCATGTGGGGAGTGGACCGGGTGGGGGGTGGCATGAGTGGGAGGGAATTTTGGGCAGCCTTGTACAGTATATCTACTGTGATGATGTTTTGCATAGCTAGACATGTGCAACATATACTGAATTGCTTATCTCCCAGGAGGGAGTGGGTGACAAGGGAGGAAGGAAATGGATCTGAAATTCGAGGTCGTAACATTAAATGTTTCAAATATATATAGATACTATTATTAGTGCTCTTTTGCTTGTAATGGCGAGATGGGATGTGCAGGCATTGGGACACAGGGATTCACCTTCCTCTGGTGGAGGGGTCAATGGGGGTGTGGGAGAAGGTATGGGAGAGAGCGGATTGGAGGAAGCGAAATCTTGTGGGAGGTTGGGTAGGGGAATAGTGGGGGGAGAATGATTGTGACTCAAAGTCTGGTGGAAGTGAATGATGTAAAACAGAGGTTAGTGAGGCGTTTGTTTAAAAAAAAAATAAAGCATTCTTCTCCTCAAAAAAAAAAAAAAGTAGACTTGGCCAAATGGAAAAGGAGATACAAAAATCCACTAAAAAACAACTCCTTAAAAAGTACAATTGATCAAAAGGAAAAAGAAGTATAAAAGCTAAACAAGGAAAATAACTCCTGAAAAGTTAGAATTGGGCAAGTGGAAGCTAATGTCTCTATGAGACATCGAGTCAATCAAATAAATTCAAAACAATGAAAAACAGAAGAAGATATAATAAATAACTTGGAAAATAGATCCAGGAATTGGACTACCTGAAAGACATAATCAAAAGAAGGACCTGGACAGCATCTTCCAAAAAATTATCAAGGACGACTGTCCTGATATCCTGGAACACAAGGGCAAACTGGGTATTGAAAGAATACACCAATCTCCTCAGGAAAGTGATCCCAAGATAAAAACTCCAAAGAATATTATAGCCAAATTTCAGAGTTATCAGGTCAAAGAAATAAAGTACTGCAAGTGACCAGAAAGAAACAATTCAAATATTGGCAAGTCACAATCAGGGCTACATAGACTTAGCAGTTTCAACATTAGAGGATCAGAAGTCACAGAATGATATTTCAGAAGGCAAAAAAGCTAGAGTTACAACCAAAAATCACCTACCCAGAGAAATTAAGAATAATATTCAAGGGCAAGTAACTTTAAGGGAAATGATCATTTTTGATCATTTAATAAAATAGAAGGATTTCAAGCTGTCATAAAGAGAAGACCAGAATTGAACACAAAAAAAATCTGACCTCCAATATCAAGACCCAAGAGAATCCTCAAAAAGTAAAAAGGAAAGGGAAACATAAGGGATTCAATGAAAGTGAAATGTTTATAGCCCTATATGAGAAGATGATACTTATAATTCTTAAAATTTGTACCACTAATAGTACAGCTAGAAGGAATATACATAGACAGAGGGTACAGGTATAAGGTGAATTGGAGGGAATGATATAAAAAATAATTAAGGCATGAGAAAAAGGAGTACATTGGGTGCAGAAGGAAAGGAGAGGTAAAATGGGGTAAAGTATTTCACATGAAGAAGTTCAAAAAACCAATTACAGTGCAGGGAAAGATGGGAGAGTAGGTGGTGGACATCTCTTGAACCTTACTCTCATTAGTACTGGCTCAAAGAGTGAATAATATACACAATCAGTTGAATATAGAAATACATCTTACCCAACAGGGAAGTAGTAGAGGAAAATATTAAATAAAGGGGATGGGACTGACAGAAGAGAGGGCAGAGTGGGGGACCTGGCAGACAGAAGCAAAACACTGTTGAGGAGAGAAAGGGTGAAAGAAGAGAAAGGAAAAACAAGAGAAAAAAATAGGATGGATGGAAATACACAGTTAGTAATCATAACTGTGAATGTTAATGGGATGAATGCTCCCATAAAGTGGAAGGAGATAACAGAGGGGAGCAAAAACCAGAATCCTACAATATATTGTTTGCAAGAAACACACTTGAAGCAAAGAGACATATACAGAGTAAAGATAAGTGGCTAGATCAGAGTCTATTTTTTTTTAAAGCAATTGGGGTTAAGTAACTTGCTCAAGGTTACACGGCTAGTCATGCGCCACCTAGCCGCCCCTATTATGCTGCAAAAAAAAGTTTTTTTAAAAAAGCAAGGGTAGTGATCCTTATCTCAGACAAATCAAAAGCAAAAGCAGTCCAAATTAAAAGAGATAAGGAAAGAAACTACATCTTGCTAAAAGGTACCATAGACAATGAAGTAATATCAATATTAAAGATATATGCACCAATTGGCATATAACATCCAAATTCTTTTTATTTCTTGAGATTTAAAAAAAAATTATTTATTTTTGGTATACAACATTCAGTTCCACAAACTTTTTAGTTCCAAATTTTCTCCCCTTCCCTCTCCTCCCCCCTCCCCCCTGTGGTGGGTGGCATGCAATCCAATATAGGTTCTACAAATACCTTCACATTAAACATTAGTCAAGTTGTACAGAAGAATTACAACCAATGGAATAAATAACAAGAAAAATGAAAGAAAACAAAAAAGAGACAGAGCAAGTCATTTGTTTCCATCTGCATTCAGACTCCATAATTCTTCCTCTGGATGTGGATGGCCCTTTCCATCACAAGTCTTTTGGAGTTGTCTTATAGTCTTGTGTTGCTAAGAGGAGCCCGGTCTGTCAAAGTTAGTCATCACAGATACAATATGTCTATAATTGTGTAAAATGTTCTCCTTCTTCTACCCCCACTCAACATCAGCTTATATAAGTCTCTCCAGGTTATTATGAAGTCTGTCTGCTCCTCATTTCTTATAGCATAATAGTATTCCATTACATTCATATATCACATCTTTTTTAGCCATTCCCCAGTTGAAGGGCATCCCCTTGGTTTCTAATTCTTTGCCACCACAAAAAAGAGCTGCAATAAATATTTTTGTACATACAGGTCCTTTTCCCACTTGTATGATCTCTTTGGGATATGGCCCTAGAAGTGGTATTGCAGGGCATGCACATTTTTATAACCCTTTGGGTATAGTTCCAAATCGCTCTCCAGAATGGTTGGTTCAGTTCACCACCAACAATGCATTAATGTTCTAATTTTCCCACATCTCCAGCATTTATCATTTTCCTGTTTTGTCATGTTAGCCCATCTGACCAGTGAGATGTAGTACCTCAGAGTTGTTTTGATTTGCATTTCTCTAATCCATAGTGATTTAGAGCATTTTTCATATGATTATACATAACTAATTTCTTCCTCTGAAAATTGCCTGTTCATATCTTTTGACCATTTATTAATTGGGGAGTGACTTATATTCTTATATATTTGACCCAGTTCTTTGTATATTTTAGAAATGTGGCCTTTATCAGAGACACTAGTTGTAAAAATTCTTTCCCAATTTTCTGCTTCCCTCCTAATCGTGGTTACATGGCATCGTTTGTACAAAAACTTTCCAATTTAATGTAATCAAAATGATCCATTTTTCATTTTGTAATGCTCTCTATCTCTTGTTTGGTCATAAATCCTGCTCTTCTCCATAAATCTGACAGGTAAACTATTCCTTGCTCTCTCAGATTGTTTACAGTATCAGTCTTTATCTCTAGATCATGAACCCATTTAGACTTGGTTTTGATACATGGTGTAAGATATTGGTTTATGCCCAATTTCTGCCATACTATTTTCCAATTTTCCCAGCAGTTTTTGTTAAATAGTGAGTTCTTAGCATCTAAATTCTCAAAAGATGAAGAGAAAAATTCATGACCAAACAAGAAATGAAGAGCATTATGAAATGTAAAATAGTTCATTTTGATTATATTAAATTAAAAAGGGTTTGCACAAACAAAACCAATGGAATCAAGATTAGAAGGAAAGCAGAAAGCTGGGAAACAATCTCTACAGAACATTTCTCTGATAAAGGCCTCATTTCTCAAATACATAGAGAACTAAGTCAAATATATAAGAATACAATCAATTCCCTAATTGGTAAACAAAGGATATAAGTAGACAGCTTTCATATGAAGAAATCAAAGCTATTTATAATCATATGAAGAAGTGCTCTAAATCACTTTTTTCTAGAGAAATGCAAATTAAAACAACTCTGAGATACCACCTCATACCTATCAGATTGACTAACATGACAAAAAAAGGAAAATGACAAATGGTGGAGAAAATGTGGGAAAATGGGGATACCAATGCACTGTTGGTGGATTTGTGAACCAATCCAACCATTTTCTGGAGAGCAATTTGGAACTATGCCCAAAGGGCAACCAAACTGTGCATACCATTTGATCCAGCAATACTATTATTAGTTCTGCATCCCAAAGAGATCATAAAAAAGGGAAAAGGACCTACATGTAATCCAAGACAAGTACAAACCATTCATGAAGGAAAATGCTATCCACATTCAGATAAAGAACTGATGGACTCTGAACACAGATGGAAGCATATTTTATTTAACTTTATGCTTTTTTGTGATATTTTTTTCCTTTTTATCTGTTTCTTCTTTCACAACTGTGACTAATATGGATATATGTTTTACATGATCACACATGTACAATCTATATCAATTTGGCTCCCATTTTCAGAAGAGGGGAGGGGAGGAGCAGAAGGAAGGGAGGGAGGGAGAAAAATCTGAAACTCAAAATCTTTTTAAAATGAATGCTAAAAGTTATCTTGACACATAATTGGGAAAAGTAAAATACCATTTTTTAAAAGTTAGAAATAAAAACTATGGTTACTATCTGGAAAAAACAATGGAAGAGCCTTGAGAATGTTTCTAGGCAGCACCTAGTAGAGAAGGAGAGACTAAAATTTAGTGAGAGAGTAGGGATCATAGAGGAAACAAACTTCTGGAGGAGACAGGATGGCATGGGGTCATAGATGCATGTGTGGCATTTGGTGAATCTCTCCTTGGATTGTGACCAGGGAGCAATTGGTTCAAATATAAATGAAAATTACAAATGAAATGCTCTGAGACTAGATGAGAGAGGTCAAATGGAGAGACAATATGTAAACACACACACACACACACACACATAAAATACATAGAGATTAGTGAATAAGAGAGTATATTACTCTATTTTATACTGCTAATAAAAGAAGCGTTCATGTAAATGTTCAGTTGTTGGAGAAGGATGAAAAGGCCTCCTGAGGAAGAGAATGTCAGCTGGGACTTAAAACATGAGCAGGAGATAAATAGAGAAGAGGGGGCAGCAGACAATAGTTGAGAAGCTTTCATTAAGCACTCACTATGTTCCAGGCACTATTGCTAAGTACCGGGGTTATAAAGACAAAACACATGGAATGGCAAAACCGCATTGGAAATAAGGATGATGAGCAGAGAGATGGCAAGGAGGTAGAAATCAGCATGGCAGATCACAGATAGATGAAGAAAATAGAAGAACATAAGAATCAGGCTGGTGGAGGAAAAAGAGGAGAGGAGGAAAAGGCTAAAGGGCTTAATTCATCTGGTATTTAAGTAGAGGCTAAATAATCACATGTTGGGATATTGTGAAAAAGACTCAGCCATCAAATAGGTGTAGAAGCAGAGGTTCCCAAAGTGGGCAATATCCCCTGGGGGCACTGGAACAATGGGGGGGTGTAGTAGCCTCAGATGTAGTTGGGGAGCATTGAATAAAAACAAAGGTTAAAATAATCTAATCCCAGAGGGAGCTCTGAAGAATTTTTTCTTAATGAGGCAGTGGGCCAAATAAGTTTGGGAACCTCTGGATGATTCTTCAGGCCCCCTCCAACTCTTAGGTTCTATGGTCCCATGAGGAGAGAATTCTCAAGAGGCCTTCTGTCTTCAACAAAAGTTTTGTGCAAATCATTAGCATCAGTAGATATGTACATCTCTCTTAAAAGTAGTAGCTGAGCTTAGTCCTCACCAAATAATAATGAACCAAATATTTGGTATTAAGACATTCATAACTGGATCCAGTCTCTGGCTTTCAGCCTTTCTTGATGGTATCTCCCTGGATGCTCTGTGATTCTTATAGAGTAGAATCCCTTCCCCTTGGAAAGCAGAGATAAGCCTGCTCTTCTTTGGCCAACATCTGGCAGCTGCTCCTGCTGGCTATGCCTCCTGGTTGTCAACCATAGTGATCAAAGTGACAGTGACGTAATTGAGAAGTTTGTTGATGACACTCTTTGAGATGAGGTTGATTACGACTTGGCTGTGTTCTATAAGGGTGTTAGAGAGTTTGGCTTCTCCCAGCTCTGGTCCAGAGAACACGTGGTTGCAAATACCCTAGAGGATCAACAATGACAACTCCACAAACCAACAGCTGGCAGGTGGAAAGAAGAATCCGTTTGCAAAAGTCACCTCAGAGAGGCAACCTCCACTCCCTACCTTGCTTCTCTTTCTCACTGTGCCTAGACTATCTCAATAACCCTCTAATTAGTCCTTCCTGCTCCAAACCATTCTTGACTCCAGCTGCTGAAATGATTTTTTTTTTGTCAAGACCAGGTTGGACCCTATCACTTCCCAGCTTCATCAAAACTCCTACCTCCCAGGTCAATTACAAGGTCCTCAGCTTGGTATTTAAAGTTCTTCCAAAGCTAGCCCCAACCAACACCCCTGGGTTCTTGAATTCTAGACTTAGAACCATCTTGGTTTCTGGGCTTAGAATCCAGCTGAACTGGGCAACCTCCCTATGCCCAACCTGTCCTCAGGGCTGAAAAAAACACCGAATTCTCATTCAAGTGGGCAGACTCTTTAAGTGGCATTTTAAATATAGTGGTCAGAGAGTCTTTTAATTTGCCTTTAAAGAAACTTTTCATTTCTCCACAATGGATGTGAGCAGCAAAAGCAGGGGAGAAGAGCTTTGAATGGTATCTTCCTGTCTCAGCAGCAGCTTTCCTATCATTAGCTTCCTTGCTCTCTCTCTCTCTCTGCCTGGATATTCTCTCTCTCTCTCTCTCTCTCTCTCTCTCTCTCTCTCTCTCTCTCTCTCTCTCTCTCTCTCTCTCTCTCTCTCTCTCTCTCCCCCTCCCTCCCTCCCCCCCTCTCCCTCCCTCCCTCTCTCTCTTTCCCTCTCTCTCCCTCTCTCTCTCCCACGCTCCCCCTGCGGCAAGCTGCAGAATGGGAGCTGCGAGTTGGGAAGCCAGCCGGCAGCTGTCACACAGTGGAGGCAGGCAGCCTAGGCAAAGAGTGAGTCTACTCTGTCATTTAGGATGAATCACTGGGATCTGGCAATAATCTCTATTTTTCTGGTCGTGGTCGGGGAACAGCCCAAAAGCTACACTGGACCAGACAAAGGTAAAGAAGCTTCTTTTTTTTTTTTCGTTGTTTGTTGGTTTCTTCTTTACCTGCTTTTCTTTTCAAAGTGTCTTCAGGGCTGGGCTGCTGGGAGCTGTGGGTTGCTGCCAGGCTCAGGCTCAGCCTCGCATGAAGACTTCCAGTGGGTGTTTCAGCACCTGGCACTGCATGCCAGCAGGGTGCCTCCCAGGCATTAACCCTTTCTGGGCTAGCTAAGGGAGGAAGGGACCAGATGCTGTGAGACACATGGTGAGCTTTATACATTGCAACCTAGATGCAACTTCCAGATGCAATTTCCATACATACCTGTGCTTGTGAATGAGAGCGGGATTACACAAGTCTGGAGTGGTCCGTGGGCTCTGGGCTTGGCTCCAGAGATGATCCTTGTGTGTTGTACAGGCTCCTGGCAGATCTACTCCCTGGAGATTTTTTTCTTCAATTTCATCACTTCAGGAGTTGGTCTCATGGGTTGCTGTAAGCAGCCTAGCATTCAGTATCTTCTTCAGGAAGCCTGCAGGATACTAGCTGTATAGCTCTAATTAATTTTTTTAGAGTTACTTAAAACTATTTGTTAAATCCCCAAGACTTGTCAGATACCAATGCCATCCAGGGATGAGTATTCTAAGTCCCTTCCGGGCTGCTTATACTTTAGGCAGATGTCTCCTTTTGGCAAGGGCAGTGTGCTTCTTTAATCCCATTCCCTAACCATTGGCTACCCTGACCAGCAGCCAGCCCACTCCAGAGCCCATGAACCCTGCTTTACCTCTGTAATGGTGTTCTTTCATCTAGCTGGGAAGGCATGTCACAGGAACAGGCAGCTTTCTGTTGCTGCAGTCCTGCACTTTGCCTATTTCTGTCTTCTAATTGGAGCTGCTGCCTCCCTGTCACGGCCTCCTCATCCACACAGTGCACACCTCATGTGTTTGCTTTAAACAGGCTCTAAGAGCTAAGGATTTGCCTTTGTGGGGGCTGGGAAACTAGAGGAGGTTGTGCCTGCTCCCAAAAGCAAGCCTGGCAATCTACTGTGCTAAGCAAGGTTCTGTTTGTGGGATACTCAAACAGGTATGATTTCGACAGGAGAGAGACTTGGGAGAGATAAGGACCAGCTTGGTTCAAGCACCTCGATATGGTGTTTTCAAATGGGTCCTCCACTCTTGCCTCCTTATTTATGAAAAAGAAAAAAAAATTGTCTGTTAAATCCTGTAAGATCCAGGCCACCCCAGGAAGAGGACAAGTTCTATGTTGCTTCCGTCTGGTAACCCAGCTAAGATCCCTATTACTGCTGTGGATTCCAAACCCAATGTTTATGAGAGGTCGTTGGCCAGGGGAAAATCTTGATCAATTGGGGCTGTTTGGGAATTATTTTCTCTTTTCCTCCCTACCCAGGGAATTGTTGAATTCATTAGCCTTACCCATCATCTCTAGCTCTCCATGCCCAAATCCCCAGAGCCATTGCAAGGCTATTCTATGTTTTTCATGATACATCTTCAAGGCTGGGCAGAACTAGAATAAACTTGACATTTGAGCAGATGTTGGAAGCATGCTGAGATGCTTAAAATGTTATGGTTGTGTTGTTTCTAGAATTAATGACTTCTCTAGAGTCTTATAGACATACTGAAGCTGTCACCTTCTGTGGTGAGTGAATGATGAGCCTCCTGTCTGTTGATATTGCTGAGACCTTAGCCCTTTAATCTCCCTTTGATGCTAGTCATTGAACTTGCTTCTCCCATGCTTTAAAGTTGGCCTTTCCCAAATGGTTAGTTCCATTCTCTAGAACTCAATGCCTTGAATAGGCAACTCTTGGAAAAATCTCAAGAGAGATTTGTATCTTCCTGGTCACTAGGAGACTGTGTCACTTGAATTCAGTGATTTTTAAGGTTGAAGCACATTGGGCCTTGAAGTGGAAGAGAATTTGCCGTGCTTTTTACCTAGGCATGCTAAGCATATTGCCAGGGGAGCTCCATATCCTCATCTGGAGGCTATCTCATTCCCTTGTGCTGTTTTGCAAGTATTCTAGGTTCGGGCAGTGATAGGGGTATAGCTATAAGTAGGAATTTTTAAAAATGGGACAAAACAGTTGTGGGGGGTGGTATTGATGACAGAGAGAGCAGTATGATAGTAGTGAAACTGACCAGTGGTGATAAAGAGACCAATCCAGTTGAGGACGTAATCATGCCAAAAGAAGGGTAACCTAACCCCATCCCCCATCTCCCTTCCGGAGAGCTCATCCTTTACCTTGCCTTTTGCAAGATGGCAGGCCCAGGCTACAGATGCTAGGCACAGCAACCTAGTGATGATTATACTCCATGATAGTTCAGAGGTAAGGCAATGAGGTGCCAGGACAGTTGTCCCCTCTTCAAGGAAGCACATGTACCTTCCTGGATGTTGACACCCTTGATCAAAGTCCCATTCACCCTATGCTACTTAAAGTTCCCCAAAGGAATTATGACGAAGTGAGCACAGGACCTAAAGGAGTGCTCCTAATTTCATAATTTGCTAAAAGGATTTAAATCAACAAAACTATTACTCTTTTTCCTATTCCCAAGACCAAATAATTGCATTTTGGTCAGGTATATGTATCTGGGTACATGTTATTTCAATGCAATAGAAAGCATGCTCCTTGAGGGTAGGGACTGTCTTGTCTTTGTCTTCAAAGACTCAACAAGTTGTATGGTGTCTGACACACAGGAGGTTCTTCAATGGATCCTTGTGGAATTGAATAGAATTGTTGCTTCTATGAAACATACTGAAATATAGGTAGTAATCCTAAAACACATGATTGAATTAGGGGTTGTGCATGTGGGTACAGGTTATACAATTTCATAGCAAGTAGTAAATCAATTCACCTCTGGTATAATTTGGACAACAGGAAATTACATTTGCAAAAACTGCCTCAGACAGTTGCTAGTTAGGTGGTGGAGTGGATAGAGCTCTGGGCCTAAAATCAGGAGGACTCATCTTCATGAGTTCAAATCGGGCCTCAGACACTTACTAGCTGGGTAACCCTGGGCAAGTCACTTAACCTTGTTTGCCTCAGTTTCCTCATCTTCAAAATGAGTTGGAGAAGGAAAATGGCAGACCACTCCATTATCTTTGCCATGAAAACTTCAAATGGGGTCATGGAGAGTCAGACACGACTGAACCACAACCTCAGATACGTATATGTCATTACCAGTCTCTTTCATTCCTCTTTCTAGACACTTTCTGTGGCCTTCTAACTGGTCTCCCTGCCTCGAGTCTTATCTCACTCAAAACTATTTTTACTTAGCTAGCAAAGTATTTCTTCTCAAGCTTGGGTCTGTGTTACTCCCTTACTCAATAAACTCTAATGGTTCCCGATTATCATTAATATCAAATATAAAGTCTTATTTTGCAATTAAAGCTCTACACAATATGCCCTTCCTACACTGTCAGTCTTCTTAGCCCCCTCCACAGGTTTTCTTTCTTTCTTTCTTTGCATTCCCAGACTTGAACACCACGTCCTACAAATAATGCATGTTTAATAGGCGCGTGTTGACTGACTGACTGACTGTGGGTCTAGCGGCAGAATAGGAGGGTTGCCTGCATTTTGGAGGCTGAGGACTGTTCTCCACTAGCCATTGGGCTAAACAGTCTATCAGTGGACTACCCTGGAGAAGCACTTATATTTGTGAATGCTAGGGCCCTCTAGGCACAACATGGGAGCTGTTTATTCCACTGCATGGGGCATCAGTGGTTTTTGCATTTGAGAAGAACTCCTGGGAGCACAAACAGACTCTTTCTGGCTAAGTCAGGGATACAAAAATGCCCCACTATTAAGTTTATTTTGTCCCTGGGAGACATCATAATGTCATCAGCTTCATGGCTTCTTTCTACCTGGAAAATTATTTAAATGTAGACAGTTCACACAGAGACAGAATATTTTTGGTGTAACTTAGCAACAACAGAGAAGAGAAGGAGGGGAAGGAGAGAGAGAGAGAAAGAAAAAAAAAACCTCAGGCCGACATTCATAGCTTATGCAAATCTTGAACTGAAATAGTCCCAGCCCTAGTGGATTCAGTCCCTAGAAGGATTCTTGTTGGATCATGTCAACCTAGTTCGTTTATTATAATTAACTATACCAGACAGCTTCCCTAATTACCCAAGTCAGGGACTTGGGCTATCAGGTTCGAAGGGTGTGTGGAGACAACTGCTTTTGGACTAAGAGCTGACTTAATGTGATTGCCTTCGGAAAGCTGCATTAGCTTCTAATTAAGGCCAGCCACCCAGAGCCCAAGAGTGAAACTCAGCATCAAAGTATGGGAGAAGAATGATTACTGTATCTCAGGTTCCAAGGTGACCATTCTTTTCCTCCGAGTTTCATATCTTGGGATCACTCCATAACTGTACCTTGGTGAGATTCCATTCTTTGTGAGATTTATCACCAGAGGTAGAGGTGGGGAGCACTGTTATATCCATAGAAACCTGAATGACAGTTCTTTGGAGACCTGGATTCTTGTTTTGCCATTTAATATATCTAGAACCTAGAAGAAGTCATTTAACTTCTCTGTATTTCCTTCACCTGTAAAGTGGAATGGCAGGCCTAGATTTAAGGTCCCTTTCAACTCTATTATCCTAAAATTCTAAGAATTATTCTTTCCCACCAGAAAAAGAGGGGATCCAGATCTTAGTGCTTTGGGGATAACTGTGGCATGGGAAATCTCAGAGAAAAACATGACAGGAGCCATCAAAAAAGGGTCAAGGAATTATAGATGTTTGCCAGAGCATTCCTGAAAGCTGTTATTTCCCTGAATGTAACAGTCCTGGAAATGAAGCCAGCATTCCAGTAGTAACCAGTGGGAATGAGCAGAGACAAGCTCTGTCTTAGATATGAAAGTTGAGGGTAAAGGAAGAGTGGAGGATGATTGTGAGATTGTGAACCCGGAGGACTAGAAAGAATGGTGATCTCCCGACAGACAGGGACTGAGCAGTACTTTATATTAATGTTTTATATAATAATGAGTAGTAACTTTTCATTGTTGTTGTTCAGTCATATCAGTCGTGTCCAACTCTTCATGACCCCATTTGTGGTTTCTTGGCAAAGATACTGGAGTGGTTTGCCATTTCCTTCTCCAGCTCATTTTACAGATGAGGAATGGGGGTAAATAGGGTTAAATGACTTGCCCAGGGTCACACAGCTAGTAAATATCAGAGACTGAATTTGAACTCAGGTTCTCCTGACTCCAGGTCTGGCGCTCTATCCATTGTACCACCTATGTGTATCTAGTGAGGAAACATTGTTCTACTTCTGGGTACTGAATTTTTGCCTCTACTTCATAGGTCTGACCACTGCTGATAATATGCCTTAGGCAGAGGGTGTGATTGTGATCAGGAAGGATAACCAGAAGGCTGAGAACAAAAATGATCAAGCTGAAATGTTCTCCAGTGTGTCAGCTCATCCAGAGTGCTAGGCAGGGCTCAGCAGATGGAAGTCAGAGCAGCAGTCAAGGGTGGTAGTGTGTGTATGGCAGGTGAGGGAGAATAATTGGGCACGAAGATGAAAGAAACTGCACGAAGCATGGGCGAACAACCAGTCATCTCATGGAAGTCTATTTCAAGAAGGAGTTTCTTCTGGTGGTGACTTTCTAACCATACCCCTTCCTTGTGCCACTGGATCTGGTGCTGGGCAGATGTTCTAGGAATATGGAAATATGGGTATAAATGCAAGGAGACTTTGGAAAGAGCAACCACATAATATAGGTGAAACTTGTCAAGAGATGTTTTTAGCTTACCTGCACAGTGTTATTCATTATCCATGGAGGATTATCCCTTCTCTATTTCTTCAGGTTCTAGATTTGGAAACCCAGGCTACACTCAGACAGAAAGAGAACATTTGGTTTGAAAGTTTTCAGTGACTGTATATTTATTAGCATCAACCTCACCATTAAAATATTCTTTAAGCATCTCCTTGGGCAATACCCAGAGTGATCAAGGATAAACACTGACCCTACCCTCAGAAAGCCCTTTGCTATCAGATTGAAATTTAGGCACACAGAAAATGCTCACACTGTCATACCATACTAGAGTAGAAAGAATATTATGTTTAGCATTAGAGGATCTGAGTTCAAATCTCAGATCTGCTACTTATTTCCTGCCTAACTTTCAGAAAGTCATTTTACTAGGTCTTGGTTCCATTATCTATAAAACTGGGAGATTGGATTTCCCAGATTCAATGGTTCCTCCTAGTTCTATGATCTCCCAAACATTACTCTTAAATACATCTAAGCATCTTCTCCATGATGCTTCCTCCTTTCCTCACTCCCACTTCCCAAAATATTACCTTGAATCATATACATATATATACACATATACATAATATATATATACATATACATATATAAATGTTACTTATCTGTGTGTATATTTTTGTTTTCCCCAATCAAAAGTAAGCTCTTAGAGGGCAGGGATGATTTTATTGCCATTTTTGTGTCCTTAGTACAGTTCTGACACACAATAGACTTTTATTAAGTGTTATTGATTGACTGGCTTATTGATTTATGGTGCAGGCACTCCTTTCAATAATGCACATTTCAGTCCCTCTACAATTTAGTAGATGTTCATTGAGAGTTGTTATCTCTCCTCTCTTGCCCCCCACCCGCTACCCAAAAAAAATGTCCAAACTGATGATGAATCTCTGTATTTTTTCAAAGCTGGACCTCAGATAACAGAAACATAGTATATAATCAATCAGTGGGTATATTCTTGAAGCCTAGCCACTTGTTAGAATGTGCCAAAACTTATGTTTTTCAGCCACAGACTTCAAGATCCCACAGTTACTTCCGTGTCACAGTAAGAAATCAAAGAAAAACTTTAACCAAGAAAATTAAAAAAAAATATATATATATATATATATAAACATGTCTGGGCAATGGAATCAGGGTGCTTGATATGATGCTCAGGAGGCCACCTACTTGAGAATGAGGATGAAATTCCCCTTTCCGTGAAAAAGATTCCAGTTACAACAGTATGGAGATAGTCAAAGCAACATTCCATAGCCCCAGAATCCTGGTTCCTGTTACAAATGAGTACCTTCTCTTCCAATCCAAATGAAGCCAGACAGTGGAGAAATCAAATTCCAAACGCCTAGTGCATTTGATGGATACCACTCATTTGGGTGGTTGGGTTTTTGTGTGTTTTGTTTTATTTTGTTTTTAATTCCTCATAATTTTCCCCTACCCAATAGTTTTGAAAAATTTGTAAACTCATTTTCTCTGGCACAGAAGTTTGCCCCTTAGTGCTTAATTTCAGTTCAGATTGAATTTTTATGGACAAATGATAAGGAACCCCCGGCAGCCTTAATTACCATATAGAGTACAGTCCCAGCAGTTTCAGCCAAAGTCTTCATATTAATCAAATGAGAAACATTTTCTAGGACAGGAAGCAAGAGACTTTGATTTTCTAGGGAGCTTCTACCTAGAGAGAGAGAAAGAGGGAGAGACAGAGAGAGACAGAGAGAGACAGAGCGACAGAGAGGCAGAGACACAGAGAGAGACAGAGAGACAAAGACAGAGACAGAAAGACAGAGACACAGAAAGAGAGGAGAGACAGAGAGACAGAGAGAGGAGAGAGAGAGACAGAGAGACAGAGAGAGACAGAGAGACAGAGATGGAGAGATGCCACTAACACACCTCTGTATACATTCCTTCTCTCATCCCCTCTGTCCAGACAATGTTACCAGATTCTATAACAGTGAAGTTCTTGGGAGTTTCAGAAGGCAGAGTGCAAACCTCAGAGTCAGGAAGATATGGATTTCAGCTGCAACCTCTGATGCATACTGACTGTGGGACTCTGGACTAGTCACTTCACTTCCCACTGCTCAAGGCAATGTTGTGATATTATAAATTGAAGAGCAAGCACTAATTTGCATCGATGAGGAGGGTTTCTTCAGGAGAGCTTCCTCGTAATAATGAAAGCACCGGATAGCCTCATCCTGCCCCACAACTCAAATCAACTCACCTCTAAAAAGCAAGTCAAAAGCTAAATTTACGATTAGGTAGAATTGGCTCGCTTAGTATGGACTAGAAAGCACTTTCATATTGTAGAGAGCTTAAATGACTTGCCTTGCCCAAAGTTACACAGTTCATAAACAGCAGAGCTGATTTAAACCTGGGTCTTCTCATTCCAGAGCTCCTACCCTTTTCCTCCACTGTCTGCCTCCGCAAGCTTTCTGAAGAGCTCTGTAATTCCCCAAATGTTTTCCCCATCTTTTTACTAATACATGAACTTCCTTTAAACCTTTAAACCAATGACTTGGGAATCAGACTCAAAGGAACAAATACCCTCAGGGGAGAGGAAGGGCAAGCACATTGATTGTCATCTCACATAGGAGAGTAGAAAATTGCTAACAAAGTTTTTGGGGAGAGAAATATTTGTCAAGGGCTGAGAGATGCAGGGCACAGAAAGGGAAGTGTGACAGAGTGGCATGGGAGGGGGTAAAGGATGCAAAAGATTTGAAAATCCTTGAAAAGGACTGTGACAATTGTCCTTGTTTTGGATCCAGGAGCTCAGGGGCAGGGACCATACGTAGAGAGGAACTGTTTCAAGGAAGTGGAGGGAATTTCCCACTACCACCACCCAGAGTTACCATAGTGGAGACCTGGCACATGCCGCCCAGAACTTGCTTCCAGAACTGGTCATTTAATCAGCTGGCTTCAGGAACTCTATAATTGGATCAAAGAGCCGAGTGCCAGAACAACCATTTCCTTTGGCATCTGAAAGAACTTTCTATATAATAGTGTTTTTGCTTTTTGACTTAGCTTGCATTTTAAATAAAATGCCCACCAAGATAAAGGGAGAATCCAGTTGCAGAAGAGGCTGGATTCCCTTACCTGTCTAGCTAAAGTAATAACAGAATCCAAGCATCAGAGAATTAGACATTACAAAGGCCCCTCTGAGGCCAACCTGTGTCTGAACAAAATTTCCATTTATGACAAATGGGCATCCAGTCATTGTTTGAAGACTTATAGGAAGGGGAAACCCAGTACTACCCAGAATGGCCCATCACACTTTTGAATGATAGTAATTATTAGGAAATTTCCTCAGATATCAAGTCTAACTTTTCCTCTTTCTTCTTCAACCCTTTATCCTCGGGGACAAAACTGCATACCCTTATTCCCTCTTCCAGATGGCAGCCATTCAAATTCTTGAAGACAGATATCACGTAATTGTTCTTTTTTTCTAGACTAAATATCTTCACTTGTTTAATGTATCCTCCTGTGGCATGATCTTGAACTTCATCACTATTCAAATTACACTTCTCTGGAAGTTCTCCAGTTTGTCAATATCTTCCTAAAACGTGGCACCAGGAACTGAATATAATGCCAATCTCAGTCATTCAACATTTTCAAAGTACCTACTATGTGCCAGTCACTATGCTGAGCATACAAAGAAAGGCAAAAGACAGTCTCTAATCTCAAGGACCTCATAGGGAGATACCGTGTGAGCAACAATGAGTAAACAAGGTATATAGATAAATTTATACATCTATAAATATATGTATATATGTTTATACATATACATATAATAAATTTGAGGTAGTCTCAGAGAAAAAGGACTACAATTAAGGAGGATTATGAAAGATTTTCTGTAGGATATAGGATTTTAGTTGGGACTTGAAGAAAGCCAAGAGGCAGAGATAAGGAGAAAAGGACTAATATTAGATAAGTAGGTAAAATGTTCATGTATAAGATGTCTTGGTTTTTTTTTTTTATCATGTCATCATGCTAACTTTCTTTTCAGAGAACTATTCCTTTGAATAACCTCAGAAAATATCCTCAGGAAGCCAGGAACATGGTGGAATTTCAGACATTCTCCAGTCAGGCTCATGAAGAAATAATTTTTTTTTTTGGAAGGGGTAGGAGAAAACAGAGGGACAGCAATGAGTTCTCCCAGAATCCTTCTACTCTGTCTGTGTACCAGAGCCATAACTATAACAGTGCAAATGGGACTTTGCCTCAGGGAGCTGAATTTAGAGAACCTCAAATTTAAAGGATGCAGAAAACAATGTAGAAACAACCTAACAGCTCTAGTTAAGAAGAATAATTAGTAAATATGGTAATTTAGAACACCAATGGCTCCCACTGTCTTCTTCTTTATAGGGTCTCTAAATCTCTCACTGGCCCTCCAAAGACAGAGAAATGTGCCACCCCCATTCAAGTGATGGCATGGTTCATGTTGATTATTCTAGAAATGGTTTGTGGAACTTCTCCAGGTATAACAATTCCTAGGTTTGCCTCTACCACACATAACCATTCTCACTAGGATTTTAGATCATGGAACCTGAATGACTCCATGTGCAGGAAGTTAGCAAGGTCATTTTTATTCTAGAATGGGTTGTATTATGTGACTCTCTGCCTCTGAGAGTCTGAGATGCCTTTAAGTAATTACTATGGAATTGCAATTGTGCCAATACCTATATCATTGATTGTGAATAAAAAGTCACATATTTACCTTTTAATCACTATCATATATATATCCCAGAAACAGCAAAATAACATATTTTTATTCCCCTAAAAATCCCTTTCTTTTCCCTTTTTCCTTTTTTTCTTCTCTTCCTTCTTTCTAATTTTGTCTTGCTCTATATTCTTCAGTACAGTCAATCAATAGAAAATGTTCTCCAATCCTAATGGCAGCAGGGAAAGAAAGGAAAACTGACCTATCTTCCAAATCTAGATAATTGAGGGAAGATGGTAACATGGTGTTAAACTCATGATCAGATTGCAGCCTACAAACTCTTCGGGCACCACAATGAAATGTAATTGGGAAATGCTTAACAAAACAAATAAAAATACAATATGACATTGATAATGTTAATTTGTGGTTTTCTAAATCAATGTGGCCCACAGGGATCCATTTCTATTTGAGTTTTACACTGGTGCCCCATAAGCATCTCTGTGAACTTCTAAAATTCACCAAAGAGTAATGATAAATACAATAGAATAGACTCAGCTATAACCTCCTCTATTTAGTCTAAGACAACACAAAAAGACTGTCAGAATCCTAGAGATTTCCTAAATAAAGACAGTTGGGATAGGTGGAAAGTACATTAGGAAGCATCTTAGTCCCATGATAGAAGATAGACCCAAATATAGCAAAGAAAGAGACCAGGAGCAGATTCTGACATAGAACAGACCCAGAACACTTACCACAATGGGAGCTAGGCCCTGAGCAGTGTCCACACAGCCAGCTACTGTCCCAGAATTCACACAGCCTGGGGCTAAAACCACTGCATAAGACAAAGCCAAACTTTTTTCCTGATGAAGGGCAAGTCTCAACTTTGCTATTGTGCTGAGGACCAAGGATTGCCTCCCTTTATCATGCAGAAGCAGGAGAAGGGAGGATGACCCAAGTACATGCTCCTACCCCAGAAACTAAGTCTAGAGATATGAGTACAAAAACCAAAATGCCAAGCACAGTGAAAAAAATAACTTGGACTGAGAGATATTAAAAAAACAAGACCTTGGGAAGAAAGTAACTGCATAAGTCTAAGTAAAACATATTGGTCACAGTGACTATGAAGAGTACCTGGGAAAAGTGGGGGGGAAAGAGATACAAAATGGAATACCCAGGGAAGACAGAACAGCAAAGATAATTTCCCAAACAGAGATAAGGTTTTTGAGTTCTGATAGCAGGCAACTGGCAGACATATAAGCCAGCAGGCAGCTGATAGCATGGTGGTCTGGCAGAAAGTGATTAAGAGCTGTCACAAGGACATGAGTGAAGTCTATGTATGGAAGCACCCAATGGAAAAACACCTACTATGGGTCACACACAGTGCCAGATTGAGGTTACAAAGAATGATCCTGCTCTCAAGGCATTTATATTCTATCAGAGAATGAAAAGAAGAGGGCAGGACCCGGTCTTGTAGTGGTCAGGGTACTGATGCGGACACCTAGGCACGGGGGACCATAACAGTAGCCATGGTAACTGGAAGTGGACTACAAGTGAAGGTGTGGTCACAGGAACTAAGGCAAGAACCTAGGGCATTTGAACTAGAGAATGAGGGTAGAATAACCCCCAGAGGAAAGACTGTTATATTCCCAAGCTTTCCATCCAGAAGTCAATGGATCATAGATTAAGCATTAAAAGAGAATATCTAGTCTAGCCCTCTCATTTTATAGATGAGGAAACTGAGGCTCAGAGAAGCTCCATACGTTATCTAGGATCACACAGAGAGTAAGCAGCAGGGGCTGGAACCCAGGTCTTATGGATGCAAATGCAGTGTCCATTTTCCTATACTATTTATCTCCCTTTCCTGAGGTCTGATTTTTCATCCAGGAATGATACAGTCCTACCTGTGAGACCTGACAAGCCACTGCACTAGGGAACATGGTCAATCATTACACCATCGTACTCCCTATGTTCTCTGTTAATCAACTGTGTTCACCATTACCGACTCAGGATGGAGTTATCAACATCCATCTTCCAGGAAGTGATGCTGAGCCAGTCAATGAAACCACTCACACTAATATTTGTGTTTACTTTGCTGTCATTCTCTTAGCGTGTAGTTTAAATTCAAATTGGTCCCATCTTGGGCAGGAACAAGTGGAGAAAGAAGTTGACAAAAAGCAAGTAGGAAGCCGCCTATATTTCAACATGGCATGAAAGCAATTTGTATCGAAAAATCAATTCCTTCTACACAAACAGAAAATAAAGGGAAGGAAGGGAAAGGAAAACAAGGCTCGATAGCTGTGCAGGGGGCTAGTTTCTAGAGCAGACAGTGTATTTACTTAAACCAGGACTGTGTCTCCCATCAAGCCTGGGCTGACTCTATGGCAACATTTGGGTTTTGCTTTTTGTTTTCTTGAAACCATCCCCCTAATACCCAAACAATCCTCCCTGTGTGAAATACACTTCTCCCAAACTGCCTAATAGTGTGTGTGGGTGATTGCAACTGACAATACATGTCATTTTCCACATTTGTGGTTTACCGTTTACCTATCGTTTACTAAACAGAAGGACATGCTTTGACTTGTTGATGTGGTGACAATTCAATCCAATAAGCATTTACCAAGTGCCTACTGTGTCCTAGGCACTATGCTGGGACCTGAAAATACAAGGACAAAAATAAAAACAGTTCCTGTCTCCAAGGAGTCTGCATTCAATTATTAGCACCTTCTTTCAACATTGCCTGTTGGCTGTGACTATAGTCTTGTGAACTCACTGTTTAGTTGTTATTCATATTGCCATAATTTTATATATTGTTTTCTCCATCCTACTTTCCTCACACTATATCACATCCTACAAGTATTCCCCTGTTTCTCTGGATTTTTCACATTTTTTTTTATTCCCCGTGGTGCAATAATATTCCATTACATTTATAGACCACAATTTGTTCAGCTATTCTCCAATCACAGGGCACATTCGTTTTTCTCTCGCTTTCTGTTATAATAAATAATGCTGCTGTGAATATTTTTGTCCATCTGAGCTTTTTTTTTTGCTGTCAATAACCTCCTTGGGTAATAGTCCCAGTAGTGGGATCCCTGGGTCAGAGGCTAGGAATAGTTTATTAACCTTCCTTGCATAATTCTAAATTGTTTTCCAGAATGGTTTAACTAATTTTCAGCTCCATCCAAAAGTGAATGTTGGTAACTGCAAGATTTTTTAATGCTACCTCCTCCCCGCCTCGCCCCCCACCCTCCACCCCCAGCCAAGTAAATCTGCAGTCAATTTCTGACAGGTTGCATTCAGCTGCAAAAAAAAAAAAAATGGGAGACAGACTTTCAAATAATAATAATAATAACGTACAAAGACTCAAAGGATCTATGAGGAACTCCTAGAATGGGAATGCTTTCCACAGTGATAGTAGTAATCTGTCTATATCTTAGCCTATAAATCCTGTGGAGCTGCTTGAGCCACATAGAGGTTAAGGGTCTTCCCTGGGCTTACAAAGCAAATGTAAGATTGAACCCATACATTCTGACTACAAGCCTAATACTGGCCACTCTGCCAGATTACCTTCACGGTAAACACAATAATCATTTATATTTGTATATCATTTTAAGCACAAAGCACTTTTTTCATGACCAATTATTGATGGATGGTCAGTTCAAATGGTATTACCTCCTTTTTGTGGATAATAAAAGTAGCTTTGTATGGTACTAGGAGTGCTAGTACAGACCTCAGTTCAAATCCTCCTTGATGTTTCTGACCTGTGTAACCTGTCATTTATCTTCTCTAAACCTTTGATCACTCCGTAGGACTCTGATGATGTTATTGTTTTTAAAATTTTCACAATCAAGCCTTTTCTTTCCCCTACCATCTCCCCTCACCCAAAGGAAAGAAGGATGGGAGAGAGCAAAAAAGGAAGGGAAGGAGGAAGGAAGGAAGGAGGGTGGGCGGGGAAGATCCTTGGATTATATAGCCATAATCAAGTAATACAAATTTTTATGTTGACCATATACAAAAATGTATTTCTCATTCTGCATATTAGTCCATCATTTCTCTGCCATGAGTTGGGCAACATTCTTCTTTCTGAGTCTTTTGGAATCATAATTCGTCATTTAATTGATCAAAGTTCTTAAGTTTCTTACAACTGTTTGGTTTTACAATAAGATCTTTTTCACTAATTTATATATTGGTTGTAGCCTGCATTTGTGGAAAGAATTTCTACACTGGAAATTCTAGATAATGCTAAAAGCATCAATGCATCAGGCATTAGTGTTTACAGAAAAAGAAATCATCTCAGAGAAGTGAAGTGACGTTTATGATCCAACAGCTCATGTCAGTTCTAGAATTTAAGGTTCTAAACCAATAATTAGTTTTGATTGAATCCTCAATTTTTATTTACTACCTTTCTGTGACCTTGGAAAAGTCTCTTTATGTCTCTGAGCCTGTTTCTGCAGCTCTAAAATAAGAAGATTGGACTTGGTTGGACTATTGATCTATGATCTTCTCTAATTGTCCTGCAACAACCCCCTCCATTATGGCACCATAGGGAAAGAGCTCAGCAATAACTGTGCCCTGGCCATCAGCTAGATCTGCTTAGCTACTACAGAATCTCCTTTAAGTGTGGCTAATAAAAAGAGTTATAGATCTTCCCTGTGACTCGATGGCTTTGAAAGCCACAGGTGTCCTCTGGGGGTCCTGGTGGACTGTATGGGGGCATCCAATCACATGGGTACATTTGGACCAGCCCAGGAAAAGGGCAAATTAGAGCCTAAGGGCTTTAGTTTCCTGGTTTTGACCATAGCACATTCTGGTAACTGAAGCCTTTCATTAAAGACCTGGAATTCTAGCAGTTGTTGGTGGGATCAAGCAAAAAGAACTGACAGGGGCCAAGACATTAAAAAACGAACAAACAAACAAAAAAAACAGATGGAGTACCCCTAAGTCATTTAGGTGATCAGAGTTAACCACAGGATGCATATTGCTGGGCATTTCAAGGTGACAAATTCTCCATGATTGACATTCGTCATAGAACACTATAGAATTTTCAAAGATCTGAGTGACCCCTGAGTCCAACTTCATTGCTTTAAAGATAAGAAAGCAGAAGCCCAGAGAATAATATTAATGACCTAATTTATGTAATACTTTACACTATTATAACCTCCTATTTGACAGATGATGAAACTGAGGCTCACAAAGGTTAACTGATTTACCCAAGCTTTAGTGGCTTCAAGAGCTGTCAGAAATTGAACTCTGATAGTACAAAGGAAAGAGACCAGTACTTGAAGGGATTTGGATTTAAATTCCAGCTTTACTATTTACTACCTGAGTAGCTTTGGGTAAGTCACAGCCTCAAGACCTCAGTTTCATTTGAAAAATGAAAGAGGTGGTCTAAATCAGGACTTAACCTTTTTTGGCCTGGACCCCTCTGGCAGTCTGGACTCCATCTCAGAATTGTGCTTTTAAATGTATAAGATAAAATATATAGGAAAACTAAGGAAACCAATTATATTGAAATAGTTATTAAAATATTTTTAATGAGTTCCTGGCCCTCGGGGGAAAAATGCTGGACTAGATGAATTTCGTGGCCCCTACTAAGCTGATGCTCCTGATTCCATATCCCATCTTTTCACTTTGCAATGCTGATAGCATTACAACTTCACAGCTAACAAAGCACTTTCCTCACAACGACCCTTAAAGGAAGGAATTCTTGACCTTCTGTGAGCCATGGATACGTTGGGCAATCTGGTGATGCCAATGGACCCCTTCTTAGAATAATGTTTTTAAATGAATAAAATCAATACAGAAGATTACAAAGGAAAGCAATTATATTAAAATACAGTTATCAAAACACATATTAAAAAAAAACAAGTTCAGGATCTTGGGTTTTAAGCAGGATATTACATAGAGAACTAGCTTTGCAGTAAGGACAACCTGAACTTAAATAATACCTCTGACATATTACACTGCCTATGTAACATCTCTTCCACCCCCTCTCCTGCCCTGTCTCTTTATGTAACAGTGGACAAGTTGCTGGACAGATTTATAAGACTTTAAGTTGTAGAAAGGATGTGATTTGCATTGGGAGAAGAAATTTCCACACTTAGAGTTCCCCTTACTAATACCAGCACTGGAGAAAAAGAGAGAGAAGGGGAAGAAGAAGGGGAAGAAGAAGAAAAAGAAAGGAAAGAAGAAGAGAAAGAAGGAGAAGAATGAGAAGGAGGAGGAGAAGGGAGAGGAGAAGGAAAAGAAGGGGAAGAAGAAGAGGAATGAGAAGTGGAGGAGGAAGAAAAGGAGGAGAAGGAAAAGGAGGAGAAGGAGAAGAAGAAGAAGAAGAAGAAGAAGAAGAAGAAGAAGAAGAAGAAGAAGAAGAAGAAGAAGAAGAAGAAGAAGAAGAAGAAGAAGAAGAAGAAGAAGAAGAAGAAGAAAAGAAGAATGAAGAAGGAGAAAAAGAAGAAGAAGAGAAAGAGGGAAAAGGTGGTTGTTATCTCTGTTTTCCAGATGAAGAAAATATGAAGTTTAACTAATCTCTTCCAGGTTACTATCCAACTTGGCCTAGAACCTAATCCTTCTCACTCTACAGTCTTTTCCATGTGTCTCCATGGCTTCTCATCTAGCCAGACAGATTCTGCTTGAATGGCTGTTTGGAAAACATCCACATTGCAAGATCCATGAGACTTTAAATAAGTCCCAAGGTATGTGGCTAGTGTTATTATTGTCAGATTTCCAAATTGCAAGGATAGAATCATAGATCTGAACCTAGAGAGAACTTGAGAAGTGATCCATGCAAACCCTTTCTTTATTTGACATATGAAGAAACTGAGGAAGAAAGAGGTTAATTGCTTTGCTCAAGGTCACATAGTCCCAGGCAGGATTTTGGAATGAATTAGATGCTTTTCAGCTAGAGAGGCCTGTTTTTGTTGTAGTTGAGTCATTTTCAGTCGTTTCCGAATCTCTGTGACCTCATTTGGGGTTTTCTTGGCAAAGATACTGGAGAGGTTGTCCATTTCCTTGGGAGAAAAATAAATAAGACTGGAGTTTCATGATGATTTAAGGGCCTCATCTAGGCTGCTCTGGCAGGATAGAATGATCAAGACCTTAGAACTTTGGACAGGAACCAGGGACCAACTCATCCAATCCTTATTAACAAAAAGTCCCTTTCCCACCATAATTCCCAACATCAGAGTCCTGTCTCATTGACCACCTACTTGGAGGCTGCCTTCTAAAATAACTATAGTTTTCTTTTCTACCCCTCTAGGTCTTTACTCTTCACAACAATCCCATGAGGTAGGTGCTACTATTATCCCCATTTTATAGATGAAGGAAATGAGACAGACTAAAGTTAGCTGACTTATCCAGGGTTATACAACTAGTACATAGCACAGGTAGATGTTGAATTCACTTCCTTTTTAAGGAGGCAGCCTGGTACTATAAATAGAATGGCTGCCTCCTTAAAGAAGATCTAGATTAAAAATCTACACTGTGATATGTCCTAGCTGTGTGATCCTGGGCAAGTCTCTATATCACTCTGAATCTTGGTTACTTCTATAAAGGGAGGATAATGATAGCACCCAAATCACAGGGTAGAACTGGGGCTCAAATAAGTTAATGTATATATAGTGCTTTGCAAACCTGAAAGTGCTATGTAAACGAGAATTATCTTTCTTTTCTTTTTGGGGTTATTGCTATCAGTAATTGTTTACACTTGATTCAGGAGGGTCATTTCACCTGGAGAGCTAGAACCTGAGGCCTCTTGACTCCTTGCCCAATGTTCCAAGCTCTAGTGGCTGAAGGAAGGCCTGCATTCCATATGGAGGCACTGAGTCTGGGAAGGAAACCAGGGCTCCCAGCCAGAGGACATACCTCCAGGATGATCTGGGAAGGAAGCAACATATTTTCTTCCCCTGCCATTGCCACATTCCTCAGCCCCCAGGAAGTTATCCTGAAAGCACTTAGGAGAACAGACTTTCAACTTATCCCCTGAGGGGGGAGGCTGATTGTTAATAACAATAATAATAAAAATTAATAATTGAGAAGCCTCCTGCCCGCTCCCAGTAATCAACACATTAATGTTTGCTTTATTTCCACTGGGGATGGGAGGGTTTTACTCAACAGCCTCATTCTGCTTGGCTCACTTTGGGCTAACACACCAAATTGGCTTCCCTACCCTCATCCCTGGATTCCACCATCCCTATCTGTCAGGTCAGTCAGCTTTTTTCTTCCTGGAGACAGGTTTTCATCATTGCAGTAGAAAACTAGTTTGGAGCCATTGTCCACACCTCCACCATCATCACTGACTCTGACTGTATATATCCCAATATCTCATTGTTGTTCTTTGCCTCTGTCTGTCTGTCTGTCTGTCTTCCAGTATCTCTCCTTCCCCCAACCCCCCTCAGTGTAGAAGATATATCATAGCTATGGGGAAAATTTAGGATTGGTCTAAAGCTCTGTGACCCAACCAGATTCACGTTTTAACATTGGAAAAACGCTCCAGAAGATCTTGTAGAGCATCAAAGATGAAAGGGCTCTTCAAGACCATTTAGCCAAATCATTTCATTTTACAGGTTAGAAATCTGAGGCCGGGGCAAAGGAAGGGAACTAGATAATGCACAGTCTGGTCTAGGACCCAGGCCTCCGAATTCCTAATACAGGACTATTTCTACTCAAGGAAGGGAGAAAGAAGGAAAGGAGGAAGGAAGGGGGGAATGAAGGGGGAGGGAGGGAAGGAAAAAAGGAAGGAAGGAAGGAAGGAAAGAAGGAAGGAAGGAAAGAAGGAAGGAAGGAAGGAAGGAAGGAAGGAAGGAAGGAAGGAAGGAAGGAAGGAAGGAAGGGAGGAAGGAAGGAAGGGAGGGAGGAAGGAAGGAAAGAAATAAGCATTCATAAAGTACATACTATATGCCAGGTGCTGTGCTAAGAATTTTTTTTACAAAACTTTAAAGATCATTTAGCCCAATCCTTTCATCTTCTAATTGAGGAAATGGAGGCCCAGAAAAGTTATGTAACTTATAGGATCCCCAGATCAGAGACCTAGAGTCAGATGGGACTAACTTCAAAAGTCTAATGCATTCATTTTACAGATGTGGAAACTGAGACCCATGAAGGTTATTTAGCTTAGAGGACTTACAGATCGTAGATCTACAGAAGGAAACTTGAAGGCCATATAGTCCAAACCATTCATTTTACAGATTAATAAACTGAGGCCAAAGGAAGTTAAGTGACTTGCCCATGGTCATGCAAACAGTAGGCATCAGTAATTGGATCTGAACCCTGGTTCTCTGACCCCAGACCAAAAGCTTTTCCAAAGTTCCATGCTGCCTAGCAAACCTCAATTGATAGGGAGAAACAGAGCCTCCTTTTCATCCCACTCCCCATCTCTCGAGGTGCTATTTTTCCCTTATTGGGAAGGGGAAATGCATTGGGAGGAAATGCTTTAAAAATCTGAAAGGCTGGTTATAATGGACTGTATTTCTAGACCCACACTTGGCTTGTGGGCAGAGGCATTAATGGCAATCAATGTATTATTCCTTATGAAGAATGCAGCAATCATGCTTGTTCTCCATTGGCATCCAGAGCAAAACAGAGCCAATTAAGGGGATGGCAGATAGGGGTAGGGGCACTGGTGCTGGTGCATGTTCTGGAGATCTGCAGAGTGCCCAGGCTAAGAGAGGCTGACTTAAAGCGGCAGTGCCCAGGAAAACAAAGGAACTCCCGTGGAATGAGGAAAGGGGGAGTGCTCCCTGAAAATCAGGGCAGCTTTCAGAATGAAGGTGATTTAGCAGCCTTGGCTAATAAAAGCCTATTAAAATATCCCTCTCTCCCCCCTCCCTTACCAAGCCCCAGCCCTTGAAACTCCCATGCAAAGAAAGCCTCTGCCTTGCTATTTGTTAATCAGGTTGCCATGGCAACCAGATCCTAGGGAAAACTACATCTCCTCAAGGTAGAGTCAAAACTGTGACACTTGGGGAAACTGAAGCGCCAAGAGGCAGCTCTTCCACCCCCTCTCCTGCCCTCCCTCCCAATCCCCACCCACGCCCCCACCTGCCTCCCTACTGTTATCTTCACAATAGGCAGTAATGACAGCACTCCAGAGCCAAGCTCTTTCTTGGGGGGGGGGGGGGCTGTTTATTTGTTCTTCCATTTTTCTCCCCTGGCATTTTCAAGGGCAAAATGCTTTCAAATACCAATCAGAGTAGGATAATGGCTCCCTATTTTTTTCCTCACCCCCATCCGCAACGTACCCCCCCAACCATCAGTCACCCCACATCCAGCTGGCAAAGCCAACCCTGACCATAGGTGGGCTAGATAACTGCTTCTGAGGTATGATTTCAGGGTATGATTTAGTTTTAGTAAAAGCTTCTTAACTATACAGGTGCACGAGCACAGTGTCTTGGAGGCAGTCTTGGTCCTTTTTTTCCCCTCTAGGCCCACCCTTTTTTCTCTCCCCAATGCCTTCATGTTCCATAGCCACAAACTATTATAACTTCTGCCTTCGTTATTTCTAGGCAGAAGAAAACCACTTGGCCATTCACCAAATTTATTGGGATACCCTTCTCTCACCAAACTATAAAAGCATTTTTAGTTATGTTTCCAGAATTGCTTGACAGAATCTTTCAGATGTTGTGTGTGTGTGTGTGTGTGTGTGTGTGTGCGCGCACACATGTTTTACAAGTTGTTTATCTCTGTGAACTAGATTTGGGAAGGAAGGGAGTTTCAGGAAGGGTAATACCACTGTCTGTTTTGGCATGCCTAGCCTCCAAGTCATTTCCTTACTAGGTAATTCTGGGGATAGCCTGCCATTGGAATGACACTGAGAAAGACTGCTTTCTCTTTTCATCCAATGTGACAAGTGTATACCTCTGTGGTAAGAAAGGCAAGCCTGGTAGTCTGTGTATCACAGTTTGAATGATTACTCCTGGCTATAAAGGAGTGTTCAAGATATTCCCAAGATGCTGGGGGTTAGGGGAGCAGACATGTTAGGGAGCCAGGTCTTGAGTTCCTATGAGAAACTGTGAAGCAGTCATTGAATATGTGAGGAGAATAGAAATGGGACACTGATGTGAGATCTTCTAGCCTATGAGGTAAATGGTTGTTTGTTTGGGTGTGGCTTTCCAGGAAGTTGGAGGAAATGAGAGGCGTGTCTCCCTAAAGGGCAGATTTAAAACAGGTTCTTAACATGGCGGCCATAGGCATCTCATTTGTAGACAGATTTCAGGGGGCCCATAGATTTGGATGGGGGAAGAAATTACATCTTTATTTTCACTGACTTCTAACTAAAATTTTTCAATCCTTAGTATTTCATTTAAATATGAAAGAATAAACCACAGTAACTTCAACAGACTGCCAATGGAGTTCTTTATACAAAATGGTTAAGAACTTCTGCCCTAGAATCCACTAGAATTTATTACACTTCAGCAGATGCCAAAAAAAAAAAAAAGGCAGGGGTAGCAATTATGATCTCAGACAAAATTATGGTGAAATTGGATTTAATTAAATGAGATAAACAGGGCAACTACATTTTGATAAAAGGTACCATAAACAAGGAAGCAATATCAATACTGAACCTATGTGCACCAAATACTATAGCATCTAAATTTTTAAAAGTTAAATGAATTACAGGTGGAGATAGATAGTAGTACTATAATAGTGGAGGACTTTAATCTTCCCCTCTCTGAACTAGATAAATCTAACCAAAAAAAAAAGAAAGAAGTTAAGAAAGTAAATAGAATTTTAGGTAAGCTAGATATGATCGATATGTGGGGAGAACTGAATGGAAAAAGAAAGGAATACATCTTTTTCTCAGTGGGTATGGTGTTTTTACAAAGATTTATCATATATTAGTACATAAAAATTTTTATAGTTAAAAGCAGAAAAGCAGAAATATTGAAATTATCTTTTTCAGGTCAATGAAATAAAAATTGTATTTAGTAAGGGACTATAGAAACATAAATTAAAAACTAATTGGAGATTAAACAACATAATCTTAAAGAACTAGTGGATTAAAGAAGAACTTCTGCCCTAAGATGAACCTTGATTTCTGAAGCATGGAGAAAGTAAGAATTAAGATTATACACAGAGGTCACTAGCTAGTATACTTAAGTGAATGCTGGATCCTGCTACTAATCCAAACAGTGATTCTGGTTGTGTTAGGGGTAGAGATAGAATATATTTTTGTATGTATGTGTGTGTGGGGGGGGTTAATTGTGAACGGGGATAATAAGAAAACCATATCATACATGGGATATCTAAATGAAACAATTTTGAGTCCCTAGTAGTCTTCACACAGAAAACAAGAGTGCTGGGGATGGGAGATGCCAATGGACCCAGAGCATCAGAATAGGAATGGTCCCATGACAGCTTATCTCTTTGCAAACTATTGTTTACATAAACATTGACCATCATTGCTAGGAAGCCTTTGAGATGTCATATAGTCATTCCCATCATTATGCAGATGGGAAAACTGGGTTCTGAAGGGGCTTGAGTGACTCATGCAAGGTTTAGTTAGGTAGTGGTAGAAATAGGATTAGGATTTAGGTCTCCTAACTTTTAGCCTGGGCTTTTATTTGACAATCCCATAATGCAATGTTTTAGAAACTGCAGTTTAATGGTAATGACCCCTTCTAAATCTAACTTTCTACATTCTCTGATTTTTAAGGGCCATTGGATCTAAGAGTCAAGTCAAGCTAAGATTCCATTATTCTACTATTGAAATTATGTAGCAGGAATCTATCATCTCTCTACCACTGGTTCCTAGAGTCATGGTGGGTCATTGTGTTCAGCGTAAGACTGACATTTTTGGACATGGATAATGCGTGGAATTATTTTTGCTTGACTGGGCTTATTTGCTACTAGGTGTTATTATTGTTGGTTTTAATGGGGGGATAGCAGGTGGGAAGGGATACTGTTGATAGTGATGCCAAAAAAAAGAAAGCAAGAAGAGAGGTTCATTGAAGAATTTTAAATTCTCCAAAGAGAACAGAAGGAAGTCCAGAAGGAAGCACAGACACAGCAAGACAACTCTGAAACTAACATGTTGAATTTATTATATATATATCTATGTGTATATATAGTAAGCTATATATAATTGAGATTTATGGTTTCATATAAAATCTTCTTTTTCTGTTCTTTGTATTTGAAAGTGCTTATGATTTTTGTTTTGGTGTTTGTCACATTAACAAAAAACAAATATAATTTTTAGAACTTGAAGAAATGTAGGGGAACTTGATAGTAGTCCTGTTCTGTGTAAATAACTTTGTTGAGAATTTCCCTTTACGTTGTGGTAAAAGTTAGCGGAGTTAGCGGACATTAACCAGTGTGTATGGATCGGGTTGTGAAGAAATAGGGTTGAGGATGGCTAGAGATAAGGGTATTAGAGAAAAGAAATCTTGATGGTCTGGATTCGTGGCATAGCCTTCCAGGACAAAGAAATTCCAGCTTTGGTAAATCTGGGAGGTAACCAGAAAATCCGGGGACAGCCCTGAAACACCAAAGTAAAGAGCTATAGTTTTCCATTTTTTCCTACCCCATTCCATACCTCCTCTGTTATGGGCTCATCTAAAATCGCCCAAGCTATGTATGGAGAAAGGCCTTTCTTAGTCCTCACAGGACACAGGCGCATTGCCCTCAGAAAACATTAAAGACAGAGAGACCAAAGCTATTGGTAATAAAGGTTAAAGCAAACCCCCCCCCCCCAACACAAAGATTATTGGATATGCCAAAAAAAAAAAAGGCAAACCAGCTGCTCCTAGGCAGTTTGCAGCTTGATTCCACAAAGGGGCATGAATCCATCAACCAGTGCAGAAACTGGGCTAAGCTCTGGGGATAGAAAAAGGAGAGAGGAATTGGATTCATGAATCTCCATTTTGTTCATGCTACCTCTAGGCACTGGGAACATAAGAAAACAAAACAGCTCCTGACTCCATGAAACATACATGCTGTTGGAGATGGGGAGAGACATACAAAGAAGATTATATTCAAAGACATTTTCAGAGGGAAGATATGGGAGGGAAGAAGGGCACCAGGAACTTGTGAGATCAGGATAGGCTTTTTTTTCAGAGGTGGTACTTGAGCTGAGCTTTCAAGGAAACAGGATTGAAGAAGCAAGAAGAACCAATAACGTGCAGGTTAGGAAAATAATTATGAAGAGAGCATTGATTCAACATGCAAAAGCTGGAGGTGGGAAGAAGGGGAAAATGACTTAATCAGGTCTGGTTTCTTTTGTGGATAGTTTGCTATCAAGGGCAGCTAGGGTTCACAATGGATAGAGCACTGGTCCTGGAGTCAAGAAGATTCCTCTTCCTGAGTTTAAATCTGGGCTTATATATTTTCTACTTGTGTGAGCCTGGGCAAATCACTTAACCCTGTTTACCTCAGTTTCCCCAACTATAAAGTAAGCTAGACAAGGAAATGGCAAATCACTCCAGTTTCTCTGACAAGAAAACTCTACATGGGGTCACAAAGAGTTAGACCCAATTGAATAACAACTATCAAGGCTGTACATTATTTCAATCTATGGAATGAGTTGAGGAGAGACTCTGGTATTTGCTTTAATTCTATTGGGAACCCTGGGTTGGCCCTATGGTCTAACCCAGGAGTTCTTAACCTTTTTTGTGTTATGGACCCCTTTAGAAGTCTGGTGATTCTCAGAATGAGGTTTATAAATGCCCAAAGTAAAGTATATAATATTACAAAGAAAAATTATCAAAATATTAAAAAAAGTTCACAGACCCCAAGTTAAGGACCCTTTTGGTCTAGTCCTCTAGCAGCATATGGTCCCATTCACTAGACATTTTCTGCTATACACTGTCCAACCTTTTACTAGGTCTTCCTTGATTTTCTTCTATTTTCTCCTTAATATTCTGAATCCACAAAGCAAAGGGTGTGGGTCTCAGAAATGAGTCATGCTTCCATAGCAATCTCTCTTTCTGCTGATGGCTCTCCCCCTTCATCAGAGTTTGTAGCCAGGTCTGGGTGGACACTGTGTACAGCATTTCAGACTTCCTTTATTCCACAAGTGAGTGGGTGGTAATTGCAGTCAGAATGACTCTCTCTTTGCCAGTGAAAGCAGATTGAAATTGTCTGCAGAGCAAAATTGTCCTCCCCCTAAACCATGGAAACAGTATTTTGTGTGGGGGGAAGTCCAAGGGACAAACATAGCCCAGGAAAAGACATGTCCAGGGAATACCCCTCCCAATCCATGCCATGATGCCATGCATGCCCCAAGGGGCAGGGGAGATAGGGGAAGAGAGAGAGAGAGAGAGAGAGAGAGAGAGAGAGAGAGAGAGAGAGAGAGAGGATAAGAGGATAAGGCCTAAAAGTTTTCATTCCTGTTATCTGTTTTCCTTTTCTGGGATATTTTCTCTGCTTTCCACATCCCAGAAGCTCTGATCTTGCCCCTGTCCACAACTAGTATCTTCAAGACCTCTCCCCATTCCCATCACTCTTAACTTTCAGTATGAATTTCACTCCGAATAAAGAAGCTGTTTTCTTTGGAAGAGAGCTAAACTTAGGTTCTTACTCTGGAATGAAGGTCATTGTCTCAGAATCATTGAGTCTAAGAGTTAGAAGGGACTTTAGAGATCATTTAGTCTGATCCACCCCAAAACAAGTACAAGGTCCCTGAGAAATGCTCAGCCAGCCTCTACTACAGACTATCCAGTGAAAAGGTATATACTATTTCTAGAATAAGTCCATTATATTTAGGGTACTTCTAATTGTTAGGGTGTTTTTCTTGACATCAAAACAAAATCTATAGCTGTAATTCCTGTATATTGAATGAATGAATGAATGAATGAGAAAAGCATTGATTAAGTACTGACTGTATGCAAAGCACTGAGCTAATGGAGATACAAATAGAATTGTTCTTAGTTCTGTTCTAAAGGCCAAGAAGAATATCTACCCTTCTACCACACAACATCCTTTCAGTACCTGAAAGTAGCTATTATTCAGCCCAACATTCTAGAATGTAGAGATCCTCTTGGATTCTCTGTCATTCATTGTTTCAACTCTCTCTACAATGGCATGCCATCTTCAACTAGATGCACATTATCATCTATTCTTTCAACCAGTTCATTGATAAAACTGTTGAGCACTGCCTAGCCAATGGCAGAGACCTGTGGCACTCCACTAGAAACCTCCTTCCTAGTATTGATGTAGTAGTCATTCAACCAGTTCTGAATGCAACTAACTGTATTGTCATCTAACCCACATCTCTCCAACTTGTCAACAAAGGAAGCATGACTTTGTCAAATGCTTTACTAAAATCTAAATGTTCTTTTTTTCTTCCATTTCTCTTTTTTTATTTTTTAGTTTACATTATTCATTTCCACAAGATTTTGAGTTACAAATTTTCTCCTCATTTTTCCCCTACCCACAACCCCAAAACAGTGATCCTACTGAATATTCCCTCCCCCAATCTGGCCTCTTCCATGTCTTCCCCTATCCCCCCTCTGACTTTCCAGTAGAGCATGGTGGATCTCTATGCCCCAGTGCCTGTATATCTTAAAATCTAGGTGTTTTTATATCCATACTATTCCCCTGATCTTCCAATCAAAAGAAATGAGGTTAGTCTGGAATGATGTGTTTTTGAATGAAGTCATGTGGACTCTTAGTAATTACTGCTTTCCCTTCTCATGAACCACCTTTTTCTTGTTAAAAGGCTTCCCAGTGCCAGTAGCATGTATGTATGTGTGCATATGTGATAGGAGAATGAGGAAGCTGTAGTTATTATTCCCTATTTGTGTCAAATCAATAAGTATTTTTAAAGTATTGTTCTTGCTGTGTGTTGGGCATTGTGCTAAGTGATGTGAATGCAAATGCAGACAGGACAGTCCCCTCACCTAACAGAGTTTACATTCTAATGGAGGAAGAAAGTTTAGAGAGTCAGAAGGAAGGCCAAAGTTTCTTGGCTAATCAATAGCGAAACTCAACGCATCCTTTCTGACTCCTAGTATTGGGCTCTTTCTGCCATACAGAACTACCTCCCATGCCCTTCTAGCAGGAGCATCTCACGGCCTTTCAGTAGTAGCATCTAGCACACGGTGTGTTTTGGAATGAATGTGGATAAAATGTATTCTGGAAAAAAAAAAACGAGTTTTTTCCCACTGGCCCACAGGATCTTTTTTAGAAATGCTTGGTCTTCATTTCTGATCGATCTTTACTTTGCTTGGTGACTCCCACCACTTCAGCTGGAAGTTTTCTTATCCCTCAGGCCTCACTGTTTACAGATCATTAACTGCTTGACAAACATTTAACTGCACCTCACTATTTAGCAGAACCCTGGGGTGAATCCCTTTATGAGGGAGAGAATCTTCCTTTAAAGTAGAAGGCCCTTGTATAGAGGGCCTCCTAATTTGTATAGAGGAACTCCTAATTTGTGGGTTTTCCAAGCTTGCTTTGCCTGCAGTAGGGGTTCAATAACTAGAATCATAGAATCTGGTATTTGGAATGCATTCTCTCTAAAAGAGCTTTAAGAAGATTTCTCTCCATAACATGCTATACAAATGATCATTAAGCTTCTAATTGAAGACAGGGGCCCATTGGAAACAATCATGACCCTGGAGTCAGAAAGTCTAGGTTCAAATACAATCTCTGATCTCTGATGTTTCCCAGAACATAGTAGGTTTTCTGAATAAAATGCTTGTTGAGTTGGCCTTGGACAAATTACAGCATCTCCCAACACTACAGTTTCCTTAACTGTAAAAATAAAGGGGTAGGACTAAATGACCCCTCAGGACCATTCCAGTAAATTCTTAATTTTAGATCCTATGATCTCCAGGAACAGGGAGCTCACTCCCTCATGAAACAGCCCAGTCTACTTCTGGACAATGCCATTGCGAAGTTTTTCCTTATAGTGAGCCTGATGTCATCAAGCCTGAGAAATACACTAAGATCACTATCATCTTATGTTCCATGGTAGTCAATGCTGATCAATATACATCATCTCCATTGATTGACACTGACTCTCGTTGGGCTATTGATTATGTCAACTGACTGCCTCTCTCTGTCTCTTGACCTTTACCAATGGGTTTGGTATAAATCATTTCACTTTAGGCCATCCAAAAAACAGCCTCTAGGTTGTCCCTCAGTAAAGCTGAAAAGTTGCTTAGGCTTGTCTTCAGGACCTCTCACCTCTGCCTTTCAGTTCCCCTTCATCTTCTCTCAGTGCTCCCTTCCCCTCACAACAAGGAGGACCAGTATTTTTCTGCCACCTTAGACTCTCTTCCAGAAGAGGGAAAGCATTTAGTAAACTCCTAATAAGAGTCTTAAGTTGGTCCCTGACCCAGAGAAATTTGCATTTTAAAAGAGGACACTAGAGAGAGGGGAATGAGCTGAATATTTAGGCCTTTACCATCATGCCTCACCAGTGTCCAGATACAGTGGAAGCAACAGTCTCTTTATCCCACAACTATTCCTCTCAATGAAACACCTTGGGTTAGGCAGGATCCAGAGAGAAGCTTTGCAGAGCTCCTGTCCTCTGCAACCAATGAGCTAAGATCCCAGTAGATTTACATAATTGGGGAGATTGTCTTCTCATGCCAATTGGAATAGTGTAAAGAGCCCAAGACTGGGTGCCAGTAGACCTGAGTTCTACCCCAGGCCTGTTTGTCTGTCTCTTTGTCCTTAATTCTCTAATTTCATCCTCAACTTAAATTGAAAGAATAGACTGGTTTCAATTCATTAAATGTTTACTGTGTGCGAAAAATACTATTACTACTACTACTTCTACTACTACTACTACTACTACTACTACTACTACTGCTGCTGCTGCTGCTGCTGCTGCTGCTGCTGCTGCTACTACTAGCTAGCATTTATTCATGAGGTACCTATTATATGCCAGTCACTAAGCTAAACACTAAGCTATGACTTCATCTGATCCTGGCAACAATCCTGAAAGGTAAATGCTATTATTATTTCCATTTTATAGTGGAAGAAACTGAGGCAGACAGTGGTTAGGTGACTTGCCCAGTGTCACATAGCTAGTAAGTAAGTGTCTGGCCCAGATATAAACTTAGGTCTTCTTGACTCTGGCCCCGAGTTCTATCCAGTGTGCCTAGGTAATAAAGATTCAAAGATAGAAAACTAATAAATAGGCCTTGCCCTCAAGGAAATTGCATTTTATTGGAAGGATATCTCATATGCACAGTTAAATTTAATACACGGTGGGGAACAGGAGAAGGTAAAGGGGAGATCCAGGCAAAGAGTGGCAAGATGCAAGGAAGAAAAACAAACATCCAGTTAGTAGAATAGTGAAACCTTCTGGGTGGAGGTGACTTTATCTTTGTATTAGGGTCACTGGGCAGCAATTTGAATTAGGTCTAGTTCTTGAAAACTAGATATTTTAACATGAGGAAGAGATGTGAAGCATTTCTTCTATCTATTTTTTTTATATTTAATGCTTTATTAACTTGTTTACATCATTCATTTCCGCCAGATTTTGAGTTACAAGTTTTCCCCCATTTTTCCCTACCCACCACCCCAGAATAGCAGTCCCACAGGATATCCTCTCATTCAATCTGCTATCTCCCATATCTTCTCCCATACCCCCTTTGACTTTTCCATTAGGGCAACGTGACTCTCTGTGTCCCAATGCCTGCACATCTTATCTCCCAATTACATGCAAAATACTATTAATAATAGTATTTAGGTATATTTGAAAGATTTAATTTTAAAACTTTGAATTCCAGATGCATTCCCTTTGTCCCTTGTCACCCACTCCCTCTGGGAAGATAAGCAATTCAGTATGTGTTGTGCATGTATAGCTATGCAAAACATTACCATAGTAGATATATTGTAAAAGACTATGTTTCCCTCCCACCCATTCCACCCCACCTGGTTCATTTCCTACTTTGATCCTGTCCCTCTTCAAAAATGGGTGCCTCCAACCATGCCCTCCCCTCCATCATCCCTCCTCTCATCCCCCTCCCCCCACTCTCCTGCAGAGTGAGATATCCCATTCAGTATGTATGTCATTCTCTCCCTGAGACAAATTCAATGAGAATATGGTTTTTCCTTTTTGCCTTCCTGTTCTTTGCCTCCCCTGCAAATACTTCCCCTTGCCTCTTCTACGTGACATAGTTTACCCCCCACCATCTCTCCCTATCTCCTCTTGCCACATTCCTCTCTCACCTCTTAACTTCACCCCTTAAGTATCATTCCTTCCCACCAAATCCAACCTGTGCCCTCTATCCATGTATACCTGTAAACATATGCCCATATACCCTTCTTTGATTATTTTCATACTGAGAAGGTTTCATCAGTTACAGTTATTGTTTTTCCATGTAGGAATATAAATAGTTCAACTTTGATAAGTTCATAGGGATTTCTTTTCCCTGTTTACTTTCTCAAGCATCTCTTGCTTTTTGTGTGCTTTTTCTACTCCGCCATCTTGGCTCCAGCCCCTCTTCTACCTATTTTAATAACTACATTGGTAGCAAAGGCCTCTCCAAATGAGGGATCATGACAAAGACTAGACTTTGCCCAACATCTAAAACAAAGTCTGGACAAGAGTCTTATACAAGACCCTTATACAAGATTTGTTTGTCAAGATGGGACTTATTCAATAATATTTTATACATTAAGTGAGGCCTCAAGACAAGATAGAGACATAGAGTCCTGCAATTCTCCAGATCTGTGTCTACAGCAGGATAATGCTGTGGCAGCTCCCAATTGGGGTGGTAGCTTGGCAGCAGAAGCGTGACTTTCTACCCTTCCCCTTTCGTGCAGGAAAAATCCTTCCTTAGAAGTGGGTTAAGAGCCCACTACCTTAATTCAGGAGGCTTCTAGAGCAGGGATCAGTAGAGAAACAAACCAGTATCTCTTACTCCACAAACTTCTATGTGCTTTGGGATTTTTGAGCATTGTAACTTGTTGGTGGGGGGGGGGGAGGGACAAAGAAGGGAGGAACAGATGGGAAAAGAGAATGTGACTCATCCTATGGCTGACTCTGGGCTTATCCTCATAGAAAAAAGAGTCCAATATTCATGGCCTTGGCTGGACTTCTGAGAGATTCTCCCTTGCACAGGTGGTTATGAGCTCATGCAAAGAACACAAGTGCCAAAAAGGTTTGTTTATGGCCTGAATTTCTGATTTGACTCAATTCTCCTGAATCTCTATCCAGCTACTAAAGCTTGCACTGAATGGGTCAACATTCATGTGGGGTCTTTTTGTCCAATGTTTCATATTTAATGTGTCTTGAACCTATACATGAAAAAATAGATAATGAACCAGTACTGGAATAAACCCCAATACCATGGAAGAGAGGGGAAAGTACTATTTTAAAAGGAAAAAATAAGGAAGGAGTCCATGTTAGGCAAGAGGAATGATTTGTGCAATTGTTTAGAGGAGTCTAGTTTTGTTGGAACACAGAGTACAGGAGGAATAGTGTGAAATAAGGTAGGCTGAAACCAGAACATGGAAAACTTCGTTTTTTTCAGTCATGTCTGACTTTTTGTGACCATTTTTGGGGTTTACTTGGCAAAAGTACTAGAGTGGTTTGCTCATTTTATAGATGAGGAAACTGAGGCAAGCAGGGTTAAGTGACTGACTTAGGGTCACACAGCTACTAAGTATCTGAGATCAGATCTGAACTCAGATCTTCCTGACTCCAGACCCGATGCTCTATCCACTTTCCCACCTAACTTCTGTGGAGAACTTAGATGCCAAGAAAAAGAATTTCCATTTTATATAGAGGCAATAGGGAGCTTTTGAAGGTTTTTTTAGTAAGGGAGTCACATGGTCAGGCATGAATCTTAGGAAAATTATTATGTCAACTGTGCAAAAGATCAATTAGAAAGAGTATGTTCCAGAGATAAAGATCAGAAACCCTAAGAGTCTTCCCCTCCCTGACTGATTTTTTTGACTAGGTAAAGAGGCTATTTTCTGCCTCATTTCTTACCTAGCCTCAATCACTGAATGGGCACTGCTTCAGTCAAACTGAAACCTATTAAAGGCCTTAGCTTGAAAAGGCCAAGGTCCCCCACTGCATCCTGGTTCATCTCCAGTTGTCCTGATCTATATCTGGACCCAGATGGCTGTGGAGGAGAAAGTGAGGCTGGTGACATTGCAAAGCCCTCCATCACAAACCCAGTTCACTTGAATATCATGCCATTGCCTTCCTGCTGTCATGGTCCTCTTTGAGAATAAAGGACAAAAGACAATAGACAAGGTACAAGCTGGGGGGGGGGGGCAGTTGGTAAAGAGCAAGGGATAGATGAGAGAAATATTTTGGAGATGAAATTGACAGACAGGAAAGGACAACAGTTTGGATGGAAAGGATGCAGAAAAACAAGAATCAAGGTTGACTCAAAGGCATCAGGTCTAAAACTATATGACTGGAAAGACTGAGTGTGATGTCATTGGCAGAAATGAGAATTTTGGGAGGAGGGCAGGCTTAGAGGAAAGAGGATGAATTTTCTTTGTTTCCTGATGAACTTTAGGTGCCACTAAGTAAGACACTCCCCACTGGGTTGCTCTAAGAAGGCTTCACAAAAGAGATGGAATTTAAGATAAACTTGTAGAATTACATTTGAAAATAACATGTAGAATTACAATAGGCGAAAGAAACAGAGGGGATATCCCTCAGCTATTTGGTGATTGAGGACTGGAGTTCATTGGGAGACATTAGAGTTATATTTATACACCTAGGAGTCATTGAGGTTATCAGTGAAATCATAGGAGCTGATGAAATCACCAAGTAAAAAATGTTACAAAGAAAAAAGAAAATTACATGAGACAACCTTGAGCAGTACCCATACTTCTGAGGTGGGATCAGGAAAATGAAGGATTAAAGGTCTAGTCAAACAAGGAGGAGGAAAAGCAAAGAGTAATATCACAAAATCCAAGCAAGGACAGTCTATTCAAGATTGGGTTTCTAAGTATCAAATGATTCAGAAAGATCAAGGTTCATACGGATACAGAAAATGCCATTAGATTTATCAATTAAGAGGTCATTGGAAACCTTGGACATCACAGTTTCAATACATCATGGAGTCAGAAACATTAAAAAGAAGTAAACAGTGAGGTGTGGAAAGAAAATGGTGGTATCTGCCCCAAATCATTCTTCTTAGGAAATTACCATTCAAAGGGAGAAGAGTTTGGGGGGTGATAGGTACAGAGTTTGTTAAGATTAAGATCAAGAAATGTTTTTGTTTGCTAGCTTGCTTGTTTATTTTTAAGGACAAGAGATCCTCAAGCACTTTTGACTCTAGCATGTTATTAGGCAGAATTAGGCAGAATTTTGGGAGAAACTTGAAGAGATAAGCAGTTAGGCAAGGAACAAAAGGGAGACAGTATTGAAGTTCACTTTTGGTCATGTTGAATTTGAGGCACTGGTATTTGATGCAGATGGAGATGTTCTGCTGGTATTTGGATATTTATGCTTGGCGTTATAGATTAAGAAGTCATCTGCATAGAGGGAATAAATAAATTTATACAATTAATTAAAATACCAAGGGACAAAGCACACTCACAGAAGGGAAAATGGCCTAGAACAGAGTTTTAAGGAGCTCTCACACTTCAGATGTGGGAGATAGACAAGGAAGGAAGGAAGGAATGGTCAGACAGGTAGGAGAAAAATCAAGATGGATCAGAGTCACAAAGGTAAGAATCACCTATACAGCATCTGTAACAGGTAGCTGGTCACTCAGCCTCTGATTGAATGCTTCCAGCTAGGGAGTTCACAGTATAGCAGTCTAAGTTTTTCCATTTTTTTTGACAGTTCCAATTGTTAGAAAGTTCTTTCTTATTGAACCCAAACTTCCTGCAGTTTCTAAATATTAATGCTAGTTTTCTTCCCAGACACCTTTAAACTAAATTAAACTCTAATCCGTCTTCCCCGCATCAGACCTCCTACTATTTGAAGAAACTTACTTGGACTACTTAGAATAAACTATGATTTTCCCAGTTTGAATAGTACCTCCTATTACCCAGATGGGAACCCACCCACATCTTCTCATGCTGTACAACTCTATCTATATTGCACTAGAATCCTTTGTTAAGGGCCTACCCAATACTGAGGTCCTTTTTATTCCTTTTTGTTGTCTCAAATACATGAACATACGATGCTGGTTTTCATTTTCACTACGAGATCATAAAATTTGTATAGCATTTCAAGGTTTGTAAAGTACTGAACACATATTGACTCATCTGAGTTCAGAACAACCCTGTGAGGGATGTATTATTTTCATCCTTATTTTACAATTGAGGAAACTGAGACTAAGAGGTTAAGTGACTGGCTCAGGTTCAATTAGCTACAGTGAATATCTGAGACAGGATACAAATCTACTGGGCGGCTAGGTGGCGCAGTGAATAGAGCGCCAGCCCTGGAGTCAGAAGGACCTGAGTTCGGAGCCAGCCTCAGACACTTAATCCACACAAACAAAAACCTAGCCATGTAACCTTGGGCAAGTTACTTAACCTCAATTGCCCTAAAGGGGAGGCTAGGTGGCGCAGTGAGTCAGAGCACCGGCCTCGGAGTTGGGATGACCCGAGATCAGATCCGGCCTCAGAAAATGAGCACCCACGCATAAATAATGACTAGCCGTGTAACCTTGAGCAAGTTACTTAACCCCAATTGCTTTAAAAAAAAAAAGGATACAAATCTAGGTGTTCCTGACTCAAAGTTCAGTGTTCTCCACAATACATCCCATTGCCTCTCATGCCCTATGAGCTGCTGTTGTTGGCCATACATTCATTTTATAGATCATAAATGTCTTCTTGGCATTACAGATAGGAAGATAACTATCATGTATAAAAAGATTGGGTTAAATGAGATTATTGCTAAGGTACCTCCCAACTCTAATATTCTAAGATCCTCCACAAATCTTCTCTTGTCCAAGCTTTTATAGCTCCAGTTTGTTTAACGTTTGTCACATTTAAATAGTTTCCAATCTTTTCGCAATCTTAGTTTTCCCTCTTTTAAAAAGTTCTCTCTCTTAAAATGTGGAGCAGAGAGTTGGATTCTGACCAGAAAAGAGGGAAACTATCTCTCTGTCTTTCTCTGATTCTTTGTCTCTGACTCTCAGGCTCTGACTCCATCCACTCCTTCATCTCTGTCTCCCTCCTCCTCCTCCTCCTCCTCCTCTTCCTCCTCCTCCTCCCTCCCTCTCTTCTTCCTCCTCCTCCTCCTCCTCCTCCTCCTCCTCCTCCTCCTCCCTCCTCTTCCTCCCTCCTCCTCCTCCTCCTCCTCCTCCTCCTCCTCCTCCTCCTCCTCCTCCTCCTCCTCCTCCTCCTCCTCCTCCTTCTTCTCCTTCTTCTTCTTCTTCTTCTTCTTTTCTTCTTCTCTCTCCTATCTCTCTCTCACACATATACATTTTTACACTTCTACAATATAACTGTAATAGGCAGGATGTGATAAATACTTCATGAATTCAGTGCCTAGAACTAGAACTGACAAAGAGAGGGAAGGGAATAGAGAGAAAGGGATCACTTCCCACTGAGTTGCTCTGAGAAGGCTTCATGAAAGAGATCGAATTTGAGATAAACATGTAGAATTACAATAGGTGAAAGAAACAGAGGGAGCCACATGAACAAAGGGAGAGTCTTAAGATATGTTTGAGGAATAGTAAGTGAAGACATTTTACTAAACCACAGAATTTTCCTAAGGAATAGGAGAAGATAATCAACTTGCAAACATAGGGTGGGGCTAGAACATAGGATTCGAATGCCAATTTAAGGAGCTTGGACTTTATCTTATAGGCAGTGGAAAGAGTTTGGGGGTCTTGGAATGGAGATTGACCTGATTTCTCCCCAGTTTCCACTGATCTCCTCATCCTTTGAACTCATCTAGGGCAGACTCACTGTAGCACTGACTATCCAGTACCGTTCACTACCTCTTGTCATTGTTCAGTCATTTTCAACTCTCTGCAATCCCATTTGGGATTTTCTTGGCAAAGATACTGAAATAACTTGCCATTTCCTTCTCCAGTTTATTTTACAGATGAGCAACTGAGGCAAACAAGGTTAAGCAATTTGCCTAGGGTCATACTGCTAATAAGTATCTGGGGCCAGATTTGAACTCATGAAAGGGTTCCTGATTCCAAGCATAGTGATCTATTCACCAGGCTGTCTAGTTGTCCTTTTGCTGCCTAGTGATCATTAATTAGTTAACTTTTCATGTCTACTTCTCCTCTCTTCAGCCACAAGGAATTTCCTTACAGGCAGGAATGGGGTTTTACATGTTTATATGCTGCACAGAGCCTAGCATGGTGCTATTTCCATAGTAAATATTCAGTGTTTGGTGGTGATGAAGGATAATGATGATAAACTGCCCAGAGTTTCAGGAAAGTGAATCAGACAGCTCTTTGCAAGATAGAATGGAAGGAGAGAACCTGGAGACAGACTTCGCTCCGGAGGCAGATACATTCAAATCCAGACTCTTCTCCTCCAGAATTGTCTGCCTCCAGGCTGCATAATCCCCAAAGCAGAATTGTTGCTGCCAGATCAGAGTAAGGGAAGATGCCAGATCTTTATAGCTGACAGCTCCCTGTGAACTTGAACCATGCCTTGGCTAGAAGCTCAGGGAAGTTCACATAAGTCATCTCCACTGGGTTGGAGCTTTTGAAAACCTCTGTGTCTTGGCCCCAAGCCTGACTGGAACTCAGAGTGTCAAAGTCCCACAATGGGCCCCGTCTGGTTTTCAACCCAACTAGTGCCCCCCCACCCCAGCCCAGAGTCCAGGCCAGCTGGGGACCTCTCCCCAACTTGGCAGGGTGACTTCTCCACATCCAAGAAGATCAGATGGTTTTGATAAAGCCAATATTCTTCTGTGGCTTTTTCCCGGGCCCACAAGCCTTTTCAAGTTCTCCCACCACCAAACAAAGTGCCTTTTTCTCAAGGAATCCTTCTCTTCATTGCATAAGGCAGCCCTAGGGGTAAGACATGTGATTCATGGCTAGACAAAAGACTTGGACTGAGGCTGGTGGGAGGGTGTCTTTTCATGTTATTCTCCAACCAGAGCCAGCATTTGACAAAATTATTTTGGTGTTAGCACCCTGGCCTATCTCTCTTCAATGCTTCCTCTTGACATTTACCCTTTGACACCCTATTCCCATCCATCTAAGAACACCTTTTGTGCCCCATTCTGCCAGGCTTTGCTCTCAGTTATCTGTCACTGTCAGAGAGCCTTGGGGTTATGAAAGCAACAACAATAACCAATATTAATTGTGTTTGTGTAGTGCTATACAATGCAGAAGGTATTTTCATTCATTCTCTCTTTTAAGCCTCACAGTACTTTTGTAAAATAGGCAGAACACATGTTATGTCCATTTTATACATGAAAAAAACAGGTTCAAATTAGTAATTGGATCATGGAATGTTATCATTGAAAGGAATCTTTGAATTTACCCCCTTTCATTTATAAATGACAAAGATAAGTTTCAGATAGGTAACAGGGATGACACAACTATCCACAGAATGTTAAAGCTGGAAGGGACCTTAGGAATTATTTACTCTAACTCTCTCACTTTAGAGATGAAAAAAGAAACACTGAAAGATAGAGACTTGCCTGTGGTCTCATGCACAGCTAGTGATTATGGCATGAGCCAAACCAAATTCTCCTGACTTCTAGCCCTGTGTTCCTTCTAATAAATCCCTAAGATGTTAACTGATAATGGATTAAGATGCCATCTTTCATGAAATATTTGCATTTCAACAGAGGACTTCTCAAAGACCCCATAAAAACTCCTTTCAAAAGTATAAATTTCTTTTTTTTTATATTTTTCCAATTACATGTAAGACCATTTTTTCAACAAATATTTTTTAAAATTCTGAATCCAAAATCTATCCCTTCCTTCCCACCTCCCTTGCTGTGATGGTAAGCAATTTGATATAGGTTATACATGTGTACTCATGCAAAACATATTTCCATATTAGTCATGTTGTGAAGGAAAACACAGACCAACAGAAAAAGAAACACAAAAATATGAAGAAAAATATGCTTTGATCTGCATTCAGACTCCATCAGTTCTTTCTCTGAAGGTGGATAGGATTTTTCATCTTGGGTCCTTTGGAATTGTCTTGAATTATTGTATTGCTGAGAATAGATAAGTCACTCACAATTGATCATCATATAATATTACTGTTACAATGTGTAGTGTTCTCCTGGATCTGCACACTTCACTTTGTTTCAGTTCATGTAAGTCTTTCCATGTTTTTCTAAAATAATCCTGCTTGTCATTTTTTTTTTTTTGCTTTTTGGAGGGCTATTGGGGTTAAGCAACTTGCCCAAGGTCACACGGCTAGGTTTTTATTTGTGTGTGCGTTAAGTGTCTGAGGTCGGATCCGAACTCAGGTCCTTCTGACTTCAGGGCCAGCACTCTACTCACTGCGCCACCTAGCCGCCCCTTGTCACTTCTTTTTAAAAAATTTATTTTATTTTTAATTTATGGAATAAAACAAGCATTTCCATAGCATGGTACAATAAAAAAAAAAAGATGACTGCACATGAAATGGTAAATCTACTATGCACAGCTTCTTATTCCTTTTAAATATATAACAAAATTATCATGCAAATTCCTTTTTTTCTTCCCTCCCCCTTACCCTAGAGATGGCTACCATTAGACACAAATAGGCATATATGTGTATGTATATGTAAAATTGTTCTATACATATTTTCTTTTATCAGTTCTTTCTCTGGTGGAAGATAGCATCTTTCTTTCATATCTTCTTTTTTTTGTTTTTTGTTTTTTTGCTTTTTGGAGGGCAATTGGGGTTAAGTGACTTGCCCAAGGTCATACTGCTAATTTTTGTCTTAAGTGTCTGAAGCTGGATTTGAACTCAGGTCCCCTTGACTCCAGCGCCTGTGCTCTACTCACTGTGCCACCTAGCCACCCCTCTTCATATGTTCTTTATAGTTAGTTGGGGGTATTTATAATACTCAAAATGGCTTATTCACTCAAAGTCATTCTTATACTAATTTTGCTGTTACTGTATACAATGTTCTCTTGGTTCTTCTCATTTTATTCTTCGTTATTTTGTACAAGTCTATCCATGTTTTTTCCAAAATCAACAAACTCATCATTTCTTATAGGACAGCAGTATTCTATCACAATCATATACCATAACTTATTCAGCCATTCCCCAATTGCTGGTCCTCTTTGTCATTTCCAGTTCTTTGCCACCACAAAAAGAGCTGCTATTTCAGAACATATAGGTTCTTTTCCATTTTCCCTAATCATCTTTAGAAATAGACCAAATCATCGTCAAAGGGTATGGGTACTTTAATAACTCTGTGGTCATAATTATAGATTGCTCTCCAAAATGTTTGGATCAGTTCACAATTCCACCACCAATGAGTGAATGTCTTAATTTTTCCACATCCCCTCCAACAATGGTCACTTTCCCCTTCTATAATTTTAGCTAATCTGGTAGGTATAAAATGATATCTCAAGTTTGCATTCTTCTAATCAGTAATGATTTAGGGCATTTTTTTAATATGACAATACATTGTTTTGATTTTTTCATTGGAAAACTGTCTTTTCAGATCCTTTGACCATTTATCAGTTGGGGAACAACTCATTCTTATAGATTTGACAGAGGTTATTTATTATTTTAGATATGAGATCTTTATCTGATAAATTGTCCATAAAAATTTCCCCCAATTTTCTGCTTTCCTTCTGATCTTCTGATCTAGGTAGAGTCAATATGACTCTACCCTTCACATGCTTTATTTGTACAAAATTTTTATTTAATGTAATCAAAATTATCCATTTTATATCTAACTTTACTGTCAATTTCTTGTTTATTCATAAATTGGTCACCTATTCATAAGTCTGATAAGTAATATGTTCTATGTTCTCCTAATTTTCTTTTAATGTCTCTTTTTATATCTAGGACATGTAACCATTTTGATCTTACCTTGGCAAATGGTATAAGATATTGATCTATACCCAGTTTCTGCCATATTGCTTTCCAATTTTCCCAATCTTTTCAACCAAATAAAGAATTGTGTCCCAAAATGTTAAGTCTTTATCCATGTCAAATACAATGCTATTATGGTTATTTGCTGCTGTAAATTATATGTCTACTCTATTCTACTGATCTACCTTCCTATTTCTTTTTTTTTTTGTTCATTTTTTTAAGCAATTGGGGTTAAGTAACTTGCTCAAGGTTACACGACTAGTTATTTATTTATGCATGGGTGCTAATTTTCTGAGGCCAGAACTGATCCCAGGTCCTCCCGTCTCTGGGGCCAGCGCTCTTACTGCACCACCTATCTGCCCCTACCTTCCTATTTCTTAGCCAATACAAGATAGTTTTGATAATTACTGCCTATAATATAGTTAAGATCTGTTACTGCTAAACCTCCTTCGTTACATTTTTTTCCATTATTTCCTTTGATATTCTCAATTTTTTGTTCTTTCAAACAATCTTTCAGCATTTCTTATATCATAATAGTCATATCCCAACTTGTTCAGCATTCTTCAATTGATGGGCATCCTCTCAATCAAAAGCATAAATTTCTAATGGTTGAATTTTATTCAGCTAGACAGAGGTAGTGAAGTTTTTTTTTTTCTTTTGTAGGAGGGCATTTTTGGTACCAATCAAAATATTTGTAGCTCACTCTGCCATGTCCTAAACCTACCCTTTTCTCAGAAATCCATTTCCCTTATAATTTAATCACTAAATCTGTTTTCTTCTAAGTCAGCATTAGGATCAATCAGTTAGGGTAAATAGCTACAGAACTGCGAAGTGGGCAGTGGAGATGTTGACTGAGATGCTCCTTAAAATCCCCTTAAGACATTTTCAAGGAAATTGCATGGAAATATCCTTTGGTCAATTAAGCAATCCCAGACCCCACCAAGGCCCTCTCTGGGAAACAAATCAGAGAGTGGTCCAAGGTCTTGCCTCTTAGCTCATCCAACCTGAAGATTATATCCCAACTCAGAAGATATTTGTAACAAAAAAAGAAACTATACAACCTCAGAAGGGGAAAAAGGGAGCAATCATTTATTAAATGCCCACACCGTGACAAGTGCTTTACAAATATTATCTCATTTGATCCTGACAACAACAGTGGAAAGTAGGTGCTATTATAATTCCCACTTTACAATTGAGGAAACCAAGACAGGCAGAGGTTAAATAACTTTTTCAAAGTCACAGCTAGTAAGTATCTAAGCCTGGATTTGAACTCAGTCCGGTAGTATTGAATCTGAATCAGCATTCTATCCACTGGACTACTTAGCTGCCTCTGTAAAGTCCCTTAAAGCCTAAAGCAGTTTATCCAGGACTAGGGTGTTCTGAGTCTTGCTAGCTTCCATGTTACTGTATTAAATAGTTGCATTTCACTGAGAAATTCTGTCAGTATGACTCTACCCTCCACCTTGCAGCCTCTAATTTATTGTTCTCAAACTTCCCATGGCATTTACTGCTGTGCTCCTAATCTCTGATTATCTAATGATCATAGCCTCTAAATGTTGGAAAGAACCCAAGAAAACATCTGGTACAACCCCTACCTGAGCAAGAAAGGCTTCTGTGATATCCCTGGACAATGTGCATATAGCCTCAGGTTGATGATCTTTGCTGAGAAGGAACTGGCTGTCTCCTAAGACAGCCCATTTCTGAACTTTTACATAGTTCTAATTGTTAGGAAGTTGTTTCTCCTTGTATCAAGCTGACATCTGCTTCTGCAGCTTCTAACCGTCATTTCTGGTTTTGTCATCTGGGGCCAACAAAACCATTATAACTAGTCAGCCAAATGACAACCTTTCAAATATGGGAAGACAAATCTTGCCCTCTAAATCCTCTCTCTCTCTCTCTCTCTCTCTCTCTCTCTCTCTCTCTCTCTCTCTCTCTCTCTGTTTGGCTAAAACATCACCAATGGGTTCAATTGATCCTTACATAGCATGGTCTTGTGAACTCTTACCCCTGTGGCTGCTTTCCTTTGGACATACTGCAGTTCATTAATTTTCTCTCTAAAAAGTAGTGCCCAGAACTGAATCCAACACTCCAGATTGAGCTTCTCAGTGTAGAAGCCTCTGGGGGGTATTATCTTATTCATTCTGGGCCCCCTGTCTCTATTAATGCATCTAAAGTTTATACTAGCTTTGGGGGCTGCCATTATACACACTATTGCTTCAGAATGAAATTGCAGTATAGTGAACTTCATGTTTTTTTCACATGATCTGATGCCTATCCATGCTTCTCTCACCTTGTACTTTTGTAGCTCATTTTTTTTACATTTTTAACATATTTCCTTATGATATTTTTTATATTTTTCCTTATTAAATACCATATCATTTAAAATAAATGTTCTCCCAGGAATGCCATATGGGTACAAGGCACGGCATGTGACAACCTTCAAAAAAATCAGTGTTGCAGGTGATCCAAAAAGAAATGGATATCTATCTACATACACACATATGTATGTGTGTCTGTGTGTATGTCTACCTATACATACTCGTAGGTATACATACACTAGATAGATAGAATTTAAGTAAGCTACAGCATATATCAATGATGCTTTTGAAATGAAAGAACTTGGTTTCAAATCCTAACTCTGATTTCTACAGCCTGCGTGTTCTTGGGCAAGTCAACTTGAACTCCCTGGGCTTCAGTTTCCTCATCTATAAAATAAGCAGCTTGGATTCAGTGGCCTCTGAGACCCCTTCCAGATACAGATCTATGATTCTGTGTATGCCCAAGAACTGGAAGAAGGACTATCCATCAGGAAATATATGATTGGAAAAGGAGGGGCCTGGTCATGTAAGGAGAAAGAAGAGCAGAGAGGCAGCCTAAGGGCTAGACTTATGCCCATAAGGTGTAAAAAGTATAGCAAAAGACCTCTAGCATGATCTATGGAGAAACACAGGAATCAGACAGGAAGAGAAGACATGGATGGGTTACAACTTACACTGAGGGAAGGAATAACCACGTAAATGAGCATAAAATTACCCTCTTCTAGTTTTCATCTTCACTGCAAGATAATAAAGCCACATATATTTGAGAATTGCATTTTGTTTTTCTCTACATCCTAACAGGGGGTACATAAAAGGAAGCAGTATTAGTGAACAAGATAGCAATAATAATAATGGATCATTTATATATAACACTTTGAATTAGCAAAGCATTTCATTTTTAGTCATAACAACACTATGAGGTATGTGTGATTACCCTCCATTTTGTAAATGAGGAACTTCAGGCTTTGAAAGAGGAATAATTTGTTCAGAACCACTCAAATAATAAGTACCTGATGTGAGATTTCAGCCTTAGTCTTTCTGATCTTAAGTCTAGAACTCTTGATCATAAATCTAGAGTTCTGTCCTCTATAATATTGTACCTCTGGATTTTCACTCTACAGTCCTGGGTTTTAGTACTTGTTCTACTACTTACTATTTAAGCATATCATTTAGTCTTTATGGGATTATTTCCAAGAGCTGTAACAAGGGGTTAGAATGGATGTTCTCCTCAGTCCCTTCCAGCTCTAAATCCAATGACTGTAGGGTCAAAAATATTTGTGGAATTGAATTAAACCTAAAATTGTCTAATCACATTAGACTTTCTTGGTCAACTGTCTCCTCACCACCCCACACCCTGCCCCCCGCCAGGATCTTCCTATAAAAACTGGAAAAAGCAGGTGCTTGACAAATATTATCTTATTTGATTCTGACAATAATCCTGGGTGGTAGGTGCTATTATTGTCTGATTTTACGGTTGAAGAAACTGAGACAAATAGAGGTTTAGGGAGTTGCCCAGGGTGACACAGCGAGTATCCGAGGCTAGATTTGAACTCATGTCTTACTGACTCCAGGCCAAGAGCTCTACCACTGTACCATCTTTGATGTTACTTTTCTTATTTGCTTGAACAACCTTCCTCAGATTTGGAGACATTTAATGGAAGATATGAGAAAAAAAATCAAATCTAAGTACCTCTTTAGGTTGATGCAATAAGATGGCTAGACATCTAGACTCATGGGATTATTGATCTAGAACTTGCAAGTTCTTAAAAGACCAGCTTCTTCATTTTAAAGATGAGGAAACAAGGAGGAAGTAAAAATGTCTTCCATAAGTGTTGTGTGACTAAATGGAAGAGTTAGGATTCCCCGAGGAGAAAGAGAAGTTTAACCCTTATCCAGGCAGCATGGACTACTTTGGGAGGCAGAATCTTTAAGCATACAAGTAATATGATATAGACTGGAACTTGGAGTTAGTATCATGTAGGTTCAATCCCACTTCAGAAACTTATTGTGTGACTCTGAGTAATTCATTTAATTTCCTGCATCCCAGTTCCCTTCTCTGTGAAAATAAGAGGCTTTGGACCCATTGGTCAAGCTTTAAATCAGCAACCCCCTTGTTTTAGAACAGATTATTTTTCTGGGGATGACTCAGACTAGAAAGCCACTACCTTTCCAACAATCAAACTCTATGTGATTCTGTGATACCTTCATGATGGCACAAGGGAAGGTACTGGGGGTCATTGGGACACTGGCTACCTTGTGAAAAGAAATGCCAGTCTAATTCAAACTGCTTACTATTCCTATGAATGAGAAGCCCAAGAAATGATGATGTTTTGCTTTCAAACCTGCTTCCTGCCATCTGCAGAATGACACCAATGAACAGAAGGCAGAGATAAACATTGCTGAATAGCCACCTCTAGGTTCAGGGGGGCTTATTTGAATCAACAGAAGCACAGATCAATCCCCAGAGTTTTCAAGTCCTTCTGGAGCTCTTCCTTCTCTTTATTTAAAACAAACAAACAAACAAAAAAACACATTTATTTGTTTTCCATTTAGCATGCATTTATTTTCTCTTTTCCCCCCTCCCTTCCGCATCCCATTGAAAACGAAAAAAGAAAAAGGCAAACCAAAGCCATGAAACAAACATGCATAGTTAAGCAAAAGAAATTCCCACATTGGCCATGTCTAAAAAATATATGTTCCATTCTATTGCCTTTCTTTTAGGAAGTAGGTAGCATGCTTCTTTGTCAGTCTTCTGGACTCATGATAATGAGGGAATGGCCAAATTATGCATGTAAGGGAATACTATTGTGTCATTAGAAATGAGGAAAGGAACCATTTCAGAGAAACCTCAGAAGATTTATATGAGTCAATCCAGGGTGAAATGAGCAGAACCAGGAGGACAATTTTTTACAATAAAAATATCGTAAAGTCAAACGACTTTGTAAGTTTCTTTTTCTCTTTTGCTTATCTGACATAGTTAAATCTCTGTCCTGTTGGACTAGATGAAAAATATTTACTCTCTCTTTCAAATGGTTTTCCCTTGACTTTATTTATCCTGGAAAGAAACAGGAATTCCACAAATATATGAAAACAAATATGCATGAAGGGAAACTACCCATTTCTTAACATAGTGAGACGTGTGTACCATTTTCACTAATCCAAGGAGACAGTGTGTCGTAGTGGAAAGAATGCTGGATTTGGAGTCAAAGGACATGAGTTCAAATCCTGACTCTGCCACTTAATATCTGTGTGACTTAAGATGAGTCACGTAATGTGTTCAGGGCTCAGTCAGAGTAGATGAACTTAGTAGGTTTCTTCTCTCCAAATCTGTGATCCTACAAAAATGAAGAGCTTGGAGCATTAGGTACTTTCTAATGCTAAGATTCTATGACTCAGACAAATCTTTTTAATTGAAATGTCATGAGAGACATGAAAACCTGCCAACGAAGTCTGGCAGCCCCAGCCAAGAGACTTCTTGAGGTCTTTGAGACACAAAAACAATTATGTTCTAAAGTAGACCTTTAACACGGGTTGTTGCTAAGAAAATAGCAGGCCAAAATGTGAAGGCATCATGTTAGATTTGGAGGGAGAGGATCTGGGCTCAAATTCTAGTTTTGCCACTTATCCTGTTCTGCAACTTTGGTCAAGTCATTTCACATCTCTAGGACACAGGCAAATAGTAAGGAGGGGGTCAAGTAGATCACCTCTAAAGAAAAACCTGGCCAATTTTATCCCTCTCATCACAAACTAGGAAAATTCAACTTCTTCCTTTAGTCATACAAATCCAAAGTCACATGGTGGTAGACAGCATCCAAGTATCTGACTCACTATTGATTGCAAATTAAATTTCAATTGATTCTGTATAGAGAGACTAGATCCAACCCCCTCAATCATGGCTCCTTGGTCCTTCATCTCCTCAATGGACAGGGTCTACTGCATTTCCCAAAACATTTGGTAAAGTGTTTGGAAGACGACTTGCTCTCTAGTAACTGAAATACATGGATCCCTGAGGAAAGTCACATGACTTTCTTGTTTTTCAAGGTTATTTTGGTTAGACTTTAGCTGTCTCTAATTCAGATTTAATAAGGCAGTTCCTATGACTGTAATTTAATTGATTAGATTACCAACCAATTGATCATCCAAATGGTTATTGATGTTTTAACACTGAAATCAATGTAGGTGGTATTTTATGAGTTGATAAACTTTAATAAGTGACTGTTAAATTTCCCATCTGGATTTATTTCCTTAGGTGTATTTTTTTAAAATAAGGAAAAACTTGGACTATATTTTAAACACCTGTTTATCAAAGCTTCATAAATTTCTAGTAAAATGTATATCTGGAGCAATTAAACAGTTGTTAAATCTTTAAGCATACTTAATGAACAGCTATATTTTTTAAAATGTGTAATAACAACTAACTCTTCCCTTTCACTTTTTCTGATTTAACAGCACAACGTTACTATTTTTGTCATAACTAGCCTGGTCTTCCCTTTACATGTGACCTTCCATAGAAATAGGTCATTGAACACATAAAATACCCAAACTGTATATCCTGCCTTGCCAGTTTCTCTTAGTGCCCAGGTTTTCTGACTTACTCTGAAACTTCTTTAATGTCCCCATACTCCGATGAGTTGGTTGGCATTCCTTATCCTGATGCAGATTGCACCCCGTCCATGAACACCCATCTTATATTACTCTCGTTCATATCTTCCCATAGAACTCAGTCACAGGGGGGTCTAATCAAAGTGTTAACAGCTGCCATAATGTTTTCCCAACGTCTCCCAGATTCCTGTGCAGCATACAGACTTTCTTATCTCTTCCTCTAATCACATGACCAGTCCACCAACCCATCTGCTTTGCTCATATATTTCTTTGAACCAGACATCCTTTTTAATGCTTTGCCTTCAGAATTCCTTGCAGTTTGCTCACACCTACTGCTTACCTCTCTGTTGCCCTTTGGGCGATTTCATCTTCCATAGAAAAACCATGGAAGACTCTTTGGAGATTCCATGACTTGCAGCCATGTGATAATACTAGAAGGTTAGAACAAGGATAAGGATTGAACCCACAATTTCATTAATACAGAGGTAAGAAAATTCCCTCACCAGAACCTTCTCTTCGATGATTAGACTTAGACTGTTTCCTAGAGCACCGAGAGGTTGTGACTTGCTGAGGGTCACACAGCCAGAAGTTGTCATAGTCAGGATTCAAACCCAGGTCTTCCAGTTTTGAGGCCAGATCTCTATACACTATTCCATGCTAACTCTCTGCCAGAAGAGAATCAGTGATTAAAACATGGCCCTTTATTTCTAGGAGAAGACTGGGCTCATTAAAAGAATTTTACCATTTTCCAAAGGCAATCCAGTCTGGTTTCCTCCTTCTATTCAATTCTGAGCCCAACTCACTGACCACTTTCCATGGCTATTTAAGGTCTCTATCGTAATGGTTAAACTCTGGCTTATCTATCTAACTTCATGTTAGAGTCTGGACAAATACTCATTGCTCATCCACATGACTTTTCCTAAGTGGATTGTTTGGTCAAAGTTTTTTCCCTATAATTATGTATTTTGCCAGAAGGCTCTACCATGTTTAGGGGTATGATGAAATCAGTCAGGTACCAGTTAGAATATCCTCTATGACAGTGCTGAACCCCTTTAATGAGCACACATCACCTAGTCATCTGTCTTCCTTTATATAAATAATCAGAAGGTTGTCAAACAAAGGTATCTTTGTTATGTAGTATAAGGAGTCTTCTAAAATTCTGACATATACATGGGACATGCAACTGCAGAAAAGCCTATAAGGTACCATTTTACTCTAAGAAATCCAATGGGTTTTTGGTCAGGAAATAACAGGAAATAAATGAGTTAGTAAATAACAGTGTAGTAGGATGATGCATTCTCCCCAACTTTGGGTAAATGTGTGATGGAAAGGAAAGCATAATATAGCAGACAGAGTGCTGGACATGGAGTCAGAAAGACAGGAGTGCACATTTCCCCTCAGATGCTCTCTTTTTAATGTAGCTCAACAGAAATACAGGTCCATATCCTGAGGCCACTCATGGGGACTCAGGATAACCTAGGTTCAAATGTGCTTTCTACTCCTTATGACTCATGTGCCAGTCTTGGGTAAGTCATTTCATTTCTGTGGGCCAAAGTTTCCTTATATGCAAGATAAGGAGATTGTACTAGAGGATCTCCATCATCTTTTCCAGATGAAAATAAATGATCCTATAAAAATTCTACCTTAATTATAAAGACTCTCTGAATCGGAGGAAACAATTCCCATTGTCAGACAATACAGCATAAGCTGAGTCTCCAAGGACATTAGAGGAGAGGAGGTAAGCATTCAGAACTCGTCCCAAGATCTTCTGGCCAGGAGTTTCTAGAGTTTTTTTTCCCCAATTTTATATAACTGATGGTGGGGAGGATATTCCTTCCCACCCACACCCCCCAGAGGAGGGTAATGGAACCAGCACAATATTGGACAGGTGCTCCAGATACAGCCAAAGCTGCTTTTCTCCCAAATAAAGAAAACATAAAAAATGACTCCTATTTCCTCACATGGTCCCCACGTTGATGATGCATATATACCATGGCAGGAAGCAGTGGGTTAAAAGCAGTAGGCAGAATCAAATATAATAAACAAGATGGCAGAACAAGAAAAACAGGGAAAAGATTGCTGGGAATGGGGGGCTTTGCCTTTGCAAGCAGGACTTCTCATCATTTTCATTGAATACCCTATTCCATGAAAGGCTGGGGAAGTCACAAAAACACTACTAATGATTTCCATCTGTGATCTAATCTATAATAACAAGATGACTGATGTCATTAGGCACTGTAATCTTCTATCAAATGCTTTGCTTAGATTTTGAAATCAAACCCATTGAGGCATATGGTTTCTCCCAGTCCTGGCCCACAGAAGATGAATCTGTCATTAGAGCTACAAGGAAAAGGAACAAAACATGTTTTCCGTAAAACTAAATGACTTGGGTAGGGGCAGGAATTGCCTTTTCCCCGATTTGCAGACTGGCTAGTTGGCAAAATAGTTGAAGTTTGTGACAGGCAATGAGAGCTCTTGGGGAAGGGTGGTGGGGGAGGGGCATCATAGCTGTGTGACCTCCAGCAAGTTATTTGAGGATGTTTATGGTGAAATAAAGACCTGTGAGGAGACAAGATATCTGTCTTTACGTATTTGAATATCTGTCACATGGAAGATGGATGACACTTACTCCACTTGGCCCCAGAGTTGCAAAGAGGCCATTTAAGCTTAATAAAAGGAATAACTTTCTAACAATTAGAGGTACACTAAAGTAGAATGGGGTTCCTTGAGAGATGGTGGGCTCCTCATCATTGGATGTTTCTGAGCAAAAGATAGCTAAGCATTTATTGGATAGCAATTCCTGCCTGGACACAGATCAGACAAGATAGTTTCTGAATTTCCTTTGAATTCTGCCATTCTATGATTCTGTGGACCTCAGTTTTTCCATCTGTAAATAGGCTAGCTATATGTATGGAAGCTGTGGCTGATTGCAGGTCTTGGAAGCTAGTTACCATTTCAATCAACCACAATCAAGAGCAGATAAGACTTCATTCCTACTCCAAGATACTATGCTAATCTAAATTCTTCAACTTAATGATTCAAAATTTATGTCCCTTCACCCAGAATGAGGGAAAATAAACCCATATGCAAATCTGTGCAGAATCTGCATGCCCTTGTGTTAGGTGCTGTAGAGGGCATAAAGGAAGAAGGAAACATAGTTCCTGTCCTCAAGGAGCTAACTTTCCATTCAGCCTAACAGGAAAATTTCTAAGAATCCATATGAAGAGGCTGTGTTTCCAAGGGATGTATAATCATCAATTAGTCACTTGGATATAAACAAACTAGCTTCCCAGGAAAAGGCTGATGGGACCTCTCTGCTATCCTGACATCCTTTAAATCTGCCCCTATTCCAACTGTGCCCTTTGGTTTCTGTCTCAAGCATCATCTCAGAAGGACCCCATCTGACTCTAAACCTATGGTTCTATAACTTAGCAGACTGCAGCAGTCCTAAAAGTAGGCAGAATGAATGTATGTTTGCTGAATTGTTTGCTTTGTGTAACCCTATCAATGGGAAGAGGTAGTCAGCTCAGATGAGAGACATAAAAGACAGAGAGAAGCAAAACTCACCGGAAGCCCCAGGGGTGTGTCAGGTCAGAAAATAAGAAAACCAATCCTCTCCAAGGATGAATAACATTTGAGTCTTTTAAAAGAGCCCATCAGAGGGGAAATCTTTTAAAATAATTATTTTATTGCAAATAATAAAAAAAATAACAGAATATAGACTACAGACTATTACAATATAAAAAAAAGAGAGAAAGATTCTGTTCCATTGCACCTTCGGAACAAGGTCAAAATGAGTCATTGCATGGCAAAAACTTGCAATGATAGAAGGCTTTGTTTGAGTTCTTTCTAAAGCAATAGTTGTCCATCCCACACAGAGGAGGAAAAAGCTACAAGGGCATGCAGAAGTGGAAGAAGCTTAGAAATGATAGGAAAAGGAGGCGATGGGGAAACACACAAGTCAAAAAGAAATGTAGTCAATAGAGCAGACAGACACAAAATGGACCATAAGATGGTACCCAAGAGCAAGATGTAGAAAGATAAATATCAAATACTTTCTTCCCTTGGCTGCAAATTGGATAATCTTAGCTTGAGACCTGGAAGGAAGCTTAGAGATCACTAAAGCCAATGACCTCATTTTACAGAGGAGCATACTGAGTCCTGGGGAAATTAAGTGACTTGCCTACAAGGTCATCCAGGGAGTAAGTATCAAAGGTAGGATTTGAACTCAGATCCTTTTTTTTTGGGGGGGGGGCAATTGGGGTTAAGTGATTTGCCCAAGGTTACATAGGTAGTTAGTGTTGTGTCTGAGGTCAGATTTAAACTCAGGTCCTCCTGACTCCAGGGCTGGTGCTCTATTCACTGTGCCACCTAGCCACCCTCGAACTCAGGTCCTTTGATACTAAGTTCAGCATATTTTCTACTGCACCACACAAGAGGTAGTTTGTATAGTGAGAGAATTGGTCAACTTGGAATCACAAATCCTGTATTCAAGCCCTGATCCCATTAACTGTGTGACTCTAATGGTCTCTGTGTCTCATTTTCACCCCATGAATAGCAAGAATTTGGCCTACCTTGCAGGAAGATCTCATGATGATTAAATTGAGAAAATGTGTGAGAAACACTTTGCCCTACAGGAATGTCAGCTAATATTAATATTATCAATTATTATTGTCATAATTACTATATGAATCCTATTGTACCCAAAGTTAGAACATGAAGGCTGGAATTGATCAGAGTCTATCCAAGGGCACTAATGAAGACCTCCATCTCTTTCCTTTTCTGTGACTTGGCAGAAAAAATCATCTACTATGGAGCTCACTGTGAAAATAATAATAGTAATAATAAGACCTAACTATAAAGGAAAGATTGACCTTTTTCTCCTTGGCCCCAGAAAGCAGACCCAGAAGCAGGGGGTAGAAGAAGTACAAAACAAGATAAATTTAGGCTGGGTTTCATGAAAAACTTCATAACAAGGAGAAAGTTGTCTCAAATGGATGGAGAAAATAGTAGGGTCTCCCTGCCCCAACCTCCTTACCTTCCCCCCTCCCCACACAGGTCATCGAGAAGAAGCTGGGTGATACAGCGAGAATCCTGATCAGCTGTTGGCTGAACCAGATGGCTATTGAGGTCCTTTACTTGTTTCAAAATTCTGTATGTCTGGGATAGCCCAGCAGAGTGGAATTCTCACATTTTAATCATCAAGGTAAAGCAGGATTCAATAAAGCCAAGATGGAATTCAAGTTTATCCTCGTATATCATTCACTGCCCTTTTCCATCTCCCTTTGCCTTATCTTGGTACATTTTCTCCCTATCCCATCCCAGTTAGTGCCAAGCCTTGTGTCTCATCCCCATGGAGTGATACTTTTAGCAAGTTGTCATAGTTAGAAAGGATCTGATAACCGAATCCTCACTAAGGTATTAACTGATAAGGAATGAAGATGCTCTCTCCCAGTGCCACTGTTATCTAAATGTCAACTAATGAAAATTGTAATCACCACTATAATCACACTAATCAGCAATGAACAGATGACAAATCCCAGCATTGCCAATAGAAATCCCCAATTATCCTTAAGCATTAATGACAAACTCTACTGGGACTGGAGCATTCTTACAGAAAATTCTGTTGTCCACAATCCCTTGGATTCCACATTGACCTCCCAAAATTGACATGGCTCCAAGCCATTATTTAACTCCATTGAGTATAGGATGAAAAATGGATTAAGAATGATAAGAACACATAAATTAGCCATGTAACCTTGGGCAAGTCACTTAACCCCAATTGCCCTCCAAAAAGAAAAAAAATGATAAGAATAATGGTGGTAATATTAGTAAAGATGACCATGATTGTGACAGGGGAATCCTAGAAAGCAATACCTTTAACATTAAAGAAATTTTTAAATTTTTATTCAAGAATATTTTAGTCACTTGTTATTAGCAGTCCAATCAGATATTTTTTAAGGGGCATGCCTGCCTAAAAAACGTCATCGTGCTCTGGAGACATCCACCCACCCATAGGATCATGGGATTTAGGGCTAGAATGACATCTGAGCAATCATCCTCCTCCACAAGCCTTTTCTAATGCCCCCACCTCCCACCTCCCAACTTGTCAGCCCTCTCTCCCTCTCCCAGTAAAAAGCCTTTCTTTTAACTTTGCATATACTTTGTATTAACTTGTTTGTGTGAGAGCAGTGTGTTCTCTTTAGAAGGCAAGATCCTCAAGAAAAGGGGCAATTATGTTTTTTATCTGTGCCCTCAGTGCCTAGGACAATGCCCAGCATACAATAAGTCCCTAATAAAAGCTTATTGAATAGAATTAATTTGAAATTCCTAATTTTCTACATGAGGAAAATGAAATCTTAGGTGGATCCTCCTTGTCTGAAATCACACAGGTAGCAAGCAATTGATCTGGCATTTCATCCATTATTTGACTTAAGCCTTAGTACTATTTCTACTAGGCCAAGAAAGGCCAGTCCTGCATCACTTTATCAAGAGAGCATGTTTTCTCATTCTGTGGCTTCTAATCCTTTCATTGAATAATTCTGTGCATTTTCAATATGAAATAGAGGCCATCAAATGAGGCAGATATGACAGACTGTGAAATTGAGGGCAAGGAATCTGCACCCTGCTTTTTCTTTGTGGCTTCTGTTTTCTCAGGTCTGGTACCGCTAATGATGACCCCACAGCCTGTCTGCTTTTGATTGGAACCTGTAAACCAGTAACTCCAGAGGTGTTTCCATGCATCAAGACTCCAGTGTGGCAATTGCCTGCACTTGCCCACTCCTTCCTAATAAATAGGAGAGAGGCAGGTACAGATTTATGGAATGATGGCCATCCATTCCTGCCCTCCTGGCTTAAGGTCCACTTTGAGACTTTGGAAAGAAATTCAATTCCCCCTCCTCTCATCATCAAAATAGGTTGGCTTCAAATTGTTTCTATTTTGATCCCTTCTAGCCCACAAGGCACCACTGTCAAGGGTGGTGGGCATCCATTACTGCCAGACAGATGCTCATTGGCCTATATGCAACCCCCTCACACACAGCTCAATTGTTAAAGTCAGGTGCAATTTTCCTTCCGCTCCTTTAATCCCTCTCCCCGCTGTTTCTCAGTCCCCAGTTGTAGGCAGTCCAGGCTGGCTACAGAAGTTTTGAACTGAGCAGCTAGAGTATGTCTAAATAAGAGAGACCAAGATGGCAAGGGGACTGCAGATCATGCCATGGGAGGAACAGTAAGAGACTGGAAAATGTTTAGACCACAGAAGAGTAGGAGAGGACGTGAGAATTATCTTCAAGTATTTGAAAGATTATTGGATATAAGAGAGATTAGATTTGCTTGTTTGGGGCCCAGAGGGTAGGACTAGAAACAATAAGTGAAAGATGCCAAGAGGAAGATTCAGATTTGACATGCAGGAAAATCTTCTTAACAGAACTGTCCAAGTTTGGATGAGCTGCCTTGGAAAATAGAAGATCCCTGCTTATTAAAAGTCTGCAAGCAAAGGCATTATCCTTAAGAAATGTGGCCTCTGAGACACCTTGCAACCCTGAGATTCTGTGCTTTAGTGACCTGGTTATAAGGTTTTCACTCAGCCCAACAATCCTGCATGTCTGACCTAGAATTCCCATTCCCATTCATGCTTCTGCTCCCAGAACAGTAATACTTCCCTCGGATTCCTTAGTTTGTATTTGTTTTTTGACTTTTAAGTAAAAGAGGCCATTCTTGGCCTCATTTCTTACCTAGTCTTAATCACTAAGTGGACATTGCCTCAAACAAACTGAAACCTGGGCAAGACCTTAGCTTAAAAAGGCCAAGGTCTCCCACTGCATCCAAGGCCCTAGATAGTCACTCTGATCTACTTGTCCCAGATGACTAAAGAGGAGAGAGTGAGGCTGGTACTTTGCACAGCCCTGCCTCACTTAAATCTAATTCACCTTCAAGTCATGATATCACCTTCCTGATATCATGGATCTCTTTTGGAATGAAGGACAAACAACAGTAACAACAACAACAACACAGCTTCATACTCCAGCCACAGCTCTGCTTCTTCCAGGAATTGCCTCAGATCCTCATTTTCCTAGTAATCCGACGGTTGACTCCTACATGCCCACCTGGAAGACTGAATACATCATACAACCTTTACTTATCTATATATGGGGGGAATATTTGTGTGACAGAGAGGGAAGAGCACAGGGCTAGGAGTTAAGAGATTCGTTTTCTATTTCCGGCTCAATGAACTCCCCATATGACCGTGGGTAAGTCACAAATGCATTAGGATTTATCTTCTTTATTGAGGTATGTTACCCCAAGTCATTTAATACTACCACATGGGGAAATTGAAGCAAGCCTACCACTCTCCCATAGATCTTGAAGATGGAATTTCTAACCCTTACTGTAAGGTGGGCATGTAGGAGTCAATCAATGGATTGGTAGGAAAGTGAAAACCTGAATGTTGTCACACAGGATTTCCGGTCCTTTCCATCTGTTCTGCAGCAGCCCTTTTGTAAGAATGTTGTCTCCTCCAAGTAGAACAGGAGCTTCTTGAGAGTAGAGACTGACCTGTTTTTCTGTCTATATTATCATCCCTTAGCACAGTACTTGGCACATGGTAAATGCTTAGTAAATGTTTTTTTTTGTTTTTTTGTTTTTTATCTATCCATCCATCCATCATGCATCATTGCTCCAACAATGAAGTAGTTTTGTATCCTTGGCGGGATACTATTGATGAAGATGATGATGATTTTTTGAGTGATTAATGATGAAGATAAAAAAAGAAAAATTATTTTCTTCTTATTTGATAGAATTCAGATAGAAAGGGTCCTAGGATGAATCACTCTCCTACAGTTACTTTTTATTTATTATTTGCACAGGCAGATAAAATAACTGCCTTTTGTAATTGAACAAATGCATTAGGAGGCAAGCTCATCTTCTATAAACTCACTAAAAGCATACCTGGTACAGCTCTAGTAGTGCACAGAAAGAAAGAATTTGCACCTCATCCTGTTCCCATGAGATTTAATTTCTTTCACTAGGGTTCTCTATCATAAAGGGTTTTTTTTTTATTATACATAGCATAAAGATTATGAGTATTTGGTAATAGTGACATCTATTTAAAACCTTGTTCTTGAGTTTTTATGGGCAATTGTGAGTAACAGTTTGATCTGTTATAATGGTCTGGTTCCAACAGAGTTTATTGGCTGAGTTCTCTCTGATATTTATTCTTCAGGTCTGCATCTGCAGTAAAGTGATTTGTCATCTGTCAGTTTATAAAAGATAGTGAGCTTCTGATGAATAATTCTAGCCACCAGGTTATTTCCCGTGAGGTAATATTCATAGGTATATAATGTTTTATGGTTTACAGATCATCTTTATAACAACCCTGTGAGATTCTCAGTTCAAGTATTATTATCGTTGTCTTTTACAGATGAGTAAACTGAGGCTCAGAAAGATTAATTTATTTTCCTAGCATCATCTAGCTAGCAATTGACTGAGCAGAGGCTTAAATCCAGAAGTTCTGACTTTAGAACTAGTGTTCCCTCCACTATATCACACCACCATGCCATTATTTGGATCACAATAGGCTTGCCATGGAAAAATCTCATGGAATCATTTCTCCTTTTCTTTAGGAAGACAATTCTTTTATTTGCCTTGAAAAGCATTTTCTTTGTCAATGTGAGGTGGAGGCATCTCTTTAAAAAACAGGCTTCAAAATTCATTATTATCCTAATATCCCCCAACCAGGCTTAGTTTGGCAAAGAATTCCTGGGCATTGTTCTCTGGGATCATTACCACGGGTGTCCATAGTGCCAGCAGTATGGGAGCCAGAAGAAAAATAAAGAGGAGCATTCTCTGGTCTCCTAAGATGTGTTTCCCTCCTTCCCACCCCAATCCTTTCTACATCTCAACACCAGTTATTGAGCTAATGAGAAAGAAGTGTGTTTGCCTAATGCTTGCCAAGGCAGTATGACTGTTTGTTTGTGCCCTTCCTACTGCACATTCTGTCCTTGAGAATCAAGTGCATCATTTCTGATTTGCCCATTTGGAACTTCTAGCAGCTTTGGCAGTGATACCCTAATCCTCTTGGCATATGTACAGAACACCCTTCTCACTTCTTGGTTACCATAATGTTCTAACCAATAAATGGGATGCATTTTATAAGCTTATCTATTCATTATACTAGTGGATGTAGAAACACGTGGTAGCTCTATTTGAGCAGTTGGAGAAGTTGGAGAAGAAGGATGACTGTCTTCACTGTGGTTTTGGCAAGTCTTGGGAGATGTAGGTGAAAAAAATGAAGCCAGATGGTTCTATCAGAGAAATTTATAATTGTTTCCCTTTGCTTTATTTCTTTGTCACCTTTTAGAATCCCAGAATATTAGGATGGCAAAGTTAGAAAGGAGCCTTGGAGATCTTTAGTCCAAGGTCCTCAGTTTACAGATGAGGAAACTTGAGGTTTGGAGGAGGAAAATTACCTTGTCCAAACTGACAGCAATTCAATAGATGAACCATGGTTTTGTACTTGTCAAGTTATTCTGGAAGAAATTCTTTACTATGATAAAAATGCAACCCTCCTTTTGGTGGAGAAGTAAGAAAGCAAAGATATTGAATGTTACATATATTGTCATCTGGATATCTGTGTTATTTTGGTTTTAACTCTTTTTCTTTCTTTCTTTTTTAAATTTATTTTTAAATTTTTCTTTCTTTTTTTTGGAGGGCAATTGGGGTTAAGTGACTTGCCCAAGGTCACACGGCTAGTTTTTGTGTTAAGTATCAGAAGCCAAATTTGAACTCAGGTCTTCCTAACTCCAGGCTAGTGCTCTATTCACTGCACCATCTAGCCACCCCAACTCTTTTTTTCTTTATGAAAAGGGAAGATTATATGGGGGTAAGGAAGAGAATTTCAAGAAATATCCGTGGTGTAAAAAGTGGAAGATTTACAATTATTTGCTTTCAAAATGAATCAACATGGTAATACCACACTAGTCAAGTTACATTCGTGATTTGTGATCCACTTGACATGTAGTGCCAAGAAACTATTTGGTTTTGATTTCAAACATTTAACTCATGGTTAACTAATTGAAAAATGTGAAGCACCATGACTAATTGAAGACCAGCTGTATATGGAACAATGGCCAGAATTTGTTCTCATTTGCCTGATAAGTCCTCAGCTAGAAAAACCCAAGGAGGAGAGGGACAATCAACAGTGTTAAATGCTATGGGCAGATCAAGAAGGATAACAGCTAAATATAGTGTTTCACCAAAAAAAGAAAATCAGACTAAAAATGATGATGAAAGCTCACATCTTTGTAATATTTCAAGGTTTGTAGAGACTGTTATACATATTATCTAAGCTGATCCATAACAACCCCAAGGCATATCTGCGTTTTGCAGATGAGAAAACTTACACTGAAAGAACCTGAGTGACTGCTCAAGGTCATAAATGTATAATAAATGTCTGAGACAGGATTCAAACTCTGGTCTTCCTGGCTCTAAGTCCAGTGCTCTATCTACTGGTTATCTCATTCATAAGAAGAAAGTTTGAACTCCAAACTAAAGCCCCAAGAAGCATCAGGGTAAGAGTCAGAATTTAGTATAAAAAATAGACCCATAGTCTATTTTTTGGAGGTCTCCAAACACCCACACATGATGATTTATAGATCTGCAAGAGGAGGAAGGTGTATCATTTGGGACTGGTTAGGAATGATCTTCCAAAGAAGCTGTCTTCAAATTTGGCCCAAATACCTGCCCTGGGGCTTCAGGCAAGTGTAGTATCCTAAGAGGTGCAGGGATACATGGGTTGCAGTCACTTCACATCAGAGAAGCTCCCAAAGGCAACCCCAGGTTAATGACATTATTGGGGGGAAGGGGGTGATCAAATGTATCTAGTTGGTTTCTCATCTAAGACATCATCAAAGGGAGTTGCTACAACTCAAATAGAGAGCTCAAATATGAGAAATGGAAGTTTCCAGGCAAAGGCAGGACAGGGGCATTATTTGGGAAGAAGAAGAATGCCCAGTGTCCAAACCAGAGATAGCCTAATACCTGAAAGATATCATAGAGGTTTATAGGCTCCAGCTATTTGGGATGATAATGCTTAATACATAAATTAGTGACTTTTATTAATAACTTTTAATATTTTATTTTTATTAAAGATTTTAATTCAATTAATTAATTTCAGTGATTAATTAAATTTTTGTCTTTATTATGTTTACTGTTTGTTGTGCTAATTATGTTAAATAATCAATTTATTTGTTCATTGGATAGATAGATAGATAGATAGATAGATAGAGAGATAGATAGATAGAGATATACCTCATCCCTCCCAACAACTCTGTGAGCTAAATAGCATGAGTATTATAGCTCTCATTTTATAGATGAGGAACCTGGGAGTCTAGGAGGTTCAGTGCCTTGCATAGGATTCACCTAGCTGAATATTATCTCATGTGGGATTTGATACTTGGTGTCCTGACTCTAATTCCAGCTCCTTCCCCATTTTAGCAGGTCACCAAATCTAGTTTTTAACCAAGGCTTCATGCAAACAATTCCCAAGTGTGCTACATGTAGTGGGCCCAACAGTAGTATGATAATTACTTTCTGGAATAATTCAATTTTTCTATTTTTTTTAAAAAGAATCATTTATGGGCAAATTACTCATGTTGACAGCTTGTGAATGACTTGATTTCCTCAGGCAGTTTCTCTGCTGGCCAATCCCTCTATACCCAGTTCCAGGCAAAGACTCATCTGGGCTCTATTTCAGTTAACCATGAATTCTAATTACCCCCAAAGAGGTAAAACTTCAAGGGGAGTTGACAGAGATTAATCAGGAAGCTATTTATTATGGCAGAATCTGCACAATATCAATATTCAGTATTGCTCTTCCAGGCTTATAAAAACAGCTTGTAGTTCATAAGCCTTGAGCAAAGACTCTTGACCTATGAGCCCAAGGATCTAGGCTTATCCACAAAAAAAGATCTTAGGAGAAAAACAAATGACCAATTCACAGTGCAAACAATCCACTCACCACAGAAGACTCCTAGGACTCAGTGCCTCCTAATGTAAAAAAGAAGGCTCCTTTGTCAATGGCTTGCACACACCCCTTCCATAGATAACATTGTTCTTGAGTAGTAAGTTAATGGGGCCTCAGCACCATCTGGAATTTTTGGCTAAGTATTTCTCCAACACCATAAGGTAGAAAGCCAATCATAAGAAGCAATGGTTTCCACTCATTGTGATGTGCTAGCACAGATTCAGAAGTCAATAACTATTTGACATTCTGGAAAGATTCCTCGGGCTGGCATTTTCAGTGCCTTGGAACTCCTTTTACTCCAGCAGATGATGCAATGATGCTGTGCCTTGACAATGACTGCCTTTTGTAAAAGAAAAATAAACATGTTGGAAATAAAAGAGTCCTAGAAAGGCTTCAAACTCTTGTTGGTAGGAAAAATATTGTTTTTAGGAGTAGATCTAGGATATCCCAGAATTTTTATCTTAGGTAGGTCAACTATCAACAACATTGACCTAAGAATGTGATGCTGGAAAGTGTGAATTTCACCTGTCTTGTTTTGTCATTTTTTTTTCACAGCCTCTATTAATGGCCTATTTTGATATCCTGGAGCATGAAAGTGACTCCAAATTTTTAAAGTTTGAAAGCAGAAGATAAGATCTGTAGGTCCATCCAAACTGGAAAGGCTCAATAGAATCACAGCTCTAGAGACAGAAGAGACACAAAGGCCTTCTAGCCCAGCTCCCTTTACATTACAGTTAAGTGAGGATGAGGAAGGTTAAAGACTTACATAGGTAATAAATGTCAGGCAGCCTTTGAACCCAGGTTTGCCAACACCAGAACCCATTCGCTTTACAGATTTGGCAAAAGAGCTGTGTCTGTTATCAAAGGGTCTGAAAACTTGCTGAGTATGAAGAAATTTTGGTAAAGGACACCAAAATGTTGGCCATCAGGTGATGAGTTACTGTGAGGGGGAAAAATCTCATCTCCTGTTGAACAACTTTCTGGTGCCATTTACCATAACGTCTTCATAGGGATGTCATAGGATCAGTAACACCTGGGAGAATGATTCATTGTCTAGTACGGTGCTTTGGACATAGGACATACTAAATAAATGTTTGTGGGATGGAAATAGGCAAAGAATGACCTTGTTTTACAAAAAGATTTCTGGAAATTTTACAATGTTTTGATATATTATCTACTTCTTCATTTCTTCCGTATTTCAAGTTACATGATTTCCCCAGGGCTAACAACCCTCCACCAGCACAATTCTGACTCCCTAGATGCCTAGGTACAGCTCATCTTGGAAATATTTTGCCATGTGTGTATTCCCAGAATGCAGAGGGTACATGAAGCAGTAGGAAGCCCACACCCAAAGAAATAAAGGGCTAGCATGACTAAGCAATAACATCCCAAGAGGAATGACAGCTAGGTTCCTTTGTGGTGTCATTGAGAACAGCTGTTGATGACCTTGGGGACAGACAGGTTTTGCAAAGATTTTCCCTCCAGTAAGATAAGGACAGCAGTGATCAATTGCTGATACATTAGAGAGGAAACTTGTACAAATATGAGCTATATTCAATGGCCTTTGAGGTGGGAACCCTCAGATTCTTTGAGTCTGTTTATTGACACTACAGACAGTGGATATTAGTACTTCTTAACCCCTGACATCTCCGCATGCTTTCACCACCTCCTTAGTAGAATATAAGCTCCTTGAGGACAGGGAAATTATCATACTTTTGTGTGATCCCCAGCATCCAGAAATTGGGATGCTAATAAATGTTTATTTAATTGAATTAAATAGAATTACATTCCAGTAATGTAGAACTTTGCTGAGAACATCTGGTTCAGTTAGTTGCCCAGGCTCTTTGTGTTGTTGTATTCCCTTCCTTCCTTCCTTCCTTCCTTCCTTCCTTCCTTCCTTCCTTCCTTCCTTCCTTCCTTCCTTCCTGCATTCCTTATTTACCTCACTCCCTTCTCTTTCTTTTTTCTTCCTCCTTCCTTCCCTTCTTTCCTCCCTTACTGCCATCCCTCCTCCTCCTCCTTCTCTCTCTCTCTCTCTCTCTCTCTCTCTCTCTCTCTCTCTCTCACAGAACAGTACATTTGTAGTTTTCAAGTGAATTTGGTGTAATGGCTAGATTCAAAAGGAAAGATACTGACAGCCTGTGACATGTAATGACTTCCTATTGTCAGGCTATTCTAATGGCCCAAATGCTTTCCTATGTAGCTAAGTCAATTCCTTCTCATGAATCTTTGAGGCCAGTCCTTAGTTTGGTTGGTGGAAGATTCTAGGCAGAGTCCCACTGCAGCTTCATAACAGCATTGTTAGCATCAGCTGGGTGATCACTGTAATCTTAAAGAATTCAGTGTGGCCCCAACACCTTTGGTTGTGTGCCTCATGAGGAAATATGTGATAAGTTTGTAGATTATGGATACTCCATAACTGAAGTAGACTTCCATCAAGTGCTTTACAAACATGGGCTATACTTAGGTAAATACACATGAGTATGACAAAGGGAGCAGGATACAACACTGGGGTTGTATTGAGTTCAAAACCTGCCTTTGATACTTGCTAGCTGTATAGCCATAGGCAAGTTGTTCTACCTCTCCAAACCTCAGTATCCACATCTGTGGAATGGGAATGATAACTGTGCTCTTGAGCACAGCGGTACAATGAAAAGTACCCTGACTCTGGAATCAGAGAGCCTGGGTTCAAATCCTGCCTCTATGATATTAGGCAAGTCATTAACCTAGCTGTGCCTCAGTTTCCTTATCTGTAAAATGAAGGCATTTGGATTAAATGGCCCTTGGGGTCTTTTGCAACTCTAGATTTATAATCTTCTACACTACTTCGCAGAATTATCAAGAGAAAGGCACCTTATAAACTTTAAAGTATTGCATAGATGAGAGTTATTATTTTCCAATGCTCAAAGCCTTTTAGGAACACTACCTTAAATTTTATGGTATCCTGAAGTTTCTGAGCAGCATATAACCCTGGGGTTTTACTGTCATGTGAATAATTAAAATCACCTGACACCAGGTGAGCTGAATTGCTGTGACAGTTCCAGGATGTCCAGTTTCTCTCAGTGGTAGTGGCTCTTTATTTTGTAGAATCTGCACTACGCCTTCTAGAACCTATAAGCCAAGGGACAGCATTAACCTCCCAAACTGGAACATACCCCAAGTGAGCTTCAGTCTTACAGTATGTGTTTCCATCATCAGCATGATCTGTGTCTCTGTGGGATGGGCAGCATTCCTATTAGAAGCTGCTCCTTTAATTTCTGTAATATGCCCTGATGGAGTGTCACTGCCTTCAGATGTTGTCAGTTTTGGTGTAGTCAAAAGGTACCTTTGGAAGGTTCAGCTATGAACTGTACAACATGATACCTAAGGAATCTCCCAAATTCCAGACTTGAAACAAATGCCCAGGTCTATGATATAAGTAGCATAGACCTCACCAGACAGTTAGGGGGCTCAGTTTCCTCATAGATCAATGGTTGTATTAAATTATTCCTAAAGTCACATTTGGATTTTCATCACATGAGTCCTATAATTCTATTTGTGAAATTGAAGTTTCTGAACTGATAATAATGAGTAAGTTTCCAACAATCCCAGAAATACATCAAATGTCTTAGTCCTGTAGCAGCAAGCACCCTAGTATATCCAGGACAGCTGCTAGCACAGGTACTTAGATCTGCTTTTCTGAAGGAAAGCAATGCCAAATGAGTTAACAATCTTACTGTAATCAAACATATATCATTTACCTATTTCAGGGGAAAAAGTCAGCACCCTGAACTTCAGAGAATACAAACAGAAATTAAAAGCAGAAGTTACAGGCAGACAGAGAAACAGGTCAGCAGACAGGGCATCCAACTGTCTGACCATTACATCCATACCTAGTTAGTTACCAGAGACTGAAGCTCCAACATCTGGGTTTTCAAAGGGGGGTGGGGCTCAACAGCTGTCCAGAGTTATCATCTGGCCAAATCATACAACTCTTCCCAAAGTGAGCCCCACAGCAAAACCCCACAGGTATATATCGCTTTCTCCTGTGTCAGAGAATATCACAACCCTCTAGACCCACTGCCCAATCACAAAGTAACAAGTTGTGAGCATTCCTGAAAAATAAGCCTCCGGCTGTAGGCTCCATATGACCACAGGCTCCAGGTGACCACATTCAGCCTATTAGGGGGCAGAGTATATTTTCAAATCAGGGAAAGTTCTCAGAGTCACTTAAGCCTATCAAAGGGCCAAGAGGCAGGGAAGATGTTCAGATTACCATTCCCATAACAAGTCCTCAGGAAACTAGGGAGCTACTGCAGTGCCAAGTAACTACAACCCACACGTCCGTGCATGGTGTAGGGGGCTGTACTTGCCTGGATTCCTGGGGAATCTATCTGGGCCAAGTCTAAAGCCAGCTTCTTTAAAAGACCATTGCATAACAACATGTGTTGTTCTTCCTTCAGATCTATAAATCATCACACGTTGATGTTAGGGGACCTCCCTGGCTGTTTCTGCCCTTAATAAGTGATCAAGACTTGGTTACATTCTTTGCCCTAAGGCCCTCTGGCTTCATTGCCTCTGATCCTCACCTGGCTACTCCTAACACCCCAGAGGTTTTGTTTCAGTCCTTGAGCTTTCTCTTGTGAGTGAGTTATATCTAGCTGATATAGCACGGGATTGGTCATTTAATCCTGGTGGCACCCAAATATAAGCTCATTATTGTGCTTTTATTTTAAAAGAAAAAAATGAAAGACCCTGAATTCCTGCATTGGCCTATTAGCTATTTGTAGCACCCAAATGCAAACTTTTAAAATTCTACTGATAGTCAATAGGACAACAAAATAATTCAGAATCTTATAGTTTGTTTCTTTCAAGGTAAAAGTAAAGTTGTTTTGCACACGAATCCCAGCAAACCAGCTACATAAACATCAAATTCTTTAATATGCCCACAAAACTGGTATTTTCAGTACATGTGCTGCTCAGGTTTGGCTTTGAGGCTAGATTTAATTGCTTATTTTGGAAACATTAAAGTGCCATATAAATATAAGCTATCATTATCTGTGTTGTTTTTATTATTTAAGGATAGAGAGTTGCATTGTAACTCCTCCAATTTAAAAAGCTCCCATTCTTGGTTTTTGAATGATGCTATGTTGAGGTATAAGCAGGCAAGGATGACCGGACGTTCATATGCTCATACATTATTGCTACAACAATCCTCAGGGCTGGCTACACTCTAGAAATCACTGTAGCATACATTTCTGGATACAGAGAATGAACAAAATACTAAGGAAATCAAAGGACACAAAATAACTAACATCATGCCATAGCACCCCCCGGCATACATGCATAATAACACCCCAGACTTGACTATAATGAAGAGAGATGTTGCCACTCAAAAATGCACTGAAACTGAAATGGAAACAAGTGAATGTAGAGAACAGCTCAGCTGGATCAAATATTCACCCAAATAGATGTTGTAAAAATCACTGGAAATACACTGATTGTTATTTCTAGGTCTAGTCACGTCTGTGGCACCCCTGGGTGGCTTTGATGTGTTTTTTGGTGATAATACTGGACCTGGAAACTCAGTGATCCCTGAGAACCAAGGAAGGTATTTGTGAGACTAAGAACAGGCAGCAGTGCCCCTTAGGGAGGTGTACCAGCCCAAAATGGAAGGCAAGTTCAGTCACGTCTGTGCCATGTGCCCTTGAGTGGAGGCAACCTCTTTGGATGCCATTTTCTTCCCCATAAAAATATAGTTCACCATCTGCCCCATTCCTTATCTTCTCACTGACAACAAAATAGCTATTCTCTCTATAGTGTCTCTAAGATAAGGCTTGTACAGATTACTGTTATTGATTAAAAATTAAGATGAAATTATCCTCGTCCTCCCTGTGGCTTCGGCCTGGGATGAGCTTGAGGCTAAATCGGGCTGCATCTGTGACTAGATGCCTTATGAGTGATGTCCACAAAGCATAACTCTGCTCATCCTTGGGAAGAAGAAGAAGAAAAGCTTTTGTTCTTGTTCTCAGAATCAAGAAGGATAAACTCCAGATGGATTCCTTGCCCCATGGCTATTTCTGACTGGAATATGAAAAATAGCACTGAAATCACTCTGGGAATGTCAATGGTTTGAGGGCTGGGGACATGATTGTGACTGAGACACTGATGTACAAGTTGGAAAGGCACTTACCCAATAAAAGAGGAGCTCGGGCTGAGTGACAGAAGTCTGGTGCCCATCTGTCTGTCTGTCAATCTGTCTTACCATAGAGTCCAGCTTACATTGAAGACATTTTGTTGTGTACTTGTATCTGACTCTTTGTGACCTCATTTGGAATTTTTTTGGCACAGATACTGGAGTGGTTTGCCATTTCCTTCTCCAGCTCATTTTACAGATGAGGAGACTGAGGCAAATAGGACTATATGGCTTAGTGTAGTGTCGAGTGTGTTTCTGAGGCCAGATCTGAACTCAACAAGATGAAGCTTCCTGACTTCAGACCTGGGTTCTATCCACTGTGCCACCTAGCTGCCATTGAAGATATTACCAACAGGCATTTATAGCCAGGAACTGAACTGACCAACCCCATCGTCCCAGATTATTGGTATACCTACCTTATTCTGAAGAAACTAGAGAGGAAATGGTAGCAAGGTATGATGATAGAAAGAATATGGCAGAAAGCATACTGGAATAGGTACCACAGGGTCCAGCTTCAGGTCTCCGTTCTGATGCTTCCTGTTCAAGCCTGGACCAGTCACCTTACCACTCAAATCCCATTTCCTCATTAGCAAAATGAGGGATTTAGACTAGATGGTTTATGGCCAAAGAATGTAAATTGTGCTTCTCGAGGGTACAATTGTTTTTTATCTTTATATCCTCAACACCTGGCTGAGTACCAGAAGAATACTGAGCATCTAATAAATGCTTAAGGGCAGCTAGGTGGCAAAGCCTAAAGTTCCAGGCCTGGAGTCAGGAAGACCTGAGTTTAAATCCTGCCTCAGATTCTTACTAGCCGTGTCACCCTGGGAAGGTTATTTAACCCTCTTTGAGTCAGTTTCTTTATCTATAAAATAAGCTTCAGAAGGAAATGGCAAATTATTCTATTACTTTGCCAAGAAAACCCCAAATGGGTCCCAAAGAGTCAGACACAACTGAAAAGACTGAAACAACAACAATAAATGTTTAGTGAATTAAATAGTATCTTCTAAGTTTGTGATTCTATAGCCTGTGGGCAAAGTCTGGTTCATTTTGAGGCTCCTAAAAATCCTTTGGAGTAAGAAATTGAGGCTTCCAGAGGACAGTGGTTCAAATTCCTGCTCTTTCAGTTACTCCCCATGTGACCTTGGACAAGCAAACGTTTATCAAGTGCCTACTATGTGCCAGGAATTGTGCTAAGTGACGGTGAAGCAAATGTAGATCACAAGGAATTGACATTCTACTGTGGACCATAAAAGTGGAGCATGAAGGAACCTTTGAGGCATTCTAGTCGACTCTTCTTATTTTACAGGGAGGGAAACTGAGGCCCAGAGTTAGTTAAGTGGCTTGCCCAAAATCATTTAGATAGAAAGTATCTAAGGCAGACTCTGAACCCAAGTGTCAGGGACTCAGCACTCTTCTTTTTTTTTTTTTTTTTTGCTTTTCGGAGGGCAATTGGGGTTAAGTAACTTGCCCAAGGTCACATGGCTAGGTTTTTGTGTGTGTTAAGTGTCTGAGGCCAGATTCGAACTCAGGTCCTTCTGACTCTAGGGCCGGCGCTCTACTCACTGTGCCACCTAGCCGCCCCTCAGCAATCTTCTTAATCACACTCATCGACACTCAAAAAATGGGGCTTAATAAATGGGTCTTGAGATTAATTTGTTCCATTCCCTCCCATGGAGGAAGAAAGGCCTTTGCAGCCTCTGAAAGCAGGCTTCTCCCCATTCCTCCATATAAAGGAGCAACAGCTGCACCATACCTGGAACTCATGGAAATCACAGTTCCACCAGATGGGTTCCACCATCCCTAGCACAGGTGCCTCATGGTGAGGCTTCAGCCCAGCAGATGGTAGTCATAATGACTCAGAATGTTTAACAACAGTTTGCTTGTTGTATCGTCTCATCCTGTGATGGTGGGGAGCATTCTTGGGCTCTGGCAGGATTCTCTGCTGCATGAAAAGCCAGGGTGATCTTCCTGTTAGCGGATGGATCACCCAACTGAGTTGCAAGTTGGAAACTCCAGTAGTATTTGGAGATTTTCAAGGTGATGACCTTGCAGAGAGAGGAGGGTTTGTTTTTTTGTTTGTTTTTTTTTTTTAAGTCTGATTTTTCTAACAAGTCCCAGAGAGACACTGAGAACCTTTCCCCTCATCTCTCCCAAGATGGTTTCGGCAAAAATGGAAGCTGAACTTTGCAGCCCATTGGAGAGCGTCCAAGGCTGAGACAAAGAACTTGCTGATTAGTACCTTAGGGAAGCAATGGTCTCAGTAGAGGGAGTGAGGGATTTTTAAGCTTGCTGGTGCCAGAATTCCATTGCAGTCCTCACGTATCCCCCTTCCAGGCCTTCCAAAGTCCTTAAAAGTGCCTGGACCCTACACTTTGGGCCTTGTATATGCTGCCTTATTACATGGGATCGTCCTTTAATTCAATTCAACTCAACAGATAGCTAACTATTAATTAGCTAATTGATAAGTTAACTAATAATATAATTTCGACAGTGGGCTAAGCACATTCCAATTATTATCTCACTTGTTTCTCAAAGCCACCATTTATAAAAGTATGTTTTGGCTGGAATTGGTAGGTTTATTCATTCAATTATTTATTCATACATTCAATAATCATTTACTAAGTGCCTACTATGCGCTAGACAGAAATTAAAACACTCTCCCCTCAAAGAGCTTACATTCTAGTCTATGCTGGACCTGGAATCAAGAAGACCTAAGCTCAAATACAGCCTCAGACATTTACTAGCAGTGTGGTCCTGGGTAAGTCACTTAAGCTCTCTATGCCTCATTTTCCTCAACTGCAAAATGGGAATAATAACAGTACCTACCTCACAGGATTTGGGGGAGAATCAAATGAGTTGATATCTATAATGTGCTTAGCACAGTAGGCACTTAGAATACAGTAGGTGCTATACAAATGTTTATTCCCTTTCCCTTTTCTTCTGCTCCCTAATAAATCTGTAAGCTTCTTGAGAGCAAGATGCATGCATTATAGCTCTATGAATCCAACACAGCACCTAGGATAGGGCTGCCCACAGCAGGCATTCAATAAATATGTCTTCATTTGATTGCAAGCACTCTCTAAGCACCTACTGAACTGAATTCCAAAGCCACCACCCCACTCAACTCAATGGAATGATTTAATGGAGCTCCTCAGGCTAGGTTAACCAAACCTTCTGGTTTCAGCATCTGCTTTAAGAAAATACAGGTGGTTAATGTGGGGAAGTTTTTGAAGGGGTTTCAGATTCCCTGATGCTTCCTAGTATTATAAATCAGGCCACTTGGGTCACTCTCCTCCTTCAGGATGCAGGACAGCACTCTCTCCAACCTTCTGTAGAGCAAAGCTCCCTAGGATCATAGATTTAGACTTGAAAAGCACCTTCTGGGCCATAAATCCAACCCCTTCATTTCATAGATAAGGAAACTGAGGCACGGAGATGAAGTCATTTTCCCAGCATCCCACAGCTAGTAAGGGACTAAAGGAAGACTTGAAACCAATTCTTCCTGACCCCAAGTCTGACACCCTATTCACTATTGTGTGACTTCTCTTTCATTTGACGTGTTTCTTTAATTAGCTTGTTGTATCTTTCCCTCTTACTCTCAGGGCCAGTAGGAGGGGCTGTGCTATGAGTAGGTTTTATCTGTTTGTTGTTTTAATTTTTACGTTTGTCACCATCACCATGGCAATACTGAGGTGGCTGTGGTTTTCTGAAACCCTTACAGGGTAAGCCCAGAAACATGACCACGGTTCACATCCCTTCTTCAGTCCCCTCCATCCAGGGTTTCTATAGGAACCTCTAGGAAAAATGGTTAGTCTCCTTTGCTAGCCTTGGACAACAAGCCCTCCTTATGTCTGTCTGTCTGTCTCTTCTGTCCTCTTTTAAAATCCACTCTGATATGGTGCTGAAAATCTTGATCACTAACTCAGGGTGATTGAGTTAATTTGTTTAGCAATGACGGAGCTATGGATAACCAAGTCTAATCCTAGAAGGCAATTTTTATGTGTACCTCTAGGCCTGAAGGGAAGCTATATAGAGAAGAATATGGGTCTTTTGCCCATTCCCATGGATAACTGAACACCCCCATGCCCCTTGGCTCCCTTAGGGATTTCATAGAAGGCAATAGGGAATCATAGACCTGTGCCCTACCTAACAAAAAAATCAGTTTGCACAATTTTCTGTCTGCTGTGTATCAGGCACTGTGCTAGGCACTGGGTGAGGGTGGAGGGATCCAAAAGTCGAAATGAAGCAATCCCAATCCTCAAATTGTCTCCTGTTTACACTGAGTCACCCTGAAGGGAGAAGGTGATCAGTCTCCCCCTAGTTACCCAATGTCCTAGGGGAGGGGAGAGACTGTCAGTATTTCTTAACATTCCTCACTGGGGAAAGAGAGGCAGAGACAGGGATAGAGACAGACAAAGATAAAGAGAGGCAGAGACAATGACAGAGAAATACAGAGATAAAGACAATTACAAAGCAAAATTAATAATTTTCTGCCTGGGAATGGAATGGAGTTTGAGACCTAGAAACTCTGAGTGAGAAAACAATGACAGTGACCTGAAACAGTACCCTAGCCTTCAGAGAATGTGTGTGTGGCCCAGGGAAGAAGACTCACACACACTTAGCCCAGCCCTAATCATCTAGTACAGACTCATGGAGTGGGAATGGGTTGTCAGCTCTATTCTCAAAAATTCAACAAGTAACTAATTTGATAATGATGTAGGCTCCAGAAGTCAGACAGTGTGAAGCCACCAAGTGGAGAAGAGGCCATCATGCTCCGAATGTTACCGGGCCCCTCTTTCTCATAAGTTCTCACAGAAGAGGGTGGGTAGGTAGGGGTTAGGCAGAAAAGGGTTTTCTTTTTGTGGGTAGCCTCTTGTAAATGTCACCAACACCTCATCAGTCATACCCACAGATCTCCCGTCATCATATGGGAATCCTCCATCCTATCAGTTAACCCAAAATGTGGTTAGTGAACACTTCTTGTATGCCAAACCTCAGAAACAGATGCAGCAACAGAGGTTTTTAATTGGGGGTTATGTGTGGGTGCTGTGGTGGGGGGAAGGAGAGATGGATTTGGGAAGTTTAGTGGCAAGAAAGAAGTTCCTCCTTGTTAATACGTTACTGATACCAGAAACTTGTTTCTCTCCAATGTCCTCCTTTTAAATGGCAAAGACCCCAAACACATGAAGTCATGAACAACTCAGGTATTCATGTAACAAAAAATCATAGATTTAGGGTTGGAAGGGTCATGGGAGGTCATTTAGTTTACTGAGGCCCAGAAAAGCCAAACGACCTCCCCAAGATCAAATAATAACAAAGGGCAAAAGTAGGTTTTGGAACCAGGTTCATTGTTTCTACAACCAAGATCTTGTCCATTGTAACATAGCACTTCTCCATCAGGGATTCTCAACTTGGTTTGTACCCTGACCCCTTTGGTAGTCCAGTGAAGTCTAGGTATAATGTTTTAAAGTAACTGAAGGAAATGCTAAATTTCAATTAGAAATTAGCGAAAATAAAGATATATTTTTCCCATTCATGTCCATAGATGTCCTTGTGAGTCCATGGATAGATAGTAGGTTAGGAACACCTTCTCTAGACTTTCTGTTACCAAAGAGAAAGCTAGAAAAGAAAAAAAAAGATCAGGTGAGGTAGGGTTCTGAAAGTCAAGAAGGGCTCCATATAGAGGAGACATGAAATGCAGTGAGTACCTATTTGTAGAAAGGGGCAAGAACATAGCAAGAAAGCAAAAGGCCCTATCTTTCCCCCAAGTTCTTCACAGAGGCATTGTAAAGGGAAGCATGCACACACACACACACACACACACACACACACACACACATACATACACACACATCCTATGTAACCCAAATGTGGTGTCACAGTACAATTTATGGCCCTGAGATATCCCACTGTTAGCTTTTGAGTTACTGAACTATAGCCAAGAATTGGACCTTCCCAGAAAAGCCATCGTAACCAGCCAAGCATGGCACATCAAAGCTTCAGAGAAGGCATCATCATTTCACTAGGGTTCTGTAATGTGAATGGTCTGTAAATATCACATTCTCTCCTTCCCATTAAAAAAAACAACCACTAAAATAAATCTTTCAGCACTTTCTTACCCTTGGGTCAAGCCTGGGTGGTCTGTTTCTCACTTAAAAAATACCTTCCTTTTCTTTTCCCCAAAAAGCCAAAATGAATGTTAGCTTTTGGCTACAACTGGGGTCTTCTGTTGAAATGCAGCAAGTACAGGATAGCCTGATAAAAATGGCTACTGGAGCATCCCCAGGAATGGTGGGATAGGGGCTGAAGGTCAGTTTCTGATCAGAAGAGCTTGTTTTCTATGGTCCACCTGCCAAAGTCCATAGGTTATCTTGACATAAACCCATCTGGTCCATAGCTCCTATAAAACATATTTTAGGCCAGAGCACCTTGTAAAAGAGATTATGGGGAAGAGTGCCATTAAATATTGGTCACTGACTCAGAAAAGTTGTGTTCACATCATAGTTCCTATACTTACTAACTGTGCAGTCTTGACTTAATGTTGCCATACAGCAGTTTTCTCATCTTCAAAATGGAAATAATAATGCCTCTACTTTGTACTTCACAGGGATATTATAAGGATAAAATTAAATGAGATAATGTTAAGTACTTTACAAACTATGACTTATCCTGGCTGCATACAGTAGGCATTTATAAATGCTTACTGAATCAAATGCAAGAGTTATAGACCTATTTCTCAGTGACTTGGCCAAGTCATTTTGCCTTTCTAAGCCTCAGATTTCTTATACATAAAACAAGATGTGGATCAGACCATCTTAACAATTTATGGGTCTAAGACAAACCATTCTCAATCCTATAGGTTCTTAATATTTGAGATATATCTCCAAAATACAATACCCATGCTCTGACTCTAGTATCAGCATTTTGTTGATCGGTCTCTAACTACACAAGGATATTCCTCCAAAACATGTGTAACTCAGATTCCATGTAAGCCTGGGATGGGAGGTGCAGAATTTCTGCATGTTGCTGCATATGGAAAGGAGATGTGACTACTGATTGGCAGAGAGAATTCTATGTATCTGTACTGGATATTGCAGAATTAGAGTCATAGATTTTCAGGAGAAACATATGGACAAAGGATGCTAAGCAGAAGAGAGACAGTATGAAGAACAAACACCAAGATTTCCACAGAGCACCTGATATGTAGGAAAAGCTTGTGCTCCGACACTTTGGATTTCCAGTGCTTGCAATCCAGAGAGGATTCCCTTTGGATGAGACTAGCATCTATTTATTTGAGCTGAGATATCATTTCACACTCAGCTGAAGAGCTCATTTACTCTTGTGTATTTTCTGGCATATTCTACTCTGTAGAACTTCTCCAGTTTCTGTTTATTGTTTTGTCTGGTTAAGTGGGTTTACTCACTATTTGACATTTTGATGGTTTTTGTATAACCAGTATTTGGTGGGAAGGAACTGGTGAGTGTAAGCTAAGTGCTATGCTCTCTTTAAAAGTGACCCAGGGAAGTAGCTTCCCATCTTAACTCAGGTTCATACCCCTATGCCAGAGATATTTGAGGAGGGCAGATAGATAGAGTTCTTGTTTGATACCTCTTTGCAGCACAGAGATGAGAAGGTGCTGGATAGCTACTAGTCAGGGAAATTACAGAGGGGATTTCTATTCACGTAGGGCTAGTTGACCTCATAGGTCCCTTCCAGCCCTGGAAGTCTATGATTTTAAAAAAAGTTTAAAGTGCTCACTTTCTTGTCATAGGTGAGACAGGGAACTCAGTTCATTACAAAGAAAAGAGGACAAAGTCAAAGATCTTCCTCTTGTAAAGTTACAATGGGATATATAGATAGAGATTAGATAGATAGATGAATGGACAGATATATGGATGGATGGACAGATAGATAGATGGACAGATGGATAGATGGATAGATAGATAGATAGATAGATAGATAGATAGATAGATAGATAGATAGATAGATAGATAGATGATAGATGAGACATAGGTCTATGTCTTATTTATTGAATCCCATCTATCCATTCATGTCTCTCATCTTTCATCTGTCTCTTATCTTTCAATCTCTCCATCTCTCATCTATTTTTCTGTGCCTCTAATCTATCTATCCATTTATCTCTTATCTACCTATCCATCTCTTATCTAGCTGTCCAACTCTCATCTCTCTATCCATCTAGCTCTCAGCTATCTATCCCTCATTTATCCATCCATCTATTTCTCATCTCTCTATTAGCAAAAGAGTTCAACATTGTTTTTCCTGCTAATATTCCTGTCTCCTTCCCTGCCATTTGGGTGGCAGAGCCTAGTACCCAGGGGCCTGGAACAAATGAGAGAAAGTTGATACTGTCAGCACCACCAGTAGAAGGATTTGGAGAGGTCAAGTGTTCTTTGTCTCCTTTCATTCCTGCAACCTGACCACAGCCTGAATGAAGTTTGAGATCCTTTTTTTTAGCCTTATCAAGAATACTGTTATAGGGGGAAGCCAGGTGGTGCCCTAAAGTCAGGAGGACTTGAGTTCAAATCCAGCCTCAGACACTTCACACACACACACACACACACACACACACGCACACACACACACACACCCCTAGCTGTGTGACCTTGGGCAAGTCACTTAACCCCAATTGCCCTACCTTCCCCCCTCCAAAAAGCAAAAAACAAAAAGAAAGAAAGAAAGAATGCTGCTGTGCCAGCTTCATTCTTTGGGGCTATGGGTCTTAATCTCTGAGGTTAGTAGTATTGGAATTAAAAGACCTGGGTTCCAATATTCACTCAAGTTCCATCTCCAGCATTTTGTTTGTGACCCTGGGCACACCATAGCCTCTCTGTCCTTCAGCTCCTCAGTCTCCTCACTCAATACGTTGCCATTCTCCTGGGTTTCCAGTCTCTACCTCCCACCAGGCACTCTATGCTACCATCCTGGCTCTCTGAGCTTTTGATTGGAAAGCATTTCCCATGTGCTGTCTAACCCCAGGCCCAGCACACTGTTGCACCACAGGCAACTGCACATCATGTTCCAGCCCTCTACTACCCTGGGAGCCTGCCCTACAGTTTGGCAGCATTCACCTGACCCTCATCTCACTACTCCCAAGCCATTCCATCCCGTCATGCCCCTGCAATCTGGCCTCCACTTCCTAATGGCAATTCTAGGCTCTCACCATGCATTGCCAGCCTTCTGATTAATAAATATTTACCTTATGTTTACCTGGACCCAGAACCATAACTTACTCCTCAGCCCTTTTCAGGCCACTTCCCTCTCCCCCTTCCTACATTAGCATTGAGAATAATAATCAAATCAATACTATCACCACACTCCTCCCTGACCACCAAATCAGATAATATTTGTAGAAAACTCAGCACAGTGCCTAGCACCTAGTAGATACTTGTTCTTTCCTCTTTCTACTTCTCCTCTACATATGTTGCCACATCTCCTAGAATGCAAGCTCCTTGAGAGCAATGACTATCTCTCTTGTTTATATTTAAATCCTCAGGATTCCAGTGTCCAGTGCATAGTTAGTACTCAATAAATGCTTTTCCATTGTATCCCATCATCTCCTTCTCCTTACTGTCTTTCGATGAAGAAAGGCTAGAGGAGAAGGTCCTAGAAGGAGCCCTGTACTATATCACTGGGACAAGGCCAATTAATCACTTAAAAGAAAAACAATTAAGGAGTCAGAAATAAAGAAAAAACTGAATATGTCTTTGCTGGGATGCTTCCCCCAAGCACAGATGGTGATCACTGACTCATAGTTCTTGCTTTGTGCATTCTCTGCCCACCCTGTCCCCCACACTGAACTTATCATAGCTGTGCCAACAGCCTAACAGCACACGTTTATAACAGCTGTCAACTTTGAGAAAATATCAAACAGGCTACCCAGAGAAACAAGATTGCATTTCAGACAAGTACTTCTCTGGCCTCCCCACTCATGGACAGGAGCTTCTCTGTGGGCAGAATGTTGTAAGCTGGTGAGAATGCTTGCCATTTGGTTTGATTCCAATCAGTTGTATGGAGGGGTGGGTAGTAGAGGAAGTACATGCAAATATAGTTTGTTCAGACTTCTGTTGATTTTAATCTGCTTTTAAGACCTTAATCTGGAAGGTTAAGGGAAGTTTAAAAGGCTCCTCTGAGTGTGAACTAATTTCTTAGTGTGCTTAATATATACAGTACAATATTGAAAACAATGCTCTGGTTATGGTCCAATGGGTATAGAATGCAATAGGACTGTTGCTCGCCTTACTGTGGGAGGGACTCTATTCATTTTTTTCATTGTTTATTTTAGTTTAATTCACTAATTTATATTCATTTCTTCATTCAATATTTACAGAATGCCTGCTATATGTAATTCAGGTCATGAGATAATCTATTTAAAGTGCTCTGTAAACCTTAAAACACTATATAAATGTCAGCTACTATTATGATAGTTGTCACTAGTATTAGCATTCAGATTGAATAACTGTAGGATACCCAAGGCTATTCCTAGGGCTTAATTTGTACATATGTCCTTTTTCCCAATGAGGGAGAAGGATAGGATGTGGTGAGGCACTGGAGTGCATCTCTGGCTGAGGACCATCTGCTCTTTCTACACTTTGATGCCTCAGAGGACATATAATCTCCCAATATAGATGATCCATCTAGAGACACAGATTACAATCCCTGTCTGCCCATCTTGAGTGACTCTTGCCCATGGTGACCCCAAAGGCCAGGGACTTTCTTCTAATTATCCCATTACTTCATGGGTACCAACGGGGCACAGTTAATACACTGGTCATCCCTCTCTTTCATTAGGAGGCTACCCAATCACTTTAACTGCTCGTAAATTCCTCTGATGGAGTCCTTGTTTGTCACTTCTCTCTTACATACACCACTGGTGATCTATTTCAGTCTACACCCACCCAGTTTAGTCCTCGCTATTGCCCCTAACTTCAGTTCTTCAGAGACTATGACTTGTTCCTATTCAACATCAGTGTAAGGGTATTAATATTAAAAGATTGAGCTTTGTTTCAGTAAGACACAGAACAAGAACTGTATAGTTTGTCAAAGGCAATTATCCTAACAGACTCTAAAAATTTTCAGCTCTACTCATCTCCACAAAATTCCTATAAAAGTAATTTACACACACACACACACACACACACACACACACACACACACACACACACATTGGGTATCCTTCATGAAGGTCTGAGAAGGAAACTGATAGGCTTCAGCAAGTTACCTTTTTATGGTCACTTCATTGACCAAAATGCATAGAGCCCTGAAGACATAATAAACCTAGTGTGTTTATTGTTTGTTGACTATAAAAATCACCTAATTCAGTACAGCAAAATGCCCATCTAAAAAGACTTTGTCCAATCAGGCATCTTCCAAACACTTCAAAATCATGCAAGGTTCAATAAGGGAGACAAACATTTATTAAGCATTTACTATGTAGTAAACACTGGGTTAAGCAGACAGAATACAGAGAGAGGCACAAGAAATGATCCCTGCTCACATTCTAATGAGTGAGACAGCATGCAAATGACTGTACATAAAAGACATACACAGAGTTGTTCAGTTGTATCCAACTCTTTATGACTTCACTTTGGGTTTTGCTGGCAAAGATACTAGAGTGGCTCACCGTTTCCTTCTCAAGCTCATTTTACAGATGAGGCAACTGAGGCAGAGTTAGGTGACTTGCCTAGAGTCACACATCTAGTAAGTGTCTGAGGTTGGAGTTCAGCTCAGGTCTTCCTGACTCCAGACTTGGTGCTCTATCCACCCCATCACATAGCTGCCCAGTACACAAAGTGGAGGGAAAGTAATATTAGCCTTTGGGCAATTAGAACAGGACTCTGGGAAAGTCAGCATCACAGCTGATGAGAGAAAGCAGTCTTAGCATGTTCAGAAAGTACTCAAGGCATAGATGGAAAGCCCTTAAGGGATGGAGGAAAGCCAGTGCAAATGCCTAATTAGGGGATATATGGTCACCATGTTACCAATAGCAAATAGGTTAGCCCAGTTGGATTATAACAACTGAGATAACATTGTTTGATGAACTTTTTCTTGTTAATATTCATTGTATGTACGTCTTAGGGGGAAAAAATGGATTGTTGTCATATACTTGAATTTGGGCATTGTCAGGAAGTAATGAGAGATTCTACATTGTAAACCCCCAAAGGAGTCCCTTCAACTCACCCAAGCTCACCCTGAGCCAAAGGAAAGACATGGGTCTGTGATGTTTCAGATTACAGTCCGAAAAATAACATCCTTTGAAAGTTCCTTAAGGATAGGACTGACTTGGCCTTTCTTTGGATTCCCAGCACTCAATACAGTGTCTGCCAGGTACTAAGTGCTTGGTAAATATTTGTTGATTTGGCAATTGGTGATATGTGAATTTCCTCCCTATTATAACTCAAATAACTTCATAAGATAATAGGTATAGATCTAGACCATCTTAATGATCCATCCTTCCCCATTTTTCCAGATGAGGAAACTGAGTCCAGGAGATGAGGTGATTTCCCCAATGTCATACAGGTGGCAAAGCCCTAATCCAAACCTTGGGCCTCTTACCTCCAGAGTATTGCCCTCCCATAACACTTTTAAGAGAAGTATCTTCTTAAGAGAGCTCTTCTCTGAAAAATCTATATAACACCATGGTAATTACCAGGAGATTCAACAAGGACAATTCTATGTATGAGTCACACTCTAAAGAAGGTATTCAGCCTAACCTGAATCTAGCCAATGATCTATGGGCTCTGCCTGAGATGCTGCTTAAGGAGGTTGTTAGATAGATATTATTTCTTTTTGCTTTTTGGAGGGCAATTGGGGTTAAGTGACTTGCCTGAGGTCACACGGCTAGTTTTTTGTGTAAAATGTCTGAGGCTGGATTTGAACTCAGGTCCTCCTGATTTCAGGGCCGGTGCTCTATTCACTGTGCCACCTAGCCTCCCCAGATAGATATTATTTCTTAGAGCTATCCAAAGAGAAGAGGGAGATTTCTGGAATATCCATCTCTAGTGATGGTTGGGTCAACAGGCTAAAGTGGGCCTTTCTGATGTAGAAATTGCCATCCCTGCCTCATCCCACTAAATCTTGAATCTCTCCTGCTGGGAGGGGGAAAGGGGAACAATATATATATATCCATATTACTTGTTTTCATACATTGGTGAGATGGGGAAGAGGTTGTGGAGAGCATACAATGTGACCTAGTGGTGTTGGAGAAACTGCAAACTTTGGGCAGGGCTATGTGTAGCCCTGTATAGGATACAGCTAGTATAGGCTTCTCTGAACTTTATAACTGAGCCCTAAGGTTTCTAAGGAAAGGCAGAACCTAGAGAGTGGGTGGGATGGGGAAGGGTTACATATATGTACATCCCTGAGCTAGGTGCCAAGGGGGCATATAACATATGGATATAGAACAGTACATAGTCTAATTTGCAAAGAGCTTGCTAAATAATCTGGAAGACATGACAAATACACATAGAAAGCTAAACAAAAATGCCAGAGATTCAAGATAATTTATGCTTTTTTCTATAGTATTTAAGAACTTAAGAAATAAAACAAACATTTCCATAACATAGTAGAATGGAGGGAGGTAATTGTAGATGAAACTTCTAATCTGTTGTGTACAACTTGCTATTCCTTTTAAATATATAATAAAAGTTTAGAGCACTGGTCGAGAAGCTAGGAGAGACTTTTTGGACTGAAAGATATGAAATTCCTTACATAGAAATTTCTTTCTCTGATGCAGATTTGCAATTTATCTCTAACTGTAGTCTTAGAGTTGGGGGAGAGGTACTAAAAGGATCTGTTATTGCTGTTGTCATTTCAGTCCTGTCCAACACTTCCTGACCCCTGTGGGGGTTTTCTTGGCAAAGATACTGGAGTGGTTCTCCATTTCCTTCTCCAGATCATTTTACAGATGAGGAAACTGAGGCAAACAGGGTTAGTTAGGTGGCTTGCCCAGGATCACACAGCTAGTAAGTGTCTGAGGCTGGATTTCAACTCAGGTCTTTCTGACTCCACACCCAATGCTCTATCCACTGCACCACCTAGCTGCCCATGAGAGGTTGAGTAACATCAGTTCAATTCAATTCAACCAGCATTCATCAAACACCTACTATGAGCAAGGCCCTTAGAATACAACAACAACAACAACAACAACAACAACAAAAACTTAAATAACCCTTGCCCTCAAGAACCTAATATGGGAGGGGAATGGGGGAAGCAGGTAGATAAGTGAATATGAAATATATACAAAGTGAATGATGCCCTTGCTTATATTACTAGCATATCTCAGAGCCAGAACCTGAACTCAGGTCATCTTGACTGAGTCTACCATACCACACTACCTTCTAGAACATATAATGGTTGAATATGATACAGCTGCTTCTATCTCAAAGAGCTTACATTCTCTGTCACAATTTAGTGGCTACCAAGGGTCAAATGAGCAAAATACAAAATTAATGCCAGGAGTATAGGGAAGGGAGAGACCCATCTGGCCTGTGGCAGTCAAAGAAAACTTCATGGAGGCGATGAGCCTTGAAAGATAGATGGCTATTGATAGAGAATCAGTCAACAAGTATTTCGGGAGCTCACCCTGTGGAAGGCACTGTGCTGGTGGTACAAAAGCATAAGGTGACAAGTAGAGGGGGTGATTTGGAAAAAAATTCAGAGACAAAAACCAGCATGGATGAAAGCAGGCATGCTGGTGGCTGGCATGGAGGGTTCATCCGTAAAGGCAGTTAGAAAGATAGACCATAACAACATCCCATGATTTCCTTGAGAATAAATGGAACATCAAAGAGCACCATGGAGGGCCCACCACTGTGAACACTTTTCCAAGAAACGACAAAGGTCAGTGAGCCATGTTTTGTCTGCACAAATTGGGTTTAGAAAAGACACACTGAAATAGAATGCACAGGCTTTGCTTTCAGCATGTTTCCCACAAAATCTTCTTATTTCAAAGGTAACAGTGCTATTCCCTTTCTAAACCTGTAGAAATATAGGAAAATAATATTTAAGTTCATCCAATCCATTAAGCAATTTGAAAAAAAATTACAGTTTGGTACCTAAGTCTGATGCCACATAGAGTTCTCTTTCTGAAAAGTCTTAATGTTGGGTTATTTCTTTTTTTTCCATGATAACAATGAGCTTCTATAAATAAGTTCTTACCGGGCACTGCATTAAGGTGTGTGTGTGTGTGTGTGTGTGTGTGTGTGTGTGTGTGTGTACAGTGGAACTAGACCAACTGTCTTTATAGTATGCCAGTCAGTCAACAAACATTCTTTAAACATTTAAAATGTAGTAGGTACTTTGCTAAGCACTGGAGTTGGAAAAAAAAAGGGCAAAAACATAGTCTCTGACCTTGAAAAGTTCATATTTTTATGGAAGAGCCAACATGCAAACAACTATGTACATATAAGATATGGGAGATAATCTTAGAGGAAAGACATTAGAAATGAGTCGAGGTGGAAAAGAGAAAATACCGGGGAAAGTCTTCTGGCAAAGATGAGCTGAATCTTGAAGGAATGCAGAGAAGACAGGGGATAGAGGTAAGGAGGAAAGAATTCCAGGCATGAGGAACAGCTAGAGAAAAAGCAAGGAATCAGGAGATGGAGAGTCCTGTGTGTGAGAACCAGAAAGGTCAGTGTCATTGGATCAGAGTATATGGAAGAAACAAAACTGTAAGAAAACTGGAAAGAGAGGAAAGTGCCAGATTGTAAGGGACTTTAAAAACCTTGAGAAGAAGGCTTTAAAAGGCTGCAAAAGGATTTTACATTTGATCCTGGAGGTAATAGGAAGCCAATGGAGTTTATCGAGAAGGGTAATGACATCATCAGATCTCTACTTTAAGGAGATCATTTTGGCATCTGGGTGGAGAATGGACTAAAGTGGGGAGGACCTTAAGGCAGGGAAATAGACCAATAGACTATTGCAATAGTCAAATGATAGGAGCCTGTTCTAGAACACTTCTACATATGGTGATGATGCGGACAAAAGAAGCAAAACAAGCGAGAGGTTTTATTTTTGTTTGCAGGAAACACATATGGGGTGAAAAGTTCATTTGATTATTAGGGAAACTGGCTCAATAGTATTATTTTCCATATCTGGCAATGTTTTCTACTTTTTAAAAAAAAATCCAATCCAATCATTAAAAATGTCATGGTGCTTAAAAAGGAATTCAATAACATGAAATTTAATAGGGGTGAATGTAAATTTCTATATTTATGTTCAAATAATCAGCTTCAAAAACACAATGAAAGATCCAGGGAAAGGGACTTGAGCTGAGAATAGGATGTTTGTGTAGCTGGACAGATGCATCAAATGCATTTCTGTAGGTTTTTGTCTCATCAGCTACATAAAATAAAACATAGGGAGTATGTTTTGGATGTTTAAGAAAAATACCAATCTTCATCATTCTAGCCCAATGGCTAGAGGAGAAAACAGCATTTTAAGCATAACTTGCATGTCTCGCCTACAAAGACACTCTGATGAAAGCCTGTCATTCAAGTGTCTCCTCTGCCCTGCAGATTCCTGGACTAGCCACTGAACCAGTCTGATTTGCTGCACGTATAATTACATCCACATCAGCAGATTTATTTTTCTGGGGAAGGCAGTGATGTACAAAGTGTCTCTTTGTCCAGTTCTTTAGTACATCGACAAATAATTATGGAGTGCTTGCTGTGTGCCTGTCCCTGTGCAAAGAGCTATAAGGAGAAAGCAAGAGGGGCAACAAAACATCATGAAAATGTTGGATTCAGAGAAACTAAGAGGCAGGTGGAGTCTCTGGAAATCAAAGTGAACATCACCAAGTCCTGGCTCATCAGCTCCATGTATTGTAAAGCCCCTTACTCAGAACCTATTTATTCTTATTTTTTCACAATACTCATGATCTTTCTCATTTGATCTCTAAGGCCATTGCAGAGCAAAAGCAGCAAAGTAGAAGGGAGGAGAGGGGCTGTTCCATATGGGAACATTGAAAAGAGGGAAATGAAGTAACTGGATACATGACAACAAAAGAGACAGAAAAGTATGGAGCCATTTAGCCTGGGACCATTCTGTGTAGGGGCAAATGTGTATGAGTGTGTGTATGTGTGTGTGAGCAGCTCCTGACACCATCTTTGTATGACAGTGTAATGCAATAAGGCATATTTTAAATGATGATCCTGTGTATTGAATTGGGGTAAAATTCTGGGGAATTTAGTTGGCCTAGTGGATAGAGCACTGAACTAAAGTCAGGAAGGCCTGAGTTCAAATTTGGTCTGAGACACTTGCTAGTTGTATGACCCTTGACATGTCATTTAACCTTGTTTGCCTCAGTTCCTCATCTGTAAAATTAGCTAGAGAAGGGAAGGTCACTCTAATATCTTTGCTAAGAAAACCCCCCAAACCCACAAAGAATTAGACCAAACTGAACAAGATAAATTCTGTTTGGTGATATATAAACAGGCAGGAGAAAATTTTATTAAAAAAAAACTTTCTCTCTGAAATAGTTCATTAAAAATGTCATGATGCTTAAAAAGGAATCCAATAACATGAAATTTAATAGGGGTGAATGTCAATTTCTATATTTATGTTCAAATAATCAGCTTCAAAAACACAGAATGAAGGATCCAGGGAAAGGGGCTTGGGCTGAGAATAGCATGAGTTTGGGTAGCTGGACAGATACCTCAAGGTCAAGGCATTTCAGTATGTTTGTGTCTCATCAGTTACATAAAATAAAACAGAATTACAAAATGGTAGTGGCTCACATTAATATAGTGCTTTAGGTTGACACAGTTACTTGCTACAACCCTGTGATCTTTCCCAGTATACTCTCTCCATAGTTCCCCCCAAAATAATTTCTCTAAAACAGTGATCCAGGGGCGGCTAGGTGGCGCAGTGAGTAAGAGCGCCGGCCTCGGAGTTGGGATGACCTGAGATCGAAACCGGCCTCAGAAAATGAGCACCCACGCAGAAATAATGACTAGCTGTGTAACCTTGAGCAAGTTACTTAACCCCAATTGCTTAAAAAAAAAAAAAAAAAAAACAGTGACCCAACCTTGTCACTTCACATGCTCAAAATTCTCCAGTGACTCCATATTGCCTCTCAGATAAAATGCTTTCTTTCCAGTAGCATCTAAAGCCTTCCAGAAGAAGTCATTGATGAACTTTTGGACAAGTATTGCACATTACTCACTTTCACACACCTTCAGATGTGGTCTCTTCTGGCTAATCTGATGAGAGTAGAGAATCTGCTGCACCACCGCAAGCAATTATAACCAGACTTTACTTTCTACACTTATTCCCCCAAGCTTGGAGTGCACTTCCTCCTCTTTTTGCCTCTTGGAATCCTTGCCTTCCTGCAAGGTTCAGTTCAAGGGTTTCCTCCTATCAGAAACTTTGAGGATTCCTCTAGTCATAGCTATCCTGGCATTCTTGAAATTATCTTGTAAACATATCTATGTTCACATAATATCTCTTAGTATCTTTGAGGTGAGGGACTGCTTTGTACTTTTTAATCAATCAATACACATTTTTAAAGTGCCTACTATGTACCAGCACTATGCTAAACCTTAACAGGGGGATACAAGAAGAGGCAAAAGACAGTCCGTGCCCTCAAGAAACCTGTAGTCTTTATATCTCTAGTGTACAGCACAGTACCTTGTACATTTATTTTTGTGAGTAAAAAGTACAAGTATTATTAATAATAATGATAAATATAGCTGACATTTTCTAATGCTTTGAGCTTTGAAAATTCATGTATGTATGTGTATACATCTCTCTATATGTACATATACAGAGAGAAAGAGAGAGATTATATATATATATATATATATATATATATATATAATTTTCTCCCACTTGAGCCTCAGAACAACCCTTTGAGATACTCACTATGGATTTTATTATTCACATTTTTAGAGCTGAGGAACCTGAGGTACATTAGAGATTAAATTATTTGCCCATAGGCACATAGTTAGAATGTCAAAATTAAAATTTAAACCCAAATGCTTCCGATCCCAAGTCCAAAGTTCTCTCTCTACTGCCTCTCTAGGCATAAACACTAGCTTGATTGAAATTAGACTCTATATTATTCTTATCCCTTTAAATTGCTAATTATAGCCAATATATTTATTTACATATTTTATTTTTATTTTTGTATGTTTATAAACACATATGTATTATATATGTATGTGTGTATATATGTATGCAGGCATGTCTATATACAGGGTAGTCCCAAAGGTTTAGTGCACTTTAAGCTTTAATAGCTTAAACTTCACTATTAATAACCTTCAATGACTTAGAACTGCATCCTGTATGTACTTTATGATTTACGAACCACTTTACACCCGTCTTCACAACAGCGCTAGGAAGCAAGTAATGAAAATATAGCCACATTTCTTAGATGGGGAAACAAGCTTAGAGGGATGAAATGGTTTGATCAAGTCCACATAGCTAAAAAGTGGCAGAACTGGAACTCTATCCTAGGTTTTGTGATCAAGTCTCATGTTATCTACATATAGTTTATACTCTCAGAAATCATCATGCCTGGAGTAATTTTATGGTTGTTTTTTTAATGAATGACGTGTTAAGCAATGGTAGGGGTGGAAGGAGTTAAGACAGTCTACTTCACCAAAGCTGAGCATAAGGAATATCGGCAAATAGCATCCTTTGTGTCTTGCTCTATGGTGACCGTGTTCCATCATACCAAAGTTACCTAGTGCATTGGTCTCTTTGTAAGGCACCTGTTTCAATTAGAGACATTGTCTCGAATGGAATAGGATCAGAAGATGGCCCTTGGTTTTACTGTAATTACCTAAATTAGTACACTTATTCAGCATTTGCTTAGTTTCCTCAACCTGCTTTGGTTGTGTGCTTGAGGAATTAGGATTCATGATTAGCCTAAGAGATTACATTGTCAAAGCTTTATCTCCATCAAGACAAAAATATAGTCCCACTATATAATCTGGTCTCATCCTACCTGTTCCAGCCTTCTCTTTCTCCTCCACAACACTCGGGCTTCATTCTAGTTAGGCCTGTGCCTTACTTTTACCCCTATCCAAATCTCATCCATCCTTCAAGATCCAATTAAAGTTCCACCCTTTCCAAAATGACAAGTTATTTTCCTGATTGCTTTCATACTTGTATTATGCAGATAACACATATCGTATACCCTATCCTGTATAACAGGCACATTTAGCAAACCCATCACTCTGCTGTACAGATATATAATGCCTTTTCCTTGATTGCAGTCATACTTGGATGCCTAGCTGGGGCACAGAGGTTATCCTGGCTTCTTATACTCCATCAGTGCAGTAAAACCTCTGACAGTTTTGCAAAACTAGTGTTGCACAGACTCTAAAGCTATTCTCGCAGCCCCACTTATATTGAAAAGTTGAATACTCAGAATTTGATTTCTATAGCTCCACACATAGGATCTGGGAATAACCCAGAGGGGTTGGGGGATGTTTTCATAATGTTATATCTCAAAAGCCCCCACCAATGTGCTTTCTCTCTTGATTATCTATTGATATCAATTAGACAAACATACTTAATTAGTTTTTTAGGGGGTATTCACTAAGGTGGCATTAGAAGTAGAGTTGCCATAAAACATCTCTCCAAAGATATGTGATACACTCTTGCACAAGTACATACAGATTCCAGGGAAAAGTGAGCTCAGGCTTAGAGCACATGAAGCAAAAAGTATAACTCATAATTCCTGAAAGTCCTTTCACTGCAGTTCACAAGATATTTCTCTTGGCCATGGTGTAGCATTTCTGCTGAGAAAAGAGATGAGAAAAGAATCTACCCTTCCCCAGTGTGTCCAGTTGGTTCTCTGCCCACAGTGCATATGCTACCCCAAAGTCATCGTTAGACTCAAGATGCTGCTACAACATCAATAAAAAGTCTCAATTTTCTGGCCCACTAATGTTTACTAGGCCCTGTTCTGCTTAAGAGTGAAGGTGGTTGAGACATGAGACAGAGCCCCCTTTCTTCTCTAGCCCATTTAAATGATTCTTAGGGACTTGGCTAGCAATTTTCATCACTAAGCTTCAAGATGTTGGAATTTCTGGGTTTAGAACTGCTCTGTTATTTTATGCAAAAACCTCAAGGAGTGACCAAGTTTTTTTCAACCAATCCTGTTATGGGAATGAGAATTGAAGATCTTCCCTGCCACTTGGCCCTTTGATAGGCTTAAGTGACTCTGAGAACCTTCCTTGATTTGAGAATATACTCTGCCCCCTAATAGGCTGAATGTGCTCACTGGAGCCTATAGAGAGGGGCTTGATTTTCAGGAATGCCTACACCTTGTTACTTTGTGATTGAGCAGTGAGTCACGAGGGTTGTGATGGTCTCTGACTCAAGAGAGAGGTATATATACCCTGATGTGAGCTTTTGCTCTGGGGCTCACTTTGGGAAGAGTTGTGTGACTTGGCCAGATGAGACTCTGGGCAGCCTTTAATCATGCCACCCACCCCCCCAGCTTTGAAAACCCAGATGTTGGTGCTTCCCTCTCTGGTAACTAGGTATGGATGTAATAGTCAGACAGTGGGAAGTCCTGTCTGCTTATCTGACTCTCTGTCTGCTTGTAACTTCTGTTTGTATTCTCTGATGTTTGATTGATTAAAGTAAGTTTGTTAACCCATTTTAAGTTGCTTTCCTTTAAAAAAGCAGATCTAAGGACCTATGCTAGCAGCCACCCTGGGTATGCTAGCTTGCTGCTACAAATCCAAACACACTTCCTATGCCACATCACTTCAGTCTATCCAATGGATTTCGAGATTTAATTGATAAAAGACTCTCCTACACTTAATCTAAAACCTATACTTGATAGATTCAGTTGGGAAATGTTCTTACATGGTAATGATATCAACATTTTGACACTTGTTTTAAGTAAGGATGGGTCATTTGATTGATTGACTTAGTTAAACATTCCCCTCCCCATTAAACCAGAAAGACTTTGAGTATGGGACAAGGGATGGAACTGTTATGTAAAAACCAGCCTAGTGTGGTGTCTAGAGTTTCAAAATCACCTTAGAGTTTATCAGGCAGGTCCTCTTCATCTCAGAAATGAAGCTTAGACTATCAAAGAATGTCTTTATCGTCACTGACTCACCAATAATGGGAGGATAATCAAAGATGAGGTATGAAACATAGTCACAGGACACAAAATGTCCAGGAAAGTGGAAATGTCAATATTCAGTCACTTCACCTATCCACCTTCCCACATACTCCCTTGTTCAAAAAAACTTTAAGTGACTTTCTGTTGTCTCTCTGATTTAAATACAAAACAAAATAAAATTCCTCAGCCTGATATTTAATGCCCTTCTCAATCTAGGACCCCTCTAGTTTCTAGGATTATTTCATATTATTTCATACTTCATGTACTCAATATTCCAAACTTGCTAGCTAAACCATTTCCTGAACTTAATATTCCATATCTTTCTTTGTGCCTTTATACATGTTATCTCCATACTTGGAATACACTTCGTCCTCATCTCTGATTCTTAGAATCTCTAGTTTCTATCCAAGTTCTGCTCAGGCACCACTCCTCTATTGAGTGGGAATCTCTTCTCTTATGCTTTCCAAATTATCTTATATTTACTTATTTATATATACATATATATGTTGTATTATTCCATTAGAACTTAATTTTCTTGAAGGCAGAATTTATTTTCGTCTTTGGATCCCTAGTTTCTACCATTGGACTTTGCACATAATAATTGCTCAATAAATGTGTATGGGATTGAATTTACATACAGAGAAATATCCACATCAGGGCATAAACTCACTCACATAGGGGAGATAACTGGACTGCAGCTCTATAGGGTAATTGTTTTTGCTGCGGCTTAAAGATGAATGACAATGTTAATAGTAGGCTCAAGTAGGCATTGGAGGTTCAGACAATTGCAGCAGTAGGTGGGTGGTCATGGTGACATGAACGGGTCTTTCTTGCTGCAACACTCTACACATAATAAAGCTTTGCAAATTACAAATCTGTCTCCTAAGCCTGTGAATAATATGTGTCAGGCCCCCCAGTGAGAGAAGAGTGGGATTCATGGTGCCAGGAATACAACTCCCCCACTCTCCCTGGCCATGGTGCTGACATGAAATTTGGAGAACACTTACCATAGGATGGCTACTAAGTGAGCATTGGGGGTAGTGGGGGATTGAGGAGGAAAGCAACAGAAACTCAAAAGATATATACTAAGGCATGGGTTAGTGTAAGGAATACTCATAATGACAAAATAACGGATCTTTTGAAATAATGAAATAAATATAATGCCATTTGAATGAAATATTTACAAACCATTTCAGATAAGTTCTATTTTTTCCTCTAATTATAAACTCTGACATTATAAATCAAATTATAAGTTTTGTTACTAGCTATATGACATTGGAAAATCATTTTACATCTCTGAGTATCATCTATAAAATGGGAAGTAGCAGCATATGGTGTAGTAAAGAGAAACAGAGACAAAAAGAAAAGGGGAGACCATTCCCTAGTCCCTCTCTCCATCCTATATCCCTGGCTTGAGGAAGCAAGGAGAAGGAAAAGGGAAAACTCGAATTATGTCTGCTGTTGATACTTTAGTTAGACCAAGATTGATGGTAGCATTACCACTGATATGCTATAAGAAAAATACTAAAAATACCAAAAGCCTCACTGTGAGAATTATACTATCCAACCTCTCAACACCTTTGCAGGGGCATACCTAACCAAGTTAGACAGGAAAAAGCTAAGTGATATTCTACATGAGAAGGGCAACTGCTGAACCACTCAGGACTCAGATGAATGGAGATGAATGGAGAACTTCACACTAACTGCTAGGAAGCTGAAACCAAATCACAAAATAGGAAATGCAAAAGGAATCTTAGAGATCCCCTAATGCTAATATCTCCATTCTATGAATGGGGAAACTGAGTGTCAGAGGAGGGGAAATGACTCACTCATTTCCCCATTTGCCCATTCTCCTCATTTTCCAGGTCACACAGATCTATCAAAATGATAAATCTGGAAGGGAACTTAAAACTTGGAGGAGTCCAACTCCCTCATTTAACAGGTTCAGAAATTCAAGTCCAGAGATGTAACATGACTTGTTGAGGTCCACATGGATCACTAATATCAGAAGAAGAATATGAACTCAATGCCTCTGACTCCAAAGCCAGTGCTTTTTCTACCACAGGTGAGCTGCCATCAAGTAGGAATCAAATTCAAGCACTTCTAAGGATACATGTATTTTCTATCCATGAGCTTGACAATCCCTTAATGCATTTCTTCCCTACGATTACTGGGAGATGGGATAACTGGCACCCCAAACTTCCCCTTCATTGGAATATAACTAGCCGAGATCAGCTTCTTGCCTGACAATCTATAAGGGACAGAGTGCTCTTCAATGTAGTTCAGCTGGGACAACTAGATTAGTGGAGACTCCTCACCAAGGGAATTAAGGTATCAGAGAACCTGGATGGCTAATGAGATTGCCAATTAAAATTCATGGCAGAGGAGAGCCAAGAGGCTGCCTCACCAATTACAAATCACATTACCTCTGCACAAGTTCCAGCGTCCTATCTTGGGCTATCTTCCCAGCCTCTTGCTTACCGAGTTCCCTGGGAAGTATTTGCCAGCCCTATTTTTAGAATTCCTCTGCAAAAAAATCTTTGAATGTGGTCTGCCAAACGTGTTCTTGTTTGTGATAATGCACTGAGTTGTTAGGGTGGTGAATGGTCTCCCTGTTTCTGATGCTTTCTTCCTCTCTCCAACCATTCCCTTGCCTTACTTTTCTCTTTTAGAGGACCATATATAGAATAATTGTGCTTCAATGTCTGTGTTCATTCCAATTCTCATCATTCTTAATTTCTTCCTTAACCATTCTCCCATCAGAATCCAACCCACATCAATTAACAGACAAAAGGCACTTTTTTTAGGAAGTTATCTCCCAACTGATCCTTTTTTTAAAGAAATCCATGAAAATATATGATGTTTTTCCATCTCTAGTATTTCACAAGTATCAAATTGGTTCTCATTTCAGCATCTAGTCACACAAAAGGTTAAGATACTCATAATCTGCTTAGGAATTTCTCCTAAATTGAGTTGACTGCACTCTTGAGATAATATATCTGGGGAACTATGATCTACAGTCTCTGGCCTTATCTCCAAAGCACTCATAATAGGATTAATGCCTGGTTCAGGGACACTAAATAGAGCATGACCAGAATATAGTACTGGTGAGAATCACACCTTATTCATACAGATACACACATGTACACACATGTGCACACATACGCACACATACAGAGGTATCCTGAGATACTTGGCATTAGTAATGGATGCAATTACATGAAACAAATACGAACAGGACTTTCAGTCATTAGAGCTACAATATTTGAGAGGTCTTATAAGAAATGTTTCCCAGTCATTTGGGGATTAAAATCCCATCTTGGAAATGTAATAACCTGTTTTAAATCAAGGCAGTCTCCAGTACAGGAGGATCTCAGCATTAACATGAAACTATATCAGGTGAGAGTAAATCTGGACTTGATCCCTTAAACAGAGCATCACTGGCCCTGGATAAGCTTAGTAGGTGAGCCAGAGACATGCAGATTGAGAAGAGCAGAAAAGCAAAGAGAGATATGGAAAAAGAAATATAAAAAGGAGAAAACACACTCCTCAGCTTCAAGAACTAGCAGGTCCCTTCTCCAACATCTTGAAGCCCACTCTCCCAAGAGGAAAGTGTTCCGGGCCTCTAATTGAAAGCACCTTTCCTTCTTACTATCATAGAAGTGAGCTGAGCAGAATAGATAGGGCCAAGTAATAAGGATTTGCCAAGTGAACAGCTCTGTGATTTGCTGAGTTATAAGGAGTGTTACAGGGAAAGAGAAAGCTGACCCTGATTTAGAGAGGAGACTCAGGACACCTGGTATTTATGAAATTTTAATGAAAACAGGCCTGCCTTATCCTCCCCAGGGCCATCTCTTAGAGGACTCTGGCACAGATACATTCGATGAGCAGTGGTTAAAATCATCTCCTGGACATTTAGTGACCTCTTGCAACCTGTTCAACATGCTGTCAATTACCGGGCAGTGAAGCTGCTGACTGCAGCTGGGTGTCTCCACTAGTGGGGATTGGAGAGGGGTCCTTAAGAGAGCGTGGCTATGCCTGCTTCTAGGAACTGTTCAAGGAGGTCAGCTCCTACAGACTGCCCTCACGCAAAATTGCTTTGTCAATCACACTCTAAGCAAAATCCCTGGGTAATCTAGATCTCAGAGCAATAAATGACTTATGTTCCACAGAGTCAAAATCTGATAAGCAGTTCTTCAAAGTCCCTTTTGGGAAAACTTGCTTGGCCCATGACAATTTTCTATTGGACCAAGGTTATAACCTCTGCCATGAGCACACCTCAAGAGAAAAAGAACTTGTCTTGAAGGTATCAGAATTCTTTTTGTCTGACTACAGGGATCCTACCATCTCTTGCCTGGGCCTGAGAGAAAAGGAGAGGCCTTGAAAGATGTTTTCCAAACTATAACCATCTCCAACCTTCTAGCACAATCATCACTGCCCAGCCCTTAACTGAGCATTGATCTTGGAGTCAGGTTCGAATCCTGCCTCACAGTCACTTACTAGCTGTGACCCAGGGCAAGTCACTTAACTTCCCTTGGGCCTCAGTACTTCATCTATAAAATGAGCATGTTGAACTAGATGGCCTCCTCTTATCTCCAACAGCTCCTTACACTGATAATATGCAAGACACAAACAGGCAATAAAGAGAAAGCCAATCCAATGATGACCCTCTCCAGAAATGTACCACTCTGCCATAGAGAGGCCCCAGCTGGATCCCTTGCTCTCCCTTCTGACAGCTTAATCAGGTCTACAGTACTAGAAGAATGGGCTAACTCTACTTTGGATGACTTAGTGCCTGGTACATAGTAGGTACTTTTAAAATACTTGTTAACTTGACTTATTGACTAGAGACAGTCAGAGAGGGAGCTCAGTGCCCTTCTCAGGATTGTTGGCAAATAACCAAGACCTTTCTTGACTACTCACTAACTATTCTAATTATAATAATACATAATGTGCACAACTACCACTGCCCTCCAGGATATACTTTCTTCCTTTTCAGGTATTTTGAGAATGAAAACCCCATTTTGGGAATCTAACAACCTGCTTGAAATAAAGACAGCGCCCAGTACAAGGGGATCTCAACATTACCATGAAAGTTTCCCCGAAATTGATCCCTTAAGGAGATCATCAGTGGCCCTGGAAAAACAGTGGGTGAGCAGTAGATATGTAGACAGAGAACATTAGGGAAATAAAGTTAGATGGGCACAGAGAAAGCAAGGCAGAGTCAGGAAATACACCTGGGTGATGACCCTGGAGCACAGGAGAGGTGAATGTGGGAGGAGAGGGACTTCTTATCACCTGTCACCCATAATCACCACCTCATAGGAAGGGAATGGGCTTCCTTACATCTACCTGGGGAGATTATGTCACACAGACTAGCACATATTTAATCTATCTCTTTTCATTGGCATATCACACAGTTGCCAATATTTTCATCCATTGTCGATTGGGTACTTTCCTAATTTGAGTACTTAAAAGCCTACATAGCATATCCAATATTCAGTATTCTCTTCACATAGATCTCCCAAGAGGAAGATCTATCTCACTGTGTTCCTGAAAGGCTGGTTAGTGTTAACAGACATGGCAATCATTCCCTTTGCCCTTTGCATACATTCAGATCTCTGCCAGGAGCAGCAGGATACCATCTTTGTTACTTTCTTCTTGGTATAGAAATTTGAACTCAAAAGTCCATTTGACAGAGGTTTTCCTAAACTAAGAGGTAGCTGGGTGACACAGTGGAAAGAGCTCTAGGCTTCAAATAAGGAAGATTCATCTTTGTGAGTTCAAATCCAACCTCACACATTTAGTAGCTGTGTGACTCTGAGCAAGTCACTTAACCCTGTTTGCTTCAGTTTTCAAAGGAAATGGCAAACCACTCCAGTATGTCTGCCAGGAAAACCCCAAATGGGGTCATGAAGAGTCAGACATGGCAGAAATGACTGAACAACAACAGATTTCCTAAACTAATCTACTAAAGGTTGATAAAGGCCCTCTCCTCAAGTTAGCTTGTCTCACAGCTCTGCTCTTTTCAGGAGGGGTGGGGTGGATTGAAGCCTTGACCCTCCAGGGCAAGTTCAAGAAAAGTTCTCTGGTTAAGTGTCAATAAAGGTGGAGGGATTGTGTTGCTAGAGACAACTTAGCCCAGACATGACCTTGAGGAAAGTACAATCACCACCCACTAAGCTATACAACCAAGAATGACCTCTCCCAGGAAGGTCAGTGTAATGTTTTCCTGACTTACTCACCCTCCTCCCAAAGGTCTCCCTTCAGCTGTATAACCCCTGGTCTGGGGCAGACAATTGTCCTCCTTCCACCTCACTTCAAATATAATTTGTACAGATGATGAGAGTTTCTGAAACTCCAGAACCAATGAAGTCTTGTGCATGTGCTTTCCATTCTAACCTCTGTTCCCTGTTGCCTGGCTCCAAGTTAAGACCCCATTAAAAACAATCAGAGACAAGATTTTGGCTAAATTCCCAGGATTTCTTCTCTAGGCATAGGTTACCATGCTAACAGTCTTTGAAATTCTTATTTAAACCCTTGTGAAACTTTCTTCAGCACTCTTTCTGCCAATACATGATGCCTCTCAATAGGTGCAGTTAATAAAAGCCAATAAGGAATATCCTCCTCCCACCCACCCACCCCCACCACTGTAGATGTAGGGTGGCTATAAGCACATTTTGTGATGAGGGTATCTCAAAATAGCCAGGACCCCTCTCTGCATTTTGTAATAGCTCTCACCCCGCCAAGGGGGATCCTCAAGGGCATCTCCATAAATATTCACAGGAAGGTGTGCCTGGTGTGCCAGAGGAGATCAAAGGGCCACTCAGTCTACCAGCATTTATTAAGCACCTACTATATGCCAGGTACAGTTCTAAGTATCAAGAGAGACAACACACAACCCCCACTCTCAAAGATTTCTTAATCTAACTGGGAGACATGTAAATAACTGTGTACAAATAAGTTGGAGATAACCCACAGAGGGAAGGCACCTTGCAGAAGTTGGGATTTTAGCTGAGATTTGAAGGATGATAGGGAAACTAGAAGGTGGAGAGTATTCCAGGTATGGGGGTAACTAGTGAAAACGCTCAGCAAAAGCAAGAATAGAGGGTGGGATGACATAATTCTGGATGGCCTTGGCCAGGTAAAGGTAGACCCCATTATGAGATCCAAGTGTTGAACAATTCAACAAGCATGGACTAAGTATCCTCCATTGGTGGGCACTACTGGAGGTCATAAGGATAGATAGATTAAAAACCAGTACACAGAGCACTGGCCAGGAGTCAGGAAGTTGTTCAATCATGTCTGAATCTTCATGACCCCAATGGACCACAGCGCACCAGGATCTTATATCCTCTACTATCTGCTGAAGTCCATCCAAGCCCACATTCCTTGCTTCCATGACACTCTCTATCTCATCCTCAGCTGTCCCATTTTCTTTTTGCCTTCCATCTTTCCCAACATCAGTGACTTTTCCAATGACTCTTTGACCTGAATTTAAATCCTGCTTCAGATGCTCTTTCACTATATGTTATTTTTGAGTCACTTTTCAGTCCTATCTGAACCTCTATGACTCCATTTGGGATTTTCTTGGCAAAGATACTGGTGTGGTTTGCCATTTCCTTTTCCAGCTCATTTTACAGATGAGGAAACTGAGGCAGACAGGGTTAAGTGACTTGCCCAGGGTCACACAACTAATAAGTATCTGAGACCAGATTTGAACTCAGGTCTTCCTGACTTCAGGTCTGGTGCCACCTAGCTGCCCTAGACAAATCATTTAAGTTTCCTCTGCTTCAGTCTCCTTAATCTTTCCAGACCTCTATCCACTATCCCAAGATGCCTTTCACTTTTTATTAATTTACATTATATTTATAACATACAATAATATATTATTATATAGTTATATATAACATAATATATAATATATTTATGGTGTATTAAATTACCTCAATGAAATATCTAGTTGCATAAAGTTGGCTAAATTCATTGCAGTAATGGCACAGATAATATTCCCACTGCTGATTCAGCAAAGGCTTCACTGTTAGCTCTCCCACCTATCACCCCAAGTTGGGGAGCACTTTAGGTCCATGAGCTGAAGGTGCCACATTCCTGAGGTTTTTATATTTTGTTTTGTTTTTATCATAAGGTTTTCTTAGCTGCTGCAGGAGCTCTGGCAGGCCCCATTATACAATGGTAGAGGAAGGCCTACCAGATGGGCTGGTCTGGTCCAGGATGTTGACATTTCTAAGAGCGGCCTGGGGAGAGAGAACTCCTCAGAAGGAGGGGGCATTGTGCAGGCAGAAGCCACTGACTCAGTGCTCAGCCAGCATTCTGTTTGCTTTGTCTACTATAGCAGTCTGCATTCATGAGCTCCAGACCCTGAAAGGGTGAGGCGTCGGCTGCCCTTCCCACACTGTCCATTCCAATCCAGCTGGCCTGCCAGCTGCTCCCCATTACCAACATTCCATTTCCCATCTCCATACATAAGGGGTCCTCCTGCCTGGGATGTTCTCCCTTCTTTACCTCAAGCAGAGCTCCCATGCCACCTTCTCCATCAGTCCTTTCCTATTTAGAGACAGGTAGGTGGTGAGGTAGAGAGTGCTGGCCTTGCTTGCAGTCAAATCCTACTTCAGACACTTGTTAGATGTATGACCCTGGACAAGTCATTTAACCTCCCTCAAACTCTGTCTCTTCATCTGTAAAATGGGCATAATAATACCTACCTCATAGAAATTTTGTGGGGATTCAGTAAGATAACATGTGAAAAAGGCTTTGTAAACCTTAAAGATGCAAGGTATCGAAATTCTCTGTTCCTCCTGAAATTATTTTGCATTTATTTATATGTGAAAATGAACAGGGATACTTAGGTGATACAGTGAATAGAGCACTGGCCTTGAAGTCAGGAGGACCTGAGTTCAAATCTGTCCTGAGACACTTGACCCAGTTACTAGCTGTGTGACCTTGGGCAAGTCACTTAGCCCCAACTGCCCTGCCTTTTCCCTTCAAAAAAGAAAAAGAAAATGAACACTAGATGTAGAGACAAAGTACCTGGCTCTGTCACTTACTAGCAAAGTCAACTTGGGCAAAGCATTTACCTTTTATGGTTCATCTATAAAGTGGGGTTGGACTCCAGATAATCTCTAAGCTTCCTTGTAGCTCTAAATATGTGATCATATGCTATAAATAACTTCCCCCAGGAGAATAGAAGCTTCCTGCAAGCAGGGACTTTTGCATTTCTTTACCTTAATGCTAATATCGAAATGAATTAAATGATTTATTATTATGCTGGGTCATTTCATAAGATGGATTCCAGCAGCTCACAAGCATCCATGGCCCCACCAGGTAGGAACCACAGTGTTGTAGAAATATTACCTACACAGAGTTATTATGTAAATAGATACTTTGTAAATGTGAATGTGTTAAAGAACTCTGAATGATCGTTATTAATTTGCCCATTTATACCAGCCAACCCCACCCTCTTCAGCTCCTCCTCTCAGAATCCTTCAAGGCTCACATCAGGGATCTCCTCCTCCATGAAGCCTTCCTAATATCCCCATTTATTAGTCCTTCAGAATAACAGTGAAAATCACCATTTAATTGCTGGAGACAGTAATTTGGACTCCGATGAATGACACTTTCCCTTGGGACCTCCTTGGTATTTTCTCTTCCCCTTAATATGTATATATTCAGTACAGTGTCTGCTTAAACCACTAGACAAATTTATTAGGCTTTTTTTTCTTTTAAAAGTATTCATAAATAATAAGATTTTCCACCAGATCTTTAAAAAAAAAACTGCTTCCTTTTTACCCCTTCCCCCACTTCAAGGAAATTCTCTGAGGGCAGGGACTGCTTGTTTGTTTTTTGTATTCCCTACAGGCAACATACTGTAATAGTGAGTAAAATGTAGGCCCTGGAATCAGAAAGACCTGGATTTATATCCTATTTGTCTTACATGCCAGCTGAGCTACCCTGGATCAGTCACTTTGCTTCTCAGCATCCCTAAGATAAAATGGCATTTGTGTTATTTGAAGGAGTTTCCTACACAGTGAGATCAAGGTTAAATTAAAAAAACAGAACAAAATCTCTGACTTCTAGTCCAGTGCCTTGGTTATTACAGGAGATTAGATGTTTGTTGAATTGAATTGATTTTTCCAAGCAGGTAAGCCTTGTATGGTACATGAGTCTTGTAAGAGGACACTTGAAGATAGAAGGTGTGTCCAGGCACACAGGACAGTGTGAGCTATAGAAGGTATAGGACAAGAGAGCATCCAATTAGAACAGACTCCACTAAACTGATGAAAATTCTCTAGAGCAAGCTCAGCAGGTGCTCACAGACCCACTGTTGGTCCTAGTTTTTAAATGATAAACATCAATGGTTTTCTCCCAAGTCATAGTTTCTTCCAGGCCTGTAGTGAGGTACACTGCTAACTGCTTGTGAAAACACTACTAAGTTCCTTCTGCGTTTGGGGAATCAGGGCATAGAACCATGGGGCCACAGCTGCTTCCTAGGAGCCACAAGATGGCACCATTGTCCACTCTAGGACAGCCTGAGTCCTAGGGGCCAGAATCCTCTGGAGCAGGTGCTGGCACTGAGCCCTGGCACCACTCTCCTAATCAGAAAAGCCCCTTGGGGAAGTCCTTCTTGGGAACTATGGCCCAAAAGGAAACCAGAGTTCAGGTTCCAAATATTATTTAGCTTGCATATTTTAGTTAGACCTTCCCAGGGTACTTGACAGGGTCCAGAATATGTCAGCTAGATTTCTTCTCTTGTTACTTTAGGTACAAGGCTAATCATCAGATTCTGAATCCATATACAGGTGACACATTCCAGACCTCATCGGTCCCAGGACAATTACATTTTTTTTCAAATTTTATTTACTTTTTTCAATTAAAATCGATTTTCTATCTCTTACATTCCCAATTGTGAAAGAAAGAAACAAGGAAGGAAGGAAAGAGAAAGAAGAGAAGGGAAAGAAGGAAGGGAGGGAGGGAGGAAGGAAGGAAGGAAAGGAGAGAGAAAGAATGAAAGAAAGAAAGAAGGAAGGAAGGAAAGAAGGAAGGAAGGAAGGAAAGAGAAGGAAAAAAAGAAGGAAGGAAGGAAGGAGGGAGGGAGACCCTTGTGACAAATATGAGTAGTCAAGAAAACAAATTCCTCCATGTCCAAAAACATATATCTTATTCTACAACTGGAGTCTATTACCTTTCTGTCAGGAGATGGGTAGTATAACTGATCCTCTGGAATCCTGGTCAGTCATTGTACTGACAGGAACAATGAAGTGTTTCAAAGCTGTTTGTCTTTACAATATTGTTGTTATGATATAAATTGTACTATTGGTTCTGTGTACTTCACTTTACATTGGTTCAACAATTCTTCTTAGGTTTTTCTGAGAACAACCCTTTCATCATTTCTTTTTTTTTTTTTTTTAAAGCAATTGGGGTTAAGTAACTTGCTCAAGGTTACACGGCTAGTCATTATTTATGCTTGGGTGCTCATTTTCTGAGGCCGGATCTGATCTCGGGTCATCCCAACTCCGAGGCCGGCGCTCTTACTCACTGCGCCACCTAGCCACCCCTTTAGGGCAATTGGGGTTAAGTAACTTGCCCAAGGTTACATGGCTAGGTTTTTGTTTGTGTGGATTAAGTGTCTGAGGCCGGCTCTGAACTCAGGTCCTTCTGACTCCAGGGCCGTCGCTCTATTCACTGCACCACCTAGCCGCCCCCATCATTTCTTATAGGAACATTGAATTCCATTATATTCATATACCAAGCCCACACAATCCAAAAGGCAGTGTGCTCTAATAGGATATGCCCAGGACTTGGGATGATATAAACTGTGTTCAAATCCTAGTGAAGATACTTACTAGCTATATGACTATGAGCAGACATTGGACCTCTCAAAACCTGTTTCCTTGCCCATAAAATGGAAATAATAATACTCACACTACCTATCTCACAGACTTGTTGGAAGACCCTTTTATAAACCTCCCACTTCTAGAGGTCAAATACAGAAAGAAAGGCTTTTCTTTTTCCAGTGGCAAAGAATTGCAAACACTGTAAATGAACATAAACTGGGGAATAACTAGGGCAATTTTAGTATATGTGAATGTAATGGAAAATTCCTGTGTCATAAGAAATAATGAATGTGAAGAATTCAGAGAAGCATGAGAAGGCCTAAGTGAATTGATGCATTAACGTGAAGAATCAGGAAATCAATATACATGATGACTAATATAAATGGAAAATTGTTTTTAAAATAAATGTAACGCTATATAATGACCAAGGTTGGCTCTGAAGGAGAAAAAAAATGTGTCTTTCTCCCTTCTTTGTAGAGGTGGGCAGCTATGGGCATGGAACACTGTATACACCATCAGACATTTCATTTTACTAAACTGCTTTCTCTCCCCCTCCACATCCCCTCTTAACATTTTGTTACAAGAGATGGATGGTTCACTGGGTAGGAGAAGGGGAGGAATATATTTGGAAGTGAACATAACATTAAAAACAAAAAGATTTCAATAAAAAGAAAAGTTGTTTCCCATTTCCACAAGGTACCACAAGGAGCATGGCAGGATACACTTTTGCCAGCCACAGTTTCTTCAAAGATTCATCAAAAAAGTACAATGGGAACTGAAACCGTGTGCGATGAAACAATGGGGAGACAGGATCAAAAGGTGGTCAGGAACGTTCTAGGAAGCCAAGGAACAGAAATTCAGGGACCTTTTCAAGGGTTTTTCTATCAGCCTTCTCTTCCCCATCCCACTCCCCAAAACATGAAATAAGTATCACAGCTAAGTCAACTAACTGCTTTACGTTTTTATGACATTACAGCTTACTCTCAGCAGCCCTGTACACAAGTCACTTAACTTCTCTAGGACTCAGTTTTCTTATCTGTTAAATGAATGGGTTGGAATAGCTGGCCTCTGAGGACCCCTTCTAGCTTTTGATCTATGATCTTATCACCCTAAGTATGAAGAAGCAGCTAAGTGGTACTGTGGATAAAAGTGTGAGCCATGGAATGAGGCCTGGAATGACACTGCAATCCTGCTTCAGCTGCTGACTAGCTCTGTGACTCTGGACAACTCACAATTTCTCTGTGTCAGTTTCCTCATTTTTTAAAATGGGCAAATAGCCTCTACCTTAAGTAGCTGTTTTGAGGACTGAGTTAATGAATAATGTGCTTTGCAAACTTTAATATAGATGTTATTATTGTTGTCTTTTCACTTACCAAGGTGTATCGATATGTTTTTGTTGGCAAGTCAGGATTAAAACACAGGCTCCAAACTCCAGATCAAGTGAATTTCCCATTACACTTCACTGTGTCTTTGAGTCAACTCCAAACCAAAGCCAGCAAAGGGACAGACAGACAAGAGAAGATTTAAACCATACTGTGAATACCTAGGAGGTCTCGTGAAAGCTGTTTTCTTAAGAGATTGAAAAGGCCTGGTGGCATACAATTATAATCAACGATAAATCAAGAAGCATTTATTAAGTACCTATTAGGTACAAAGCACTGTGCTGGAGTTAGGGATACAGAGACAGAAGTGAAAGTCTGTACCCTCAAGGACCTTGCATTCTATCATAGGGATAACATATATGATACACATACACTCATACATATGTATGTATATATAAAAATATATATACATACATATATACATGTGTGTATATGTATATGTCTATATCTATCTATCTATCTACGTGTCTGTGTGTGTGCATGCATGCACTGGGGCAGAAAGAGCAGTACTATCCCCTGGAAGGACCAAGATAGCTTGAAGTAGGTGATGGCACTTTAAGTACAGAAAGAGATACACCACCAGCTGCATTTGAAGTCAGTAGGAAAAGCAGCTGAGGACTCTGCTCCTGACCTCCCTCCCTTCACAATCCCGCCCCAGGCAAGAATAAGTTTACCCTCCCCCAAAAAGGAAGAGGTGGTCTGTCCCCATTAGGACCAAATTAGATCAAATCAAAGGAAGCTAGTGAAATAATGAACTTTGATCAGTCTCAAAGAACTGAAGAAATGTCATCTATAGGGGCAGCTAAGTGGTTCAGTGGATAGGGCACTACTACTGGAGTCAGGAGGACCTGTGTTCAAATCAAAGCTCAGATACTCTCTGTGTGACCTTTGGCAAGTCAGCCCTACCCCACCCCCAAAGAAAATGGGTGATCAGTTATTAATTTCAACAGTTACTTGTGATTTTAGAGACTATTCAACTATGTAGATTTTTTTTGTTATTCACATGGCTTCCAAAATAGCTTTCTAACTACCTGTAAAAAATCCCATTAACCTTTGATAGACCGGACTTTTCATTTCTTCATAGAAATGCAGGGCTATGTCAATTCCAAAAGACTCATGATGGAGAGAGATGTCTCCATTCAGAGAAAGAATCAGAAAGAACAGAGTTTGAATGCAGATTGAAGCAAATTACCTGTTCTCTTTCTTTTTCTTGTTTGGTTTTGTTTCCTCTTTCCCATTGTTCATTCCATCCCATACAATTCTTCTTTATACCCTGACCAATGTCTAATGTGAAAGTATCTGCAGATCCTATACCTGATTGTATGCCGCTATGGGGGGAGGGAGGGGAGGGAAAGAAGAAAATTTGAAACTCAAAGAACTGCGGAACTGAATCTTGTAAATTCAAAGTAAACGAACAAATTAATAAAGACCAAAAAAAAGTCCCATTAACTAAGCTGCTGAAAACCACCTGACTTTTCTTTAAAAGTGTTGAAAAGGTTCATAAACTCAGTTGTTGCTCTTTTTTTTTTAACCATTTCAGAGAGACCATGGTATTGTGGTAAAAGGAATTCTATATCACACTAGAGTTGAAGTCAGAAAACCTGACCTGGATTCAAATTCTGGCTTTTGTTTCCACTAGCTGTGTGATCTTTGGTGAATGTACATTTCTCTGATCTTCAGCTAAATGGAATCCTTATTGATTGCGACCTCTTCTTCCAATTTTCCTAAAGAATTTTGTTTCGCTGTCTCCTTTGTCCCTATTCGATTCTACCTTACATCATACATTTGTATATGTACTGTCCCCACTATTAGTAAAGCACAAGCAGATCCTTGGTTGGATTTTTTTTTTAACTTTTGTATTGCCTGAAACTGCCCTTATGCCTTATGTATAGACAATGCTTAGTGAATGTTGAATTGAATTTGAATATCAAAGGACTTAATGAAAACATGTTCCATAAATATATGTTATATAGATCTATGGTATACATCTACAAAGCATGATTAAAATATGACTCATGGGCAAGTCACTCCACCTTTCAAAGCTTCATTTTCCTCACCTATAAAGCAGGAATAATAATTCTTACACTACCTAAACTTCCAAGGTACTTTTCAAACCTTAAAGCACAACATAAATATAACTTATTTTCATTGTAATTATTGTAATTATATTTGACTTTTGAAATTCCCTTTTCCCACTTGTAGAATTTTAATAATAGTAGTTAGCTTTGAGGATTGCACAACACTTCTACAAATATATTATTTGATTCTCACAACACCCCTGGGAGGGAGGTGCTATTATTATCCCTATTTTACAGTTGAGGAAACTGAGGCAGACAGAACTTAGGTAACATTGTCCAGGATAATAGAACTAGTATGTGTCCAAAGTCAGACTGGACTCAAGTCTTCCTGTCTCCAACTCCAGCACTATTTCTATTACATTACTTAGCTTCCTGGAAACAACTAGACAAAAGTTTTCTCTTTATAGAAGTTACCTAACTACTCATTTGGGGGAATAGGTCTGGAGGGTTCCCCCCAATTTGTGTGTGTACAGCTCCCACAGAATTTCTCCCATACTCAGTAATGCTGCTTCTCTCTCAAGCCACAGTCTTTGTCTCTGTCCTTGGCCCAACGGATACTTTCTCTTGGTTTCCAAGAGGAGATTCTTAGAGCTGATGATGCTATACAGCATTCATTTAACTTGAGCTGAAACTGTCCATCTTGGCTGAGATGCAGAAAATGGGTCAATTTGTTGTTGGGGCCAACCAAAGCTACAGCCCAAGGTCAGCATTTTTTTTAATTTAAAATACACATTAAGTATGAATAACTATACTTAGACTTCAGATGGATATAGAAAAATGAGTATATGTGCATACTTATGCATATGTATTTATGTATATTCTTGTAATATATACATCCATATATTTATATTCTCAAATACCAGTAATCCTGAGGAAGTCCCTAAATATCTCAATGTTCAGGTGACTCTCTAAGACTTTAAATTGCAAACTAATTCTCAATCTTCAGTTTGGGAGGGGGAGGCTCTTCATTGACAGGTATGTCTCTACACCAAGTATATCACATGTTTGGCCTATGATGGACTGTAGGTAGAGACAGATCAGTCAGTGAAAAAACTTCCCCTCCCAATGTATACATTGACATCTGGGATATATTGACATCTGGGTATATGAATATATAGATATGCATGTGTGTTTATGTGAATATGTAACTATATATTGCACCCACATATTCATATATGACTATCCTGAGGGAATGTGGAATTATGGATAAAAGCATAGTGTTAATCATGCAGACCTGAGTTCAAGTCTTGTCTAGGACACATACTGGGGTTAAGTGGTGGAGGAAGATATCTGAGTCACCCAAATGAAGTTCTAAGGATGGGAGATACTTAATGAGCATCTCCTACTTTCTCCTTTGTTCCCCCACTGTCCCAAGAGTGGCCAAAACTGGCAGGGGGGGGGGGGGGGCAGAGCAAAGACTTGTTATGACTCAGTCAAGCTTCTAATAAGTGGATAGTACACCAAGAATCTTCCTACTAAGTCAAACCCACCAGAGTCATCCTATGAGTGTGTGTACATGTGTGCACACACACACTTTCCCAAGCACACTCATATACACGCAAAAGCAAAACTCATTTTTAGTTCCAATGTTATAGAATGAGAAGATCTAGAAGACAAAGACAAACAAAAAGCCATCTTAATCAATAAATCCATTTTAAAGAGAAAGAAACTAGTACAGAGGGGGAATGGTGTATCAGCAAGCACCCTAGCATACTCAGGATGGCTGCTAGCACAGGTTCTTTGATCTGCTTTTCTAAAGGAAAGCAACTCATAAAGGGTTAACAATCTTACTTTAATCAAACAAACATATATTATTTACCTAGTACAGGGAAAAAGTCAGCACTCTGAACTTCAAAGAATACAAACAGAAGTTACAAGCAAACAAAAATATAGACAGAGAAAATAACACAATTCAGCAGACAGGGCTTCCAGTTGTCTGACCATTACACCCATACCTAGTTAATCACCAGAGGGAAAAGCAACAACAACTGGGTTTTCAAAGCCAGGGGCTCAACAGCTTCTTGAAGTCTCATCTGGTCAAATCACACAACTCTTTCCAAAGTGAGCCCCAAAGCAAAACCTCACCTCAGAGGTATATATAGCCCTCTCCAGGGTCAGAGAATATCACAACTCTTGTAACTCACTTGACTACAAAGTAACAAAAGTTGTCCCTTCCTGAAAAACAAGCCTCCTACCACAGGCTCCAGGTGAGCACATGTTGCCTATTAGGGGGCAGAGTATGTTTTCAAATCAGGAAAGGTCCTCAAATTCACCTAAGCCTATTATGGGGCAGGGGAGGGAGATCTTCAAATTCCTATTACCATTACAATGGCTACACAAAGACCCAAATATTTACACCAAGGCTTTCTAGTAAGATACAAGGATGTGTTGGTGTCAGCTCTGACCAGCTTCCTGTAAGATTGTTCAATTTTAAGTGTGAGCATTTATACCTCAGAAATCAGTAAAGATAACAAATCAGAGATTGATTTATCAATTTTTATTGGCTGGAATTAAGGAAGTGATGGAAAAAATGTTAATAATGCATATTGAACTCAAAAGTGTGTCCTGCCTTCAGAGAGCTAGTCATAAATATTGACCAGCACAGCTCAGAATAAATGACAGGGCTTACCCTTAGACCTCAGTTTTTCTGACCCTAAGTCCTGTGCTCCTTCCATTACAAGACATACTGATTGAAAACTCAGCTCTCTATACATGTCTTCACTTGTCCTGCCCCCTTCCTTACCCTTACCCCTACCCCTACCATGAAACTCAGTTTCATTAGTTGTTAACCTATGAGGAAGAAAAATACCGGCCAATCAATTTTCCAAAGTTATGGAGGTCAAATCAAATGAGACATTGTTTGAAAAGTACCTGGAAACTGCTAAGCCCCCATGTAAATGTAAATGTAAATAGATGATATTCTTCCCTGTTGTTCCTACCCTTGAACAACCAGAAAACCCAAGTTTTTGAGGAAGCTTTCACTTGATATGGGTTGTGAAGGAGTATGTGGGTTGTAGTGCTTAAAGGGTTCATCTTTACAGGAGATTGTGGGCCAGACAGTCTCATGCAATCTGCTCCAGCAGAACTAATCATGATATCTGCCTTGGAGTGGGATTAGTGGAAAATGGTAAATAATAGAGAGGAAACCATATTAACTTCTAAAATTTCCATTTTTCCACCTGCAAAATCAGAATACAGTACTTGGGGTTGTCTGTTGCCTATAATATAGAGCAATGGGAGGATATAAGTTGATATGATGGAGGGTGTAATTGTTACCTATCAAACTATCATCTATCTCCCAAACTTTAATCCAGTGGACTAACTGTCCACTAGACATCTCCTGTAAGCATCTCTAGCTCCAAAATGGGACTTGTTATCCTCGAAAATCTACAGTTCATCCTTACTGCTCTATTGATGCCAAGGGCACCCCCATTTTTCTCAACCTAAGTCAGCCTTGACTTTTTATTCTAAGGTTCTTTCTAGCTTTAATATTCTATGATTCCATGTCCCTAGGTGGTCTGCAAAAAAGAAGCCTAAGAGAGAACTTTTACCACACTTCTTTATAAGTCAGCTTTCTTTACAAGCTATCTCCCTGTCTTTGAGGTTTGACTTGGTTTGCTTTGAGAGCTGAATGCAGTTCTAAATATAATCCATGATGAATTAATTGGTATTAGCCCATGATGGAGTCCTTAGTGAAATGTCATAAGGATTTTGCCCTTGACCTTTTTATATTAGACCTTTGTATCAATGATTAAGTTGAAGGCATCATGCTTATTAACTTTCAGATGTTGGAAAACTTCTCAGTGAGAAGGGTAAATTTCAAACAGTAGAATCAGGATCTCCAAAGGACCCTAGCAAAATTAACCAAATCTATTTAGAATGAAGTTTGGTAAGGATAAATGTAAAGTCTTCTTCTGAGTTCAAAAAGTCAACTTCAAGGAGCAGCTAGGAGGCGCAGTGAATAGAGCACCAACCGTGGAGTCAGGAGGAGGTGAGTTCAAATCTGGCCTCAGACACTTGACACTTACTAGTCGTGTGACCCTGGGCAGGTCACTTAACCCCAATTGCCCTGCTCTTCCCCCTCCAAAAGGCAAAAAAAAAAATCAACTTCACAAGAACAACAAGATGGGGGAGGTTAGAAAACACTTTGTGAGATATTAGTACTTTGCACACTCCAAATGAATCAGTAGTGTGACACGCAAAAGTCAAAATACTCTTAGGTTCTATCCCTAGAAACTGTGTTTGGAACAAGGAAGCTAACATCGTCCCAGTCCTCTGACCTGGACGAGCTGCATCAGAAATAGCCCAGCATTTTGGGAAGAGCTCATAGAAGCTGGAGTTATCCAGAAAGGGGCGATCAGCTGCAGGAATTAAGATTGTTTTAGCCAGAGAAGCGAGACTACTTAGGAGGGACAGTAGGGTTGTCATTTCTAAGAAGGATTACAGGAGAAGGGAATTCTGCAGGTGGAAGAGACCTTTGTGACTCTGTCGTCCAGTGCATACCCCTCAAAAGACATATAGATATTAGATATAGATATTGATATAGATACAGATGTCAACAAAAGTGTATGACATTCCGTAGCCCTTTAGCCTCTTTTGAGAGGGAATCTACTGCCTCCCAAGGCAGCCCATACAATTATAGACTCACTCAATTTGGCCCCTGGGGGTGGGGCATGTAGAATTAAGAAATAATGTGAAGAACTTGTAGAGATATGGATTTCGACCTGATATAAAGAAAAAGTTTCCAAACAGTTTGTAGTGGTGTGAAAGTGAAATGGCCCACTTCATCAGGTAGTGAGATTTCTAGCACTGGAGGTATTCAAGGGGAGGCTACATGACCACCTGTTGGAGCAGGGATAAAAGGGGAAATGTTATAGAAGGGATTCCTACATCCAGTATGGATTAGGTGAGATGATCTCTGAAGTCTCCTTCCTAGCTCTGAGATTCTGTGGTTGGATTTCAGATTCAGACTGAGCAGAGGAAGAAGCTATGGAATCCTTATGTGACAGGGATTCATGAAATCCCTTTTTCTGCCAACTATACCTTATGGGAAATCTTCCCAGATTGGAGCCTCCCACTAATCTCAGTCTGAGCCCAGCACATAACTGCCTGCATGATCAAATTAATTTTTAGATGTCTACTGTTTGTTTTTTGTTTTTTTTTAACCTTAATTTCTTTTTGCAGTGTCTGAGCCGTTGCATGTGGGGGATCAGTAATTTGATTATCTCATCAAATAGAACCAAACCACCCCAGACTCCTACTTAATATTCTCATGTGGATCAACACCTGATGTATGTTACCCATGCAAGTAATGTGGTGATTATTATTCTGATGTTTTTTCCTCCCTATAGGAAGAGGACCTGCATTTTTTTTACTTCTGGGGGATTAAGATGCTCTCTCAAACCCCTAATCAACTCTCCTACAGTTGTGTCAGAGCCAACAGCATCCATCTCTGCCTCCTAATCCTTTGCACACAAAGAAAATCATAATCATAGAGTCGGAGGAATCTAGTGTGACCCATTTCTCCAAAAGAATCCCCAACAAATTTATTCAACCTCTACCTTCAATGAAGTGGGACCTAGCACCTTCTGAGCCAGACCATTCCACTTTCCAATAGCTCCCAGACTGGTTTGTGATCCTGGGAAAGTTATTGACCTTTTCGATGCCCTGGGCAACTGATTGAGGTTGTAAGTTTCAGAGAAGGTGCTGACTTGCATTAGTAGGGAGAGTTTCCTTATACAGCAGATCTCTATGCCAATGAAATAACAGCTTCAATCTCTTCCCTCCTCATCTCTTCTTTTCTGATGTCAAGTCTAAATTTCCCTTTTTGCCACTCCACTCATTGTTCCTGGTTCTGCCTTCTGGGGACAAAAAACAAGTCTAATTCTCCTTCCATATGACAGCCCTCAAAGTATGTGAAAATGCCTGTCATGTCCTCTGTCTTCTCTTCTTCAGGCTAAACATCCCCTCTTCCTTCAACACATCCTCATATGACATGAAATCAGGGCCCTTTACCAGGGTATTTGCCCTCCAGTGGACACTCTCCAACTTATCCGTATCTTTCTTAAATCAGAGCTCCTAAAACTGAATGCAATACCCACAGATGATGTCTGACAGAGACAGAGTACAAAGGGCTTATCATCCGCTTGTAGCAAGAAGCTAGGCCTCTCCTAATGCAGCCGCCGATCACATTAGCTTTGGTGACTGCCATATCATACTGCTGATTCATATTGAGTGTTGTTCAGTTTATTAAAACCTTTAGATCTCTCTCAGACAAACTACTAACAATGCCTGCCCAATCTTGTACTTGTGAAGCTGATTTTTTTTTCAAAGGAAGTGCAAGACTCTATATCTTTCCTTAGTACATTTTATCTTACTCAACTTGGCCTGATTTTTCTATCCTATTGAGATCTTTTGGGCTCTGCCATCCAGTATATTAGCAATTCTTCTCTGTGTTGTATCATCTGCAAACTTGATAAGAATGCCAAATATGCCTTTATCCACATCAGTGATAAAAATGTTAAAACAGCATAAAGCCAAGCACAAATCCCTGAGTATCTCCAATACAGATATCCTGACAAGCTAACACCACCAAGTCTGAGTCTAGCCATCCAACCAGCTCTAAACCTAATTATACTTGCATCTCCTCCATCATCTCTCCAAATTTTCTGCAAGAATAACATGAGATTCACAGGGCCTGGTTAAAAAGTTGAGGTACTTGTCTCTGTGTAATGTTGGGCATGCAAGCCCAAACATTTCCAGAATGGGAGAGATCAATGGACTTGTGGTAATGGGAGGGAGTTAGTTAAACCCCTAACATTCTCCATGATTAAAAGATATTTCCCTGGAAATAGAAAGCCTAGGCTGTTACTAATAATGTAGCAGGTGCTAATCCCATAATCCTCCTGCTCAAGGAAAGCTCAAACAGTCAAATCCCCAAAGCAGGACCACCCTGAGTTGCTGCCTCCCCCCAAGCCACCCCAAGCTCCAGAGTGGCTTTCTAGAGTTCAATGTTAGGTAAGGAGAGTTAGTGTTCCATGTAAAAACAGATGCAAACAGGGATACAAGAGGTCCAAGGTAAAATGAAATAATGAATGAAATAATGTATCTTTTTTTATTTTGTTTTAATTGGAATGATTCTTTTTTTACTCTTTTTTTTTTTGCTTTTTTTTAAGTTGACAATTGGGGTTAAGTGACTTGCCCAAGGTCACATGGTTAGTTTTTGTGTTAAGTGTCTGAGGAAGGATTTGAACTCAGGTCCTCCTGACTCCAGGGCTGGTACTCTATTCACTGCGCCACCTAGCCACCCCAAAATAATGTATCTTTGGAATAAAGTTGGAAGAATGATAGTCAAAGAGCAGTTCACATTTAACCAGTACCTTCTTGTATAAAAATATGTTCCTCACAGCAATTCTATGAGAAAATGTCGTACAAATTTTACAGATAAGGAATATGATCTTGCAAGAGATCAAAGTCACACACCTAATAAGTTACAAAAGTGAGATTTGAACTCCGGTCTCCTGACTTAAAGCCAAGAGATCTTACTACATGAGAATGCATCTCCATCCAAAGGTTTTGATGCCATCCAAATCAGCTTCCCTCTATTGCCTATAAGTCTTCTGAGCCATCTCCCTCTCCATTATTTAGGATAGAGATCTTTTTTGTGTGTCATAGACCCATGGTTATGTTTGAGCCAATTTATTGAAGAGAGTTAAATTTTTAGTGTGAGCATTTATACTTCAGAAATTGAGAAATACTACAAATTAGGCTTTAATTTATTGTTTTGTTGATTGCTTAGACTTAAGAAAGTGGTAGAGAAAATATTAATATTGTATACTAAACATAAAAGTGTCATATATACATTTTTTCAGAGGACTAGCTGTTAAACATTTACTAGGATACATACTGTATACATCCCTTTAACGGCTTAATGTAGTCTATGGACCCTTTCTCAAAATAATATTTTTAAGTAATTGAAGAAAATGCTAAATTTCAGGGGGAGGTTAGTGAAAATAATTTTTCCACATTTAAATTCATGGACCTCCTAAAATCTATCCATGGATACTTCAAGAATCCCTAATTTAGGGGTTATGCCAAGAGACTATGGGCTCACTTTAGTGGTTAAGGAGTGAAATATAAAATGGAAAATTTCCCATTCTTTTCAAAATCAAATATAATTCATTACAAAGTCAAAGCATATTGATCTTTCAATTATCTGTTTGGGATTATCAGTACAACTGGCCTTCCTCTATTATCACAAACAATGTAGAGCTGGCTACAGGGCTGCACATCTGCTCTGAGTGCAGTCAATACCCAGTTCTATCAACACCTCATTAGCACAGTGGGTAAAGCATCACACCTGAATTGCAGAAGTGGGAAGGTGGGGGGCAGCTAGGTGGCGCAGTGAGTAGAGCACTGGCCCTGGAGTCAGAAGGACCTGAGTTCGGATCCGGCCTCAGACACTTAACACACACAAACAAAAAGCTAGCTGTGTGACCTTGGGCAAGTTACTTAACCCCAATTGCCCTCCAAAAAAAAAAAAAAAAAAGAAGAAGTGGAAAGGTGGCAGCTATGATCATTGCACCTGGATGGAGCAAGGGTATTTATGTCCATGCCAGGGCTTCAGACAGCCAGGGTTTTTAAGTGGGGGTGGCAATCCAATCACTGATGCCATACCATATAGAGACTAGCCAATATCCATTCTGGGAATGAGGAATGAGATGGTGAGATAAAAAAGGAAAAGAATCAGGAAGGACCCACAGCATCCTCTGAGAGGTGGCATAGCTGCACTGTTCGGGCATTCTTTGGTGGGGACTTTTCCACTGTGTGAAAGGGCTTACACAGTACTCTTCTGGGACTCCCCTACAGGAAGGGAAACCAGCAGAGCAGGTCTTGCCTGGTTCTCCTTGGTTTACCTCATGTATCTTTCTCAAGGTCTAAGCTCAGTGAACACAGTAAAGAATAGCCTATGAGAAATGTCTTTTCAGATTCTGGAGCTACTTTAGCCTTTGGAGACTGAGAAAGGGGCTAGTTGTTTGGAGACAGGCCTGGTAGTCAGTAACTAGTTGCAGCCTCTGTCCGTACCCATTGCCATTCAGGCAAACTTAGGCACTTTTGTTGCAGCTTCGGTAATCTGGGACAAGTTTCTGTCAAAGACAAGGTCACTGATCTGTAGCTACGTAACACATGGTTTACAGCTGGTGAGCCTGGGAGCTCTACTCTTCTTTGTTTAGTATACTTCACCTATTTAATAAGCACTGTGTACCGTGACAGGACCATATAAAGAAACAAAATGACACCAGTGCTGGGGGCAGGAGAAGGGGAAGAAAGAGAAAGAGAAAGAAAATGAAAACAGCAATTATCTCCTTGGCAGTAGAGGGTGGGAAATGATGACTGTTCACCCACCCAAAATAAGCCTCCACTAACCCTTGCCCGTATCTTCTCCTGATCTCAAGGAAGATGTGGAGAACTAGTGTCCCCTTTTTACTGCCCCATGATAGGATGGTGCAGGGCAGGGAAGAGTATTCCAGACATGGACTGGCTCCAATCAAGCTCTGCCAATTATTACCCATATGACCCTGGGAATGTAGCTTGATCTCTCTGGGCCTCTGTTTATATGTAAAAGAGAGAATTCAGCTCAATGACCCCAAAGTCTCTGCAGGCTCAAGATTGATGAGGCTAGGATCCAATAAAAAGTAACCTTGACCTCACCAATACAAGGTTAAACAATGAGACAGTGGAAAAGCTACTAGATTTAGGATCAGAATGGGCTTCCAGCCCTAGTTTATTTATTTACTGGTTATTTATTTATTTATTTACTGAGCCCAGTGATTTCACATCCCTGGGGTCTCAGTTTCTTCATCTGAAATATAAGGATAACATATTGATCCAAATATAGTTTTCCTCTCTGAAAAAAGACCTCTTTGAAAGGAAAAGAATACGTGGGTACAAAATAGAAAAATATTTCTACAAAATACGATGTAAAATACATATGTATGGTGAACATAGTGTAATTACACAGGTGAGAGGATGAATGGAGCAATAGGAAGATGGTTCCAGAATAACAAACCTCCAAGTCCATCTAGTTCAACCCAGACCTGAACAAGAATCCTCACTATAATGCACCTCACTATTGATCCCCCAGTCTTTTCTTGGAGAGTGCCAGGAGAGGGAATATTCTACCTCCTGAGTAAACCCATTTTCCTCTGGGCTAGGATTAATTGTTGGGAAGGTTCTCCTTACACCAGCTTATGCCCGCCTCTCTGCAACATCTACCCAGTATATCTAATTCTTCAATTTTTTTCAGTTCAGTCATTTTCAGTCATGTCTGATTCTCTCTGACCCCATTTGGGTTTTTCTTGGCAAAGAATTTCCTTCTTGCCGTGTCATTCTCCAGATCATTTTACAGATGAAGAAACGAAGGCAAACAAAACAGGGTTAATCTTGCCCAGGGTCACGCAGTCAGTATCTGAGGTCAAATATGAACTCTGGAAGATGAGTCTTCCTGACTCCAGGCCCAGTACTCTATCCACTGAGCCACCTAGCTGCCCATAGTTCTTCAGATACTTGAAAATAAATACCTTCCCTTCCCCACGAAGCATTCTCTTCTCAAGCTTAGATATTCACAGTCCCTTCAGTTTATCTTCAATTAGATTGATTTCAAGACTGTTCACCAAGCCGGTCACTCCTTTCTGGACATTCTTCAGTTTATCTGACCTCTAAAATATGGCCCTCAGATTTAAGCATAATAAAATGTGGGTGAACATGTTTTACACTGGAATAGGGCAGAGATAGTAGGACTATAGTTTCTATAGCCCTGGACAGTAATTTCTCCTAATACAGTTTAAAAACCTGTTACCTTGTTTTCTGTCATATCATATACTATGATCTCATATTGACTTTGCAATATACTAAAACTCAGACATGTTTTTCTGACAAAATTCTAGCTAGCAATGCCTTTCCCATTTTGTACCTGTGCTGTTTATCTTAAAAATTTAAAAACATTTTTTAAATTTATTCTTATTAAGCCTCACCTCTTTAAATCCAACCCAACATTCTATTCTTTCATATTTACTTTCAAGTCCAATTGTGCTATCCAATCAATGTGTTAGGTATCCCTCTTGGTTATGGTTCATCCAATTAGCATTTTCTCCATGATAAAAATGGTAGAGTATAGGGCCAAGGACAGATCCCTGGGGCACTGCATTAGACACCTCCTTCCAAGTTAACCTTGAATCATTAATGTCTGCTCTTTACTCCAATCATTCAGCTAGTTTCAATTCCACCTAACTACACCATAACTTAGGTCACATCTCACCATCTTGTCCACAAGTCCCTTTGTGCAATACTTCACAAAAAAAATCTAGACAAACTATATTTGCTTCAGTCTCCCAATCTACTAAGTCAGTAACCTTGCCCCCCTGCAAAAAAAAAAAAAAAAAAGGAATTGAAATTAATCTGGTAAGACTTGTTGTTAATGAAGATGTGCTTTTTTTGTGATGATACTTCCTTTTTAAACTGTCACTAAAAATCCCTTAATAATTATCATAGAATACCCAAAGCTTAGAGTTTTCCCTTTAATTTTGTCAGAAACCAATGTCTGACTTATAAACCTGTTTTGTAGGCTCTCCTCTTCTCTTCTTTGAAAATTGGGCTATTTGCCTGTTCTGAAGTTCATAGTATCTCCTGTTAGAGTCAAGAAGAGGGCCTTTAAGCTTTGTTGATGTTGTCTTTCCTTATACTACTATTAACTTCCAAGTAGAAATAATGTAGTTTTCCCTTAGTACCCCCAATTTACTCCAAAGCTCAAGTCAAGTTAATATAATATCACCACTATCTCTCAAGGGTACTGAAAATACCAACCATGAACTTGTGTATATATGTATGTATATGTATAGATGAAATTCATGATATATACAATATATGAGATTCATTATAATTGGTTTCCCTTTTCATCCTATGCTTTTTATTTTATGCATTTAAAAACAGAGACTTCAGTAGACTTCCAAAGAGGTCCATGATATAAAAAGATATTTTTTAAAGCCCTTAACATGAAGTTTCCCTTTCCTTGTTTCTCTACCTGTTAATACCTTTCCCTCAAAATTACCTTGTATTAATTTATTAATTATTTTCAATATACTTATATGTACATGTTGTATTCCTTAATAGTATGTGAAATCCTTAAAGACAGGGACTGATTTTTTTTAATTGTCTTTTATTCCTGCACCAAGCATAAGTACCTGGCAATGGTCAGTGCTTGATAAATATTTATTGATTAAATAACCCTAAGACCTGCAATGGTGATGCTAGTAGCAACCATGTAATTTTAGTAAATCCACAGATCCACATCCAGACTGAGGAAAAGACTAAAATGCCATACTTAAAAGCTATACATATATGTATGTATATGCATACACATGAGTATGTATGTACATGTATGTGTATATATGTGTATATACACATGTGTGTATACATGTGTGTATATGTCCGTTTTCTTTTTTCCCATTTTCTCTCTTTCCAAACTTCCCCCTCTATTGAAAAAGACAAGAAAATTCTCTTAACAAATATACGTCAGGTAAAAGCAAATTCCTCCATTGTTCATATAAAAATGTTCCCTTGCTCTGTGTCAGAAGTATGGTACATGCTTCACCATTGGTCCTATGGAATTGTGGTTGGTCATTATGTTGATTATAACTAGAGGCAACTAGATGACTCAGTGGATAGATTGCTAAGACTGGAATTAGGAAGACCTGAGTTCAAATCTTCACTCAGACACTTACTAGCTGTATGACCCTTGGGCAAATCTCTTAACCTCTGGTGTCACAAAGAGTCGGACATGAATCAACAATTGCATTGATCAGCATGCTTAAGTCTTTTAACGTTATTTATTTTTTACAATGAAGTCATTTGCGTATAAATTGTTCTCCTGATTCTGCTCATTTCACTCTGCATCAGTTCATATAGGTCTTCCAGGTTATGCTGACAAAATCCCTTTCATCATTTATTACCAAACCATACTATTCCATTACACTTAAGTACCATAACTTGTTCAGCCATGCTTCAGCTCCTTGTAGTTTCTAGTTCTTTGCCACCACAAAACACTGCCACAAATATTTTTATTATATATCATATAATATAGTATATCTTTCTTTGATCTCTTTGGGTCAACCCCCATTTTTTTTTTTTTTTTTTTTGTTGTTGTTGAAAACTCTTTAATATAAGAAGGAGGAAGGGAGTTAGTTTTTGTAGCCTCGGCTAGCACGGCGGCCCCTGGCACGCTCAAACTTTCGGCCCTTGGATCGGACGTATGGTTTAGTATGGCTGTGGGGAGTGCCCGGAGCCTTCCCAAAATGTCTGTACACCTCTCTGCCCTTCCGGGGACCAGACAGCAAAACAGTGCCCCGGCCCTTGGGTGAGCTCATGGCCAGCTGGTCAAAGGTGAGGATCTTCCCACCAGCCTTGAGGATGCGATTCCTTGCATTGCTAGTGACACGAAGGGCACACACCTTCAGCTTGGGGACATCCTGGATCCTCACATCGTCTGTCACCGTCCCAACTACCACAGCGGTCTTGTTTTCCCGGCCAGGAAGCTTCATTTTCCTGATCATGCGTGACAGGGACAGGGGGGGCCGGTTGGTCCGGCTCATGAACAGCCTTTTCAGGACCACCTTGTTGAAAGTCGAGTTGGTTCTGCGGGCCAGGAACCGGTAAAGCTTCACCAGCAGGCGCAGGTAGATATCCTGGCTCTTGGGCTCCTTGCGCCGGACTTTCCGGTCCTTGTTGTGGCGGATGTCGACTCCCATGCTGGCGCCCTACCGAACACCGGCCCAAAACCCAACCCCCATTTTTTTATGACATGATGCTAGAGGCAGAGAGGACAGAAGTCAATCTGAGTATAATTATAAACCATAGTCAATTTTTGTGTAAGTCAGATTTGTGGTTAGTGTGCAGCCTGAATTCATATTAGCATAATATCTCAAAGGAATGAGATAATGGACATTAAGGAGTTTTAAACAATGATAAAGGACATAGAAGTGTTAAGATAGTGCCCTTTCTGACCCGAAGAATCCTGTTATTTTTATTGCAGTCTTAGAATGTGTTCCTTTTCTCTCATGATTGCTTCTTCCCACATGCTTTTTTATTATTAACCTTGAAAATAGCAACTTTACTATTTATAATCTCAGAATTATAAAGCTTACAGCTGGAGGGACCTTTGAAACCATCTGGTCTGGCCCTCCTTGCATCAAGGTAAGGTGAGTTATTTTGGGAAGCCTTGAAAAATAGTAGAAAGATCAGTAAACTACACAGCAGAAAAACTTGAATTAAGCCCCAGCTCTGACACTAACCACAATACTTTTAGCTTCCTGTGCCTCAGTTTACATATCTGCAACATTGAGTCAATAACAAGTTGCTATGCTTTCCCCCACCTAAAACAGGGATTTTTGATCTTTTAGTGTCAACAAAATGCCCTTTCATGGGTTGTTGAAGTATATGGATCCCTTTTCATAATGATGTTTTTAAAAGTATAAAATAAAAAGTAATGTATAAATGTATTAAAATGTATAAAATAAAAATAAAATAATTTTGAAAGATTACAAAAGAAGTCAATTATGCTGAAATACAGATTTATAATTTTTATAAAAGATCATAGAGGGGCAGTGAGGTGGCAGAGTGAATAGAGCACTGGCCCTGGACTTGGGAGGATCTGAATTCAAATCCAACCTCAAATCCAGACACTTTACATACTTACTAGCTGTGTGACCTTGGGTAAGTCACTTAACCCTAATTGCCTTGCCTTCCCCCCTCCAAAAATCAAAAAACAAAAAAAAAAATCATGGAACCCAAGGTGAGAAACCTTTGTGAAATATCCAATGAGAAAACAGTGCCTTTCATAAATAGAAAGTCACTACTGACTTACCATCTGTGTAGTCCATGATCTCCAACATGAACAAACATCAAAGTGTGACTCACTCCAGGTATAGTTTAAGGTTCTGACAAGTTGTGAAATAGAAAGCCCTAAGTCATTGGGAAAAGGAAGGATGAGGAAAGAGACAAATAGTCTCATTGACCCAAATGAATTCTAACTGGTATGAAGAAGAGGACAGAAGTTCACAATGCCATTTTTTCCTATTCATCACATGAGAAAGAAAGAAATGTTGCTGCTAAAATGGGACCCAGTGAGAAGGAGACAATTCAGGGACAGGAATTAGTCTTGAGCTATGTACGAGTAAGGAGGTAGACAATAAAGGAGCTCAGCAATTATCCAGAACACCCTCTTCATCTGATAGAACTAAGGCCCAGTCAGTTTGAAGGACTCACCCAAGGTCACGCACAAAAGCCCCAGAACCTAATTGTGAGCCCAAGTCCTCTGACTCTGAATCAAGTGTTTTTTTTTCCATTAAACCATGCTGCATTTACATTTTACAGAAGAAGAAACTGAGGCCAGAGAGGTGAGATTATTTACCCAGTCACATTTCTGGAAAACAGCAGGGTCAAATATCTGCTAAGAAAGAACCCACGTGTCCTGCATCCTAGTTCTATGCCACCCTAGTTCTTGAAGAGCCCTTCTAATTATAAGTCCATTCATTCACATTCAGACAGGACCTGAGATTTAATTTTAACCCATTGGAGAGCTTAAAAGGTATCAAGGAAAGGATAAAGAGCATCAAGAAGGTACTGACTTTTTAATAAACATTTAACTTCGCTGGACACTGCAGAGAGCATTAGATAAGAGTGTTGGACTCAGAATCAGTAAGTCCTAAGTTTGACTCCTGTCATACTTGTTAAGTGGGAGACTCTGGGCAAGTCACTTAGCCTCGGTTAGTTCATCTGCAAAGTAGGAATGTTAGATGGCATAATGAGTAAAACACTGGGTTTGGAGTCAGGAAGACATAGGGAGTTGGATTGAACTTTCTAACTGTGTAATTCTGGGCAAATCACTTAACTTGTTTGCCTTAATCCACTGAAGAAGAAAATGGCAAAACCCTCCTGTATCCTTGCTAAAAATAAAAACTTCCTTGGACAGTATGGCCAACAACAAAAGTGACAGGAGGAATGGCAGCAGCAGTAGTAGCAGCAGCAGCCATAGCAGTAGGAGTAGGAGTAGGAGTAGGAGTAGGAGTAGGAGTAGGAGTAAGTAGTAATTTCATATCTTTTCTCAGAAAACAAGGTACTCAAAAATATTTATAGTTCTTTTTGTGGTGGCAAAGAATTGGAAATTGAGGGAATACCCATCAATTGTGGAATGGCTAAACAAGTTGTGGTATATGAATGTAATAAAATACTATTGTACTATAAGAAATGATGAGCAGGTGGATGTCAGAAAAACCTGGAATAACTTATATGAACTGATGCTGAGGGAAATGAGCAGAACCAGGAGAACACTGTGCACAATAACAGCAACATTGTGTAAAGATCATGATTGACTTAGCTCTTCTCATGCTAACCACATCCAGAGAAAGAACTATGGAGTCTGGATGCAGATTGAAGCATATTGTTTTCACTTTTATCCCCCCACATATTATTTTCACTTTTTTCCCCATGGTTATCCCCATTTGTTCTGTTTCTCCTTTCACAACATGACTAATGTGGAACTATGTTTTAAAAAGAGAAAAAAGGAAACCCAGGCTCTCTGTCTCCAGACATTACCTATATCACTAGAATAGATGGATGATAGGGAACTGAAGATGAGGAGAAGTTTCAGGGATCTCTATAAAGTGCCTCCTTCAAGAGGGAACTTTGGTAATTCATCATGACTTTTCCTTCAGCATGCTCTGACCTATAGTGGTTGAGTCTCCAGTCATAGCTGATAGCACCTTTAATCTGGCCCTGGTTTAGTGAGTTAACAACATCAACAAAGCTTCACTTTCTACAAAGCTACTTTCAGGCTTACACAATGACTTCCTCACAAGAACCCCATGAGATAAACAGTCCACAGATTATTATTTTCATTTTTAGAATGAGGAAACTGAGCTTCAAGAAGTCTAATTCACTTGATTTCACAGGGTCACACATCTGGCAAATGTTGGGTTTGAGCCCAGATCCCCTGACTCTTTGAACCAGTGTTCATTTCATTGTGCCATAACTCCACAATGAAAAAAGAATTCTTTGGTTGAATAGGCATTTATTTATTGGGGTCCTTTGAACTCCTTTTGTCCTATTACAATTCAAGTGTCACTTATTCTAAACCAAAATTCTTTCTATTGCCTATCATCTACCCGAAATCTCTCATCCTCTGACTACTCTTAGCAAAATTACAAATGACCAGAGTAAAACTGACATTTGGAGATTCATTTCTTCTCCCATAATGCCTTCAGTTACCATATAAATTAACTCAAGAGCAAGAATAAAAAAGGGCCAGGCAGAACTGGTAAAGCTGCCGACCTTCATTCTAGTTTCCTCCAACTTCCAAGATTGCTATATTCCCCTTACAGCATTATTTTGTACTAGTAATGTCTCCCAGAGCTCCCCCTTTCCCAGCCCTACCACTATACATTTACCCCTAAAAGATGCCCTACTCCCTCTTGACTCCAGTTAAGGCACTGTGCACCAAAGATGGCTGAATATGGCAGACTGGCCAAATGCTATCTCAGCCTCATTCATTCAAACTAGCTACTATGCCAAACACTGGAAGAGACAGAGATAAATTAAGTGACAAATATGTATTATATTCTAGTAATAGGTAAACTTCCTGAAGGCATACATGCCCTATTCTTCTTTTTGTTTTTGTGGCCCCTGCAACTAAAGACATTGTTTTACACATAGTAGGTGCCTAATAAATGCTTATTGACTTGGTTTGACTTGGGTGCTTGCATTGAACACCTACTCTGCGCTCTGCTCTGGATAAGGTATTCTGGGTGGGGGAGAGGGAATTTTTCTGCCCTTGAGGAACTTACCTTCCATGTGTATTTAGGAAAAGAAAATGAGCACAAATGAAATATTTAAGGAACAGCAGTATATGGTACAAATTCTAAGTCCTAAAGATCAGAGTGTCCCAGAACAGGCAGGGAAGGCTTCATGGAAGAATTGTGACATGAAAGATGAGTTGAACTTGCTGAGTTAAAGTGTCTGTCATCTGCTTTGTCCCTTCTCTTCCTCCCCCAGGGCCCATTCTGACAGAATCCAAGAGTCAGAAAGAGGGGGAGAATGCTGCTGGACCAAGGCCCAGAGAGGAACCCAGGGCTTGACTCTCTGTAGAATAGCTAATTATGGTCAGTGACCCAGGCTGGGAGAAAAAGCAAGAGAGGTGGGGAGTGGTTTGGGTTCAAAAGCAACTTCCTGTAAAGAGACCTCAGAAAGTAAGTTCAACTGTATTTCCTCCCCAGGAAATCTGAGAAATGTGGAAAGTTGGGCTTGATTGAAACCATCCTGGGAGGAAAGCCCCCAACTTTCTCTGACATGACCCAGTCCCTTTCCGTGCTTTCTAAAGGAAGTCCTTTTCCATGAAATAATAACCCTGGGGAAAGCACTTCTCTATCCTGTTCTTTTCCGGTAACAGATGACTTTGAAGCTAGTTGGGTTTATTCAGATGACAAGACTTTTTTTTTCTGGCCTGTGATGCTTTGTAACAGAGCTGGTCTTATTGTAATCAGATGAGGAGTGCTTAAACATCTCTTGTCTCCTACTCCCTCCCTCCCCCCATTTGTCCTGTGCCAGAAATCCCACCATTAAAGAGTCATTCCTTCAACTTGACATTGCCCCTTTAAGGCTTGTCTTTTAAAGTGTGAATTGTCCTGGAGGATTACCACTGAACTTTCATCAGTCATTAATCCCTCAGTGTGAAATAGTTCCCTAGACTGTTTTCCACCTGAGCAAATAACTGAGAAATCCTGTTTCTGGAATTTATTTCCTGGGGGATTTGGGGCGAGTCACTTAATGTACCAGGTCCTCCGTTTACTCATCTGTAAAATGACAAAGTTGAACCTTGACGGCCTCTGCAGTCCCTTCCAGCTCAGATCGATATGATCCATAACTACCACCTACAACCAGCCCTAAAGGAGTGGGCAGTCTGAGGGTAAGGAGAAAGACTTTGGAACACAAGCACTGTCGGAATAGTACAGGTGTGAGTAGGGTGCTGCTTTGGGTGGTACGAAGGCATTAGGCCATTTGGAGAAGGGTGGCACACCGCTAAGAGAGACATAGAGACAAAGATGGGTAAAGAGAAGCTATAAAAGGAGAGGGGTGGGGGCACCCAAGGCAGGTCACAGAATTCACCATTTGGCCAAGAACTCTAAAGCCTCACATTTATTCTCTACCCTTGCTGGTTTCTTCCATGGAATAAATAGATTTCAACAGGTTAGATGGCTTGCCACAGGCCTATACCAACCAGAGAGCACAGGCCTACTTAAAACCATCCATATTCTGATCATCCCCAAGCCATGCTGCCTACATTCCAATCTCCTCCTCAATTTCCCACCCTGTGACTCTCACCCCTAATTGGGGAGCTCCTTCCACTTTGTCTCCCCTAGTCCATGGGTACCCACACCACTTCCTGGCTATATTTCCACCCTGATGCCCTCCACCATGCCCCTCACCCTTTCCAACTCTTATTCCCCAGATCTGTTGTCTTCCTCTATTAGAATGTAACTTCTCCAGAGCAAGGATTGTCTTGTATGCTTGTACATGTACCCCAGTGCTTAACACAGTGCCTGGTGTATAGTAAATGCTCAATAAATTTCCTTTCATTCATTCATATCAAAAGTGGAGGCACCTTAGGGATCATTTAGTTTAAACCCCTCAGTTCATTGAGATGAAGAAATTGGCACCCAGAGACAGGAGGGATAAACGAATGATTTAAGATCACTCAGTGAGTTCCTTGCAAAGCCCACAACTAGAACCCATGTTTCCTTACACCTAGTTTAGGGAACTTTCTACTATGCATTGCTGCCTCCCTCTTCCCCCTAGACTCACCTCTATTCAAAACCATCCCCAGAGGTGAGACAAACCCTAGTGGCCAGTGAAGCTTTTGTATCCTAGCCCCCTTTCCCATAATTTTCTGGACAAGACCCTTAGATCTTTGAAGGAGTGATTTATCCCCCTTCCCTCTCCCTGAGAAGCAGACTGATAATTAATCCCAGCTGATAATTAATCACTGGTGCAGAATGTTGCTGTAGGCAGCTTGTTATAACAGCCAGATTAATCACAAGTGCTGATATGGGAAGGGGGATGCAGCCAGTCTGGCCACATCCACACTGCATCATGGCCACTGGCTTCCCTGAGTACCACATAAGCACTTTCTTCTCCATTCTGGCCAGGTCCCAATCAATGATTGCCAACCACAGCTTAAGAATGCCTACTTCCCTAGTGATACAGTACCAGAGGAAAACAGATAGAGGGAAACCCATGCTACAGGATTTTCTTAAATCAGTTTCATTGCACAAAGTTTTTTCAGAAGGAAATAACTATAGAAATCTAGGGATCACGCAGAGAGGTCTAAAAGAGATAGTTTCTGCCTCCAACCTCTGCGTACCACCAGCTGGCAACATTAGGGAGAAAAAAAAAAGACAACACATGGAAGGAGCAAGGGATTTGAAGTCAGAGGATTTGGATTCCAATCCTACCTATTGCTACTGTTTCTAGACATGTGATTTGGGTAAACCACCTCAGCCCACTAAGCCTAACTTTCCTCCCTTTGTAAAATAAAGAGGGCGGGACTACATAACATTCCCGTTTTCTTCTGCCTGCAAATATTGGAGTGCTTTTCCAGGGTATAGGGGAGAAAGCAGTAAGATGTGGAGAGAGCTCATCAGCATTTGGAAAAGAAATTCAAGATCCATGATCATGTATGGTCCTATTTTAAACTACAGAAAATAATAGTGAATGACCATTAAAATCCCTGCTCATAGCATAGATTTCCAATCTAGATTGAGGTCCACCCTGAACCTCGGCCTATGATTCTCATAATTATGTACAAATAATAAAATTAGCTCCTAACTATGCAGACTCCTCTGAATCCTATGAATTTGTTTTATGCAGTTAGGCATGCAATTCTATTCAGCAAATATGAAGGGTAGTTAAAAAGGAATACAAGTGATTTTTTTAAAAAATGAACTTGCCCAAAATTATACAGGTTTTGTCCCCTTCAAAACAGACCCCTCAGTAGACCATGAATCTATTCCAGTGAAACTCCATCGAATAGAAATTTTCTGGAACTGTTCAATTGGAACAACCCTTCTAGCCTGCAGACACATCCTTTTGAGTACCCCTAAGAATAGCAGACTGGAGAAGGAAATGGTAAAGCAGTCCAGCGTCTTTGCCAAGAAAACCCTTTGGACATTACTGGTGTGCTAGGGTCCATGGGATCACAAAGAGTCACAACAACGAGTAGTAGATTTTTATCTTTTCAAACCATAAAACTTTAAAGTAACACCTCTAAGTCTGTGATCCTTAAAGCCCTGTAGAAAGGTAAGGTCTGTTCAATCCAATTCAACAAACATTTATTAAAAATAACCACTGCCAGGTACTTCACTAGGTCCAAAGATAAAATGTGAGATAGTCCCTGCCCTCAGCGAGCTTACATTTTGTGGGAAATATACAACATATACATAGATAAACAAATGTAGAACATATACAGTGATTTTAAAAAGGGGAGAATACTAACAACTGGCAGGATCAGTCTGGGCCCCTGAGCCACCCTTTTGAAGGAAGGTAGGGGCTCAACCAGTTAGAGCTGAGAAGGGAGCTTATTTGGGACATGGAGAATACCTGTGCTAAGACACAGAGGGAGGAGAATAAATTTATTATTATTCTCTATCTAGTGCTATTATTTTGCTTTAAAAGTGTTTATAATTGCTAAAAATTACCAAAAGTCATTGATAATCAAGTTTGGATTGATCTGTATAATGCTGATTTGAGTTCAAAATTAAATTTAATTAAGTGTAAAAAGGAGTAAGAACATCTCCCCCCTTTTGGTGTCTCTGAAGACAGTTCCAAAAGAAGTTCTAGAAATGTTCTGAACAACAGTGGAATAAGTAGGAACAAAAAATACTGGGCTTAGATTCAGAAGAACTGAGTTCAAATCCTGAAATACGCTAGGAACTAGCTGTGTGAACACCAGCTGGACCCTCTTGGGGTAGGGTAAAACAAGATGACCTGTAAGGCTCCTTTGAGTGTTAACATGCAGCCTCTCCCTTTTTCTATTTCCCCTCTCCATAAATCTACATCTATCTGTACATGCACATATACTTGGGAATGTTTTTCTTTTTAAGAAAAATCAGGATTCTTACTTTATTCCTAGGTATTTATTGAGCAAGAGGCAGTTCAGCATATTGGACAGATAGATGGTGTTGGAGTTGAAGAGTTCTAGGTTCAAGCATAGCCTCTGAAGTGTACTAGCTGCTTGACCCTGGGTAAGTCATTTAACTTATCCCTGCCCCAGAAAAGTTACTAAGGCAACAAGTTGGAGATCAGGTGCAAAACTGAATCGGTAGAGGGAGTTTCCTCATGGAAAGGTGCCTATTGATGGAATCACAGGTTAAGCCCCACCCCCCAAAAAATCATAAAGCACCTACTATGTGCCTAAAGTACCTTGCCCTGCCTCTCTCCCTTCAGCATGTTGGCCTGACAGGCTTGGTTTCCCTGGTTCCCTTGGTTTTCTCTACTCCTGCCTATGGATGCCCCCAAAGGCCTTTGTGCCAGGCATAGGACTCTCTTCCATCAGGATAAGAGAAGTGATGGGAAGTGAGGCAGACCAAAGGTACCACCTCCAGGCCTGCTGGCGGGCACATCAATATCCCGTCTGAAGAATTCACCTGCCTCAAATGGCTGATAAAAAAACCATCTACATGAGTTAGGCAGAGCACTTAGAGGAGTTACAGCCTATTAATCCCCTCCACCAGCCTAATAGCTGAACAAGTCTTGATAAGGGAGGGAGACAAGTTCAGAAGGTGATGAGATCAGACCAATCTGGGAGCTCAGAGGCTGTAAAGGAATAGAAAGAATAAAGCCATTAATCAACAGGTTTCCTTCCATCCTTCAAAGTGAATGACCTCAGCAGATCTAACTGAGGACTTCCTGCAGGGCTTGGTTATTTGGGCCCATCCTTTTTTTTGCCATTAAAAGCCAGCAGTCTCTAATTAAAATCTAGTGCAGCCTTGAAGTGATACTCACATAAAGGACCCATCCCCAGACTTTCCTTGAATTCATGACACTAACAATCTCTCATACAAGCGAAAGCTCTTTGAACTTTGAAAACCCCCTTCGTATTTCATTATCTCATTTTATTTTCCTTCCTCAATACCCTTGCCAGGCAGAAAGAATAAAGAAAATTACTGAAATTTTACTGATGAGAAAACTGAGGTGCACAGGGTGGTCCAAGAGCATAGAGCAGGAAGTCAATATTAGAAACGGGACTAGAAACCATCATTCTAAAAATAAGACTGAGCATGACTACATGGATGGGCTAGACAGGGCTAGATAGCAAATAGGGCTATAATACTGTTCAATTGTTTTCAGTCATGTCTGACTTTTTGCAACCCTATTTGGGGTTTTCTTGGCAAAGATCCTGGAGTGATTTGCCATTTCCTTCTCCAGGTCATTTTATAGATGAGGAAACTGAGGCAAATAGAGTTAAGTAGATTGCCCAGGGTCAAACAGCTATTAAGAGTTTGAATTCAAGTCCTCCTGACTTCAGGGCCAGCAGTCTATCCACTGTGACATCTAGCTGCCCCCATGTATGCCCCAAATCGATACAAATTCATTTGGGTCAGTCCTATCCTCTTTCAAAGCCCATGTTGTTTATTCTTAAGCAGGTTGAATAGCTACAGATATGTAAAGCCAATTAAGCATAAGTGAATTGTCTTGTATCACATAATTAGAGGACACCTGATTTCACTAGACAGGACTGGAGAGGGCCAGCATGTTATAGAAAGAACATTGAATTCGTACTGAGAAAACCTACATTTCAATCCCATTTCTGGGATTTCACTTAACTTCTCTGGGCCTCAATATCCTCATCTGTAAAATGATCAGAGGAGAGCTCAGTTATGCTTTCTAGTTCCAAATCCCATTATTCCTTTGACCTCCAAGACATATGCCCCATTATGGTCCTAGAAATTCCATAATAGAGATTCATTCATTTGGGCTGGTAGACTCTTCTGGATTCCAAGGTTCCTATTAAAATACAGATATTACTAGGCAACAACTTCTTGTCAGTTAATATTTCAGAGGGTAAATTTGAGAGCAAGACTCTGAAAGGCAGAGGGTTTTTAACCTTTTTGTGTGTGTGGACCCCTTTGGCAGTCCAGTAAAGTCTATGGACCCCATTTTAGAATGATATTTTTGAATGCATGAAATAAAACACAAAAGATTACAAAGGAAATCAATCATATTGAAATACAGTTATCAAAATAAAAAATAAAAACCAAGTTCATGAAATCCAGGTTAAAAAAACCCTCCCCTAAACAAAGAAAGGGCAGCTAAATAACTCTGTGGGTAGAGTTCCAGGCCTAGAGTTCAAATTCAGCCTCAGACATTTCATAGCTCTGTGAGCCCAGTCAAGTCACTTAACCCTGTTTGCCTCAATTTCCTCATTTGGTAAAATTGGTTCAAGAAGGAAATGGCAAACTCTTCCAGTATCTTTGCCAAGAAAGCCCTGAATGGGGTCACAAAGAGTTAGACATGACTGAAACCACTCAACAACAACAACAACAACAAAGGAAAGGTGCTTGAGTTGTGATGGGAAGGTCTAGATGACATAGTAGGAAAGTTGGAAAAGACGTAGGTTCAAATCCAGGATTTGCTCCTTACTAGCTCCATGAACTTGAGAAAGCCATTTCACCTCTGAGCCTCAGTTTCCCCAACTATAAAATGGACAAAAATATTCATACTTTGTTACAGGATTGTCATGAAGAAAACATGTTGTGTACCTAAAAGTGCTACTTGTCAAGTCAAGATGCCTTTATTAAAGACCTACTATGTGCTAAACACCATGATAATCCCTGAGGATACAAAAAAGGCAAAACAAACAAACAAAAACCCAGTCCCTGCTCTCAAGGACATCACAGTCTAATGGGGGAGACAAGCAAACCCCTTATACAAACAAGACATTTATAGGAAGTCTATGCCAGATAAATTGGACTCTCAGAGGGAAGGTGCCAAGATTAAAGAAGACCAAGAAAATCATCTAGCAGACAGTGAGACCATTGCTGAGACTTGAAAGAAGCCAGGAAATCCAAGAGTCAGAGATGAGGAAGGAGAAATGACCGTGAGTTACTATTAATAGACTTAGAAATTCGGTTCGTTGGATAAGTAAAGCCAGTCAGTATAAATACCAGTCCTGATAAAACGGCTATAGGAATCAGTGAGAGCTTTCTCATTCTCATTCTTCCTTCTTTATAAAAGGAAAGCTGGGATCCAGCAGGCTGAGACAAATAGGACATACCCATATGCCAACTGCAGTTTGTCGGGCACATTCACATACACTGTGTAAACCAGAGTCCGCTCTTTGCTCTCTGCCAACTCATTATGGGCTTTGCTAGAACTAAGTTAATTAGCTGCTTAACCTCATGCTAATATTTATAACCAATTAACAATGTGCAGTTTTTTCCTGGGAAGACCATACATGGGGCATCCTCTGTCTCTTTCTCTCTCAGGCTAATAATTTAACCACCACATGAAGCAGATTCTTCAGTCTCATTAGCAATTGCTTTCCTCCGTTTTCATAATCTGCACTTCTGTTTTATAAGAGAAACTCTAGGGCCATTGCCCTCCTTTTTTCACTCCACCCCTTCATGGTGAGTCAGGAACATGAAAATGGCATGGAGTGGATGAAGTAGGTGACAGGCTGGGGTGACCTAGGTAGCTGAGTTTTAGGTAGTAGTTAGAAACAGAGTAACAGGTAAATAGAGAATCTCAGAGAAGAGAAAAATGAAGATGACCTGCCAAAAGTCTAGGAACACCAAGATAGGGCCCCAGAGGAAGATATTAGGGTAATTGCAGAGCTGTGGAACAGATAATGAAACATATCTTCTTTCTATTGGCAGAGAAATGGGTGACTATGGAGACAGAATGTCACGTACACTATCAGCCATAGTCATTGGACTCTTTGTTTCCAATTAACAGTTTTTCTTTGTTATAAAGAAATATTCAATGGAAGGGACATGTTGAACCAGGGATATATTTCTGGAAATGACTATGAATCACTATTCTATTAAACAAAAAGTCATCAGCAAAATTCATTTGTAAAAAGTCAGGGTGGTTTTAAATGAAGTGGTATAAGGAAGGAAAGAACTTTAAAAAAAGAGCAAATATCCCACTGAAAAAATGGACTGGATGGTTTTGTGAAGTAGTAAGTTTCGCATCAGTGAAAGTATATATGCCACCAATGGCAGACCACTCATTAGAGAGTTTGTTAGAAGAAAGTCTTATGTGGGAGTTGGCCCCCAAACACAGAATGTTTGATTCTAAGTCACTCATCTATCTGATGAAGAAACAGATCTGAGAGAAGTGACTTGCCTAAGATCTCATGGTTAGATTGAGATCTTAAAATCAAAGAGTGGAAATGGACCTTGGAGATTACATAGTCCAGCTCACTGCATGTCACAGATGGGGAAACAGAGACCCAGAGATGTGAAGGGATTTGTCCAAGGTCATGTGGCTAGTCAGTTGCAGAGGTACAATTGAACCCCAATTCTCTGAATCCCAAGCTCTTTCCACTGTAATTCACTGTCTCCTTTTGATGTTCAAAGTCATTTCAAAGGGTGAGTTTTGACTTTTAAAAATAATTTTTTGAAGGGCAATTGGGGTTAAGTAACTTGCCCAAGGTCACACAACTAGGTTTTTGTTTGTGTGTGTGTTAAGTGTCTGAGGCCAGATCCAAACTCAGGTCCTTCTGACTCCAGGGCCAACACTCTACTCACTGCGCCACCTAGCCACCCCTTTTAAAAATAATTTAATGCCCCAATTCACTCTAGTTTTGAGGGCTTCGCAGCCATGCCAGTCTTGTCTCTCCAGGGGCCACACAGGTACCTAGGATGGGTGCTGTCCATGGTGGATACTAGTTTGCAGAGGTACTGGATGGGTTCCAGAAGCCTGGCCTCCTTCTGCAGATGCTGCATTATTGTTTCTCCAACTATGCTTTCTTTTCCTTGTAATTAACTTCCCCACATGGCCAGGAAACCTAAAGAGCAAACAGATTCATTTGGTAATAACCTGTAAATAGAAGCATTTCCAACACAAAAGTGACATTCTAATACCAAGCACTGATGCAGCTTGGAGCCAACAGAGAAGCCCATGAAAAGAATTACCTGAGGATAAGCAGTATCGATGGACAATTCCCATTACCTGCCATTACTTCACATTTGCCCAATTTTCTGGGAAAGTGGGAAAAGTCATGGCTAGTTAGTTACTAATGATGACTTGGGATGTTCTGATATTTTGATTCCAAAGCTGCTGGCCATTTCTTCTTTCCTTCAGACTGGCTTAAAGACAATCACAGGCTCTTCCCCAGCTCTGCCCGAGGAGGCTTAGAGGCAAATTACTGGGGCAAGTAGATTTCTATCAAATCTTAAGTCCTCTCTGACTCTATCTCTCTGTCTTTCTCTGTCTCCTCCTTGTATCTGTTTCTTTCTCTCTTTTGCTATCTCTCTCTTTCTATCTCTCCCTCTCTATCTCTCTCTGTGTCTGTTTCTCCCTCTGACTCTCTGTCTCTCTTTGCTGCTCTCCGAATCTCATTCTCTCTGTGTCTGTGTCTTTCTCTCTGTTTCTCTCTATCTGTCTCATTCATTTTCTTCCCTCCTCTCCTTACCCCCCCACTTCTATCCTTGTGAGTAGGGATTGCTTGCATTGATTCATTGTATTTATATCCCCGCACTTAGCATGATGACAGGCATATAGTAGGTGCTTTTCATAAATATTTGTCAATCAATTCACTGATTAATTGATATTCTTTGGAGAACTGGCAGCAGCATGTTCCCTAAAGCAATGAGAATTAGACAGAAGGAGCTTATACAAAGATCTGTCACACATATTTCTCCAGACCTAGTCGATAAGAGATTCCTTCTCCTCCTCACTCTCTTTCTTCTGATAGCTACTGATCTCCTCCATGAAGTCTTGCTTGGCTATTCCAGGCCTCACAGAAGCACCCTCTACTCCTCTTTCTCTTAACCCTTTATCCTTTGACACACAGTTAATCATAACAATCACAAAGGACTTTCCTCACAGCAACCCTGTGAGGGAAGGAGTGAAAAGAAAAGTAGCCATTTTACAGATGAGGAAACTGAGAACTGGGGAGGCAAACATATTTGGCCAGAACCACATACCTGATTGCAGCAAAGCAAGGCCTTGAATGGAGATCCTTTTGGTTCCTCGTCCAGCTTGCTCTCTTTCATATATTGGGCTGACTCTGATGTTCCATGTTAGTTTCATTTTCTACTGAGGGATAAAGAAAACTTGGAAGGAATGGTTGGGTATTCATGATTCCTTCTAATACTTGAAGGGCTGCAATGAGGAAGACTTCTTCTGTTTAATCTCAGAAGGCATCATCTTTATCAACAATCAAAATAGTGATAAATAATTTATATGCAAACTTTAATGTTTGCAAAGTTCTATATATGTATGCATATATACATAGGTGTGTGTGTGGATAGCCATACACATACTTTATTTGACCCCCATAACAACCCTGTGACCTAGGGGCTATAATTATCCCCACTTTACAGATGAGAAAACTGAAGTCAGGAGAAGTTAATTGTCCTGCCTGGTATCACAAAACTAGTATCTGAGGAAAGATTTGAACTCAGGTCTTCCCAACTCCAAGCTCAACACTCCATGCAACTGCCTGTGTAAAATATGCTGAGAGGCAGATTCGTGTAAGGCAGAATGCCATCACCTTTAGAGCTCTCCAAAAGTGAAATGAGGTTCCTATTCCTTATCCCTAGAGGAACAACACAAATCCCTGGAGGAAGCTGGGTAACCACACACTTGAGTTGTTGTGTTTCAGGTGTGGTTAAGGTCCCTTAGAGAGACCTATGATCAGTACTTAGCTTATAAACCTTGAGGGAAGAGTTGTGTCTTATGCTTCTTCTGTATCAACCCTCATTCAACAGGCAGCTAGGTGGTGAAGTGGATAGAGTGCTAAGGCTGGAGTCAGGAAGACCTGAGTTCAAATCTGGTCTCAGACACTTACTAGCTGTATGATCCTGGGCAAATCACTTAATCCCTGTTTGCCTCAGTTTCCTCACCTGTAAAAAGAGCTAGAAAGGACATGGTAAACTATTCCTGTATCTTTGCCAAGAATACCTCAAATGGGGCCATGAAGAGTCAGACATGATTGAAACAATTGAACAACAAATAAGTGATTTGGGGGCTAGGAGTATTAGGAGAGAGCAGAATTCCTGAAGGGAAAAGAACAAAATGAGTGAAAGTACAGAAGCAGGGCAATGGGGTATATGCATCATGAAACAATCTGAATACACATGAAAAAATAAGTAGCAAAATTATGAAATGATCTGTTGTCTAATGGTGAACTTGTCCCCATAGGACATCAGATCCGACACGCAATCTTGCCTTTTAGTTCTGTCATCCTTGTTCCTGTTCAGTCCCAGCTAATAGAACAAGATAAATGCAAAATGCTGGGTAGAATCTAAGGGAGATCATTTCCTGAAATGGGGTGAGGCGGGAGGTAGAGAGGAGGTCAGAGGAGGCTGCATTGAAGAGGTGGCTTTCCGAGAGTGTCCCTGGAGGGACTAATTAACTCGAGCTAAAGAGCTAAAGAGCTCCAGGCTGGCTTTTGAGGTTGACTTCCCCTATAAATCCTGTGATTCCTCAAGTATAACCACTCAACTAGATCTGACTCCAAATCAACAGGAATAAAAAGAGTAATTCAACAAAATAAGTCCAGTCTAACAAATATTTACTTAGCACTGACTATACACCAGGCACTATACTCGGGACCTTGAATACAAAGACAAAAGGATATAGTTCCTGCCCTCAAGCAGCTTACATTCTACATTGAGAGAATTAGCTTTCCCTTCTCTGACATCACTAATCTGGGATTGCCACCTTGTAAAAGACTCTGAGAATCTATGTACAAGGAAATGACCCACTATATTTCATTCTACACATACCCCACTTTTCTATCTCCTAATAGGTCTATGACTCATATCTAGACTCTGAATTAAGATCCAAGACACATACAATCACTGATTCACTTCAAACAAACCACTCCCATAGAGCCAGTTAGCTTCAAGGGCTTTGGAGAAAGACTTTAAAGAGGGAAGAAACCCTCCAAGATCAAGTTCCCAAGCCACAGAAAGACTGAATGGACTTCAATGGGCTTTGAAAAGTAAAAAGACATGACCAAATGTCAGCTCTTTTGGAACCAACAAAGAGGTGTTCTGTAGTAACTTCCAGTACTCCTATTAGCTTTAGGTGTTAGAGTACTACACAAAGGAGGCCAGGGTCATTGGTTTGATCCCCATAGGAACAAGATAGTTACACTTTCTTCTAGGGTCACACAAGGTAGGTCTTGTGTATCAGTGAAGGAAGTCACTCTGTACAGGGTCAATAAATGGGGGCCATAGGTTTAGAACTAGAAGGAGACTTTAGAGACCATGGATCCTTTTCACTTTATAGATGAGGAAAGTGAAACACAGAGAGGTCAAGTTACTCATGGAGGGTCACACAGCTAGGAAGCACCTGAGGTGAGATTGGAACACAGTTCTTCTTGACTTTAAGTACAGTGTCTATCCACTGTGACAAACTTTAGAAGAAGAAAATGAAGCAGAGCATGCAGTTTGAAGAAAGCAATATATAACTGGGACTCCCCAGGACATTTGGGCCCTGTTGGATATATGGAAAATAGGTCGACTTAGGAAAATAGGAAGACTTAGAGCATCATCATCTGCCATTAGGCAGAGCATTCAAGAAAAGCAGACATAATGAATTAAGGTGGTGTTTCTCTGTTCAAGTTAACTTGTCCATGGTAGAGACCAAGGAGTATTTCATGGACTTTAGAACCAGAAGAGATGTTTGCAGTTATTTAGTCCAGTATTATAACTGTACAAATCAGGAAACTGAGACCCAGAGAGGCTAAGTGAGCAGACCAAGGTCATGCAGGCATTAAGTAGCGGTGCTGAGATTTGAATACAGTTCCTTTGACTCCAGATCCAACGTGAATGAAAATCATCAGTAGTCCACTGAGATTGAAAGATCCAATGCAGCAGGACACTCTTGGGAAGGAGAGTTGGTGATATTCTTACCCTTTTCTCTCTTGGGATACACAAGGGCTGCTCTCAGGTTCCTTTCTAGTTATAGGCTCATGTTACTACAGGGACAGAGGTTTGAATTCTGGCTTTGTTGGGATTGTTACCTGAGTGATGAGTTTGCATTTATTACCCAAGTGATGTCAAACCCCTTCCTTTTACAAATCAGGAAACTGAGACCAAGAACATTTTAGAAGAAAGAAATGACCTGTCCAAGGCCACATTGAGAGTAAATGGCAGAAAGTAAATAAGAAAAAAGTTAAGGAAGTAAATAGAATTTTAGATAAGCTAAATATGATAGATATATGGAGAGATTTGAATGGATATAGAAAGGAATATACCTTTTTCTCAGCAGTTTATGGCACTTTTACAAAGATTGACTATATGTTAGTACATAAAAATTTTACAGTTAAAAGCAGAAATATTAAAAGTATCCTTTTCAGATCACAATGGAATAAAATTATATTTAATAAAGAACTGTGGAAATATAACTTAAAAACTAATTGGAGATTAAAAACCTAATCTCAAAGAATGAGTGAGTTAAAGGGAGTAAATGGGAGGGCAGAATCTCAGGCCTAGGCATCTTAATTCTAAACGCAATATCCTTTCATGGTGTTGTTCAGTCATTTTTCAGTCATGTCTGACTCTTCATGACACCATTTGAGGGTTTTCTTGCAAAGATACTGAAGTGGTTTGCCATTTCCTTCTCCAGCTCATTTTATAGATGAGGAAACTGAAGCAAATACGGTTAAGTGACTTGCACAGGTCAACACAGCTAGTGTCTGAGGTCAGATTTGAACTTAGGAAGACCTATAGAGGTCAGTTCTCAACTGTTAAGGAATGACTCATTAATAGTGAAGCATAAAGGATATTGGGGCAGCTAGGTGGCACAGTGGAGAGAATGTTAGGCCTACTTTCTTAAATATGTAAAAGTCACTTAACCCTATTTGCTTCAGTTTCCCAGGAGGGATAGGACATTAAATCACTAATACTTTAGTATAAAGGGGACAATAGATATAGATATAGACATATAGATAGATAGATAGATAGATAGATAGATAGATATAGAGAGAGACACATGTGCATATACATATATACATATACACATGTGTGTACATATACATGCATGCACATACATGTATACACACATATATACTTCAGGTCTTCAGGTAGCAGGAGAGTATCTAGCTCTTGTGGAAAGGAGAAGGTTGACAATGCCTCAAGGGCACAGAAAAGATAGAAAAGAGAAATGGTGGCCACATTTCTTATTTTTATGGAGGATTAACACTGTTCATGTCTATAGCTGTTTTACTGGGCAACCAGCTCTCAGATGTTGGTTTTTCACTTATAAGTGGATCAGACAAAAGCATGTAAGAAGATTCACCCAATAAAGCTCATCCCTGGAAAATACAATACACGGAGCCTATGGGATGTGTTCTTTGTATATGGGAGATGACTTACCTCTGTGGCATGAATGCTCCCACAGTCCCGGAGTGACCAGGATGGGAAAGAGACATATGGGCCTGGCCACACCCTAGAGATGGGTTACATTCATTCAGACCATCTGCTCTTCCTGGAAAACAGCTTTCTCTTCTACATTGGAGCTGGTCAATTTGCCAAGAAAGCTGCCAAAGCACAAGCCAAAGGTTCAAGTTTGATGACTCAAGAGAGGTGATAAGGATAGGACTTTGCTTCTTGCCATTGGCACGTTGTCCATAGCACCTGTCATTCTTCTTAGCTAGAACACCCTCCCTGTTACCTGCTCCTGTCCTGCCCACTCAGATCATCCACATTCTTCAAAGTCTGGCACAAATCCACAATGGGAGGCAAAATCAGGATCCAGAAAGATTATGCTAACATGGTGGGCCAGGACAAATAGACAGGAATAATGGGCCAAGCATCATAATAGAAAATGTAATAGGAATAAATGTTAAAAGTATCCTGTCCTAGGGTTCAAAAGTCACATTACAGTATGGGCTAGTAGCATTTGCAACATGTGAAAAAGACCTAAGGGCTTTGACAGACTGAAAACTAAATATGTGTCAACCATGACATAAGATGGCAGGAAAAAAGTTAATATAACCTCAGGTTACATTAAAAGAAGCCTGGGGAAGCTAGGTGGCACAGTGGACAGAGCGCTGGGCCTCGAGTCAGGAAGACTTATCTTTGTGAGTTCAAATCCAGTCTCAAAATGAGCTAGAGAAGGAAATGGCAAATCACTCCAGTATTTTGGCCAAGAAAACCCCAAATGGGGCCACAGAGTCAAAGATGACTGAAACAAGTAAAGAACAAAATGTCCTGAGCAAAGAAGGCTATTGTTCTTCCCTGGTCAGGCCAGTTGAAGTGTATGTCCACTACTGGGTGCCACATTTTCTGAAAAAAATATTAAGTAAGAGGATAGAAAGGAAGATGTGAGAGAAAGGGAGATGATGCTGGAGGAATCCAGATAGAAAGAACTCATTATGTATACTTCAAGAAGGGAATATTGAGAGTACTCAGATAAGTTAACTTCAAAAATTGGAACATTCATTTGCAAAAGGCTTGCTTGCCTTTCTTTTTCTAGGCTCTAGAGGGTAGAAGTAAAAGCCATCGGTGGAAGCTGCCCGAGGGCTTGGTTTAGGATTACTATGAAAAGAAAAAGAACCCAAACCTTCTCCCAATTGAGAGCTTCTCAAAGTGGGCTGAGCTGCTTCAGGGAGCAGACAGCTTTCTATTGCTGTAACTCTTCAAGCAAAGAATGGATGACCAACTGGACGGACATGGCAGAGCCTGCCCAGGAAGGGGGTGGACTAGACACCTTTGAGGCTCCCTTCCAGCTTCAATACCCTGTTATTGCATGAAATCTAAACCCCCCTTGACCTCTGACCCTTCCAATCCTTGGCATCCCCATGTCATGTAGAGTCTGCAGTTTGCCACTTAGCACTTGGTACAAAGTGTGAGAGCTAAAATGGACCTTGGAGACCAAATAGTTCAAACCACTGACTTCATAGCTGGAAAACCTGGCAAGCTACTCACATAGGAAGCTAGCAACAGAGTTGGGGCTCCGATCCCAGCTGCCTAATTCTCATTCTTGGGTTCTTTCCAATGCACCATCCTGCCTCCTTTACTGTCTTCTCTTTTTTGGGTTTTTTTTTTTTGGAGGGGGGCAGGGCAATTGGGGTTAAGTGACTTGCCCAAGGTCACATGGCTAGTTTTTTTGTGTTATGTGTCTGAGGCCGGATTTGAACTCAGGTTCTCCTGACTGCAAGGCTGGTACTCTATTCACTGTGCCACCTAGTCTCCCCCTCCTTAACTATCTTCTAATATTGCTCATGTCTGATGCAAGCATGCAAATCCTATCTTTCTAATTGGTAAGATCCTCAAGAGCAGGGGTTGTATCTTATATTACCTTGGTAACAATGCCATCTTAACATTTAGACAGTGCTTCACCATCACAAAACATCATTTCACACTATTCCACTTGTTCTTCACAACAACTCTATGAAACACTAGAACTTTTATTTTGAGAAAACCTAGGCTCAGAAGATTTAAATGACTTACCCAATGATTACCCCAGTTAGTAAGTAATAGAACTGAGTCATGAACACAGGTCTTTTGACTCCAAGGTCCTGTGTTTGCTTTGGTTGTGCTGTGAGATGCTATGAGTTTCTCCCACTTTAACTCCCCTCTCCCCACCATTGCTTCTTACCACATGGCCCTGGTTATCTCTTCCTTTGCCCCTGCCCAATTCTCCCAGGGAGTCAGCCTCCCTCCAAATCCTCAATCATTTCCACAGAATTAGTAATCCGTGCCAGCAGTGCCACTACTATTGATAATGATGGTCATACTGCTAAGAGAAACACCATTTTTAACCTCTCTGGTGTCAGCTATGGTATGGGAATGGGATGTTGTTTTTATTGTGCTGACCTAAGATTACATCAATACTGGAAACTCCCAACAGGAAAACTCCCTCCACAAATTCAAATCAGCCACTCATCCATCTGCAGGTCACAGTCTGAGAGAGCTTTGTGGGAGTACTGAGAGTTTAAGAGACCAATTAGTTTACATCAGTTAAAGTCTTCTCGACTCTACTGTCTACCTGGTTGCCTCTTGGGAATTGTGAATTAAATGATTGTTTTAGTAACAATTGAACAAAATAGCATACATTGATACACAACCACCTACACAGTGCTTTCCCCAGTCCTCCACCAACAACCCTATGAGGGAGATAATATAAATAACATTATAATCATTTGATAAAAGAGAGGACTAAGATTCAGAGATGTTTAAGTGACTTGGTCATGGTTATATGGCCAGGAAATGTGCAGTGAAAAGGGTGGGGTTTGTGGGGTGCTCAGGGACGACTAGCACCTTTGGCTTGAGGGCTGTTCATCCACCTTCAGTGTCCACCTGATTCACCCAACTCTCACCTGTGGCTCCAAGAAACTCTAGCGTGCACAGCAGTCACGCTCCAGGAAGACAGCCTCAGTAGACAGGCTAAACCAAGATAAGGGTAAACAACAGGCCCCAAATCTGTCAGTGAGTTAAGGGGATGTCTGCCCCAAGCATGTGAAGACTTCCCCTGGTGGAATGGGTAGATGAGAATAATTTGTTTCCACAGCCATGACAGCAGCTGAAGCAGGAGCTGTGGAGTGCTTAGAGCTTGGTCTGACATCAAAGATTCCAAGGTCACCCTCTGCATCATGGGCCACGGCCAGTCATCTGGACCTTTGTCTTGCCCCTGAATGTCGATGACTTTGGAAAAGAGAATGAGGCTGATGACTGTGCAACTCTGCCTCACTTAAATCCAACTCATGCTTAAGTTAACATATCCCCTAGTGACACCATTAGCCCTTTTCAAAAACAAAGGATGAACAACAACATTCAGTGATTAAGGCCAGTTAAGACATGAGACAAAAGAACAACTTCTTATACCTAGTAAAAAAATAAATCAATCTGGGAAGGGAAGGCCCTCAAGGTTTATGGTCAAAACAGAAACTACTATTTACATTCATTCTGAGCCACTGGTACCCAAACAACAACCAAGTTAGGATTGGACGGGGACCTGTTGTTGGAAAATGGAATGCAAGAATAGCAAGAAGGAACAGCAAGAAAGCTAGTTTGTCTGGATACTGAAAGAGAATAATGTGTATTAAGGCTAGAAAGGTAGATTAGAACCAGGTCATACATTTCAGAGAATTAGAGTAAAATCAAATATATTTAATATCAACTAACACAACATAATTTAGTCCCTCTGTTGTGATGCAGAGGGCACATCATGATCCATAAGCAGGAGCAGTATGTAGAAGTTGCAGAGAGAGGTAAGGGTTTGATGTTAACAAAAAACACCTCCTGTCCACTAGAGGTAGCCAACATGGAATGAACTACCCTAAAAGGTACTGAATTCTCTTTTAGTATAGTTCTTCTAAGGAAGGCTGGGTAACTGTTTGTGGGAGCTGACGTAGAAAGGATTCTCGTTCAGGCACAGGTTCCCTGGGTTGGCCTCAGGTCCTTCACAATGCGTATTCTGGGGAGGGGGAAAGTGCTTTGGCATCATCATGAATTACTGTCATTTTATTGCAAAGGCAAGGAGGACCAAGCAAATAGAGCAACGCTTTAAGGCTACACAAATCAGCTTTGATTACAGTGATAGCATCTTGCATTTAGATGATGTATATATTTTTTTCAAAGCACTTTTCTTATTTTCTCCTTAAAACATCCCTTTGACATAGGCAGGACAGATGTTATTAGCTCCACTTTCCAAATGAGAAAACCCATGCCTGGAGAGATGAAGGGATGGGCTCTGTCTCCCAGGGAGCAAGTAGGAAGAGAGGGAGTTTGATTCTGTATCTCCAGACTTCTATCCTCCATCGGTCTTATTACGTTGTGTGACTTGGGATCCAGGACCATAGAGTTGGAACTAGGAGGAGCCTCAGAGATAAGTTAGTCTAAACCCTTCCCATTATCCAAAACCGAAATCCCACCCAACAAATTCTAGTGCTCATAGAAGAACCAGCTGCTGCATCCTGTCCAACTTATAGGATGTCGAACAGTAATAATAAATGATACCTAGAGTTCACTCTTCGAATTCTGCTTCAAATTATCTCTTATACAACATAAACTATCACACAGCAAGTATTATGGGAGGCAATCTGGGATATTGGATTCAACACTGGATCTGGGGCCAGAAGACCTGAGTTCAAACCCCAGCCAGGCCACTTACCAGTCACGTGGCTCTCAGAAAATCATTTCGCTTCCTTGAGTCTCAGTTTTCTCATCTATAAAATGGGTATTATAATAATAGTTGCAGTAGCTGACTCATTAGGGTCATTGCGTACAAAATCTTTTTTTTTTTTAAGTCTTGAAGATTAAATCAAGTTAAAAAACAAACAAACAAACAACAGAAATTGCATCATGGGGGAGAGGCGAGAGGGCAAGTGCCCTGGGGAAATTTTGATGTTAGTGGCCCCCAGCTGAGAAGAGGAAATAAGCTTTAATTGCACACAGGAAGCCCAGTGCATTGAAGCACTCAATTCCAGCTGAATACTGCTCTGCAGGAGTGGGTAGGATACAACTGAGGCATTTCCCTCACCTGAAGAAGATGTCACAGCAGTGTGGAAGGAGCCCTGGATTTCAAGTTAGGGGACCTGGATTTGAATCCTGTCTCTGCTACCCAATGACTGTGTGACCTTGGGCAAGTCTCCGTCTTTCTAAGCCTCAATTTCTCTCCTGTGAAATGAGGAGGTTGAATTAAATGACCTCAGCATTCCCTTCCAGCTCTAAATCTATGACCCTATCTATGGTTGCTATGGGAAGGAGGAGAGGCAGGGCGGTGACCTTCAAAATCCCAGTCTGGGTAATCACACACATGCTGGTCCCCCAGGAGTTCACTAGATAGACTATAAGAACCCTCAGGGTCTTTATTTCCTGCAAATGACAGTGGTTGATAGTGAAAAGCGATAACTCACTTGGCCATGACTCTGTGCCGTCTACAGAGCACTTTGCTCAAGACTGTAAGAAATCTGACCCTCCGAAAGTTTAAGTGGCTCCTCCAGAGCCACATGGCTGGGAAATCTCAGAGCTGGGGCCTGAACTCTTGGTCCAGTGATTTTTACCAACATACCACAATGATTTCTTTGTGGAGCTAGAGAATTGTCGAATTGTCACATAAAGGAGTGAACTCTAAAGGTATAAACATTCTAAGGAGGTCTCCTCAGATGGTATCATCAGATGCCTTGTAAAATCTCATGTTTCATAAGGTTCCTCTTCCAGACAGTGCCTCACAGCTGAGAAGGGCCCTTTTTGTGAAATGTAAGGTGGAAAGAATACACTAATTATAGCTATTCCTCAGGCAAGGAGCTAGGATGACGGATGTCAGGGTGTAGAAAGCCAAGTTTCAGGGCAACAGTAGCATTCACTTCCATTAATGGGAATTGGGGAGAGACTGCTTGCTCTTTATGCTCTGATAAAGTAACTGGCCTCTCTTCGGCAGGGTGGACAGGGCAAAGTGGATCATTATTTTGGTTCCTTTGTATCCCGAGTCTTTGGGCAGCCTGCCCACAAGACTGGAAAAGCTAAAGCCTTCACAATGAGACATCTGTTCTGGGAGCCAAGACTGGCCATCACAAAAGCAGAGCCATGATATTCACCTTTTCTTTTTGGGTATCACCAAGTGTTTCCACACCTGTGAGCTTATGAGATCTTTCAGATACTCCTATGATGTAGGAAGAGTTGATAATATCATACCCATTTTAGAGATGATGAAACTAATGTTTACTACTCAGTGGAAGAGGCAGGATTAGATTTATGGTTTCCTAACCTCAAGTCTGATGTTTCTTACACTATACAAAGATATCTTAATGGCTCTGTCCCCAACAGGTTCTCCAGATTTCCTTCTTCCCACCTCTATCACCAGTTCAATCCATCAAGGAAAATACTTAGAACCATTGAATTTTAAACTGAGAAGGGAGTCTCCTGGTCCAACTTACAGCTGAACAGGAATCCCTTCTATAATAACCCAAAAGGGCTCATCCAGTCTCTGCTTGAACCTGTGATCGGCATCCCATTCCACTTTGGGTCAGTTCTCATTGGGAGGTCCAATGAGATAGCTTAATCCCCCTGAGAACTGGCACCACTTTGTATGACATAAATGAGGTAGAAAAGCAAGACTCACAATAAGACCAGATGAACAAGATCTGAGCCCTTCTAACATCTCCAACACGTCCTTTATAGATGAGGAAACTAAGGTTCAAAGAGGGGAAATATACTACATCATCAGAGTCACACAGTTCATATGATAAATACAATATAATACAATGCAATACATATTTATTACGTATCTGCTGTGTGAAGCTAGGCACTGTGCTAAAAATTGGATAGTATTTGCTTAAAGTAGGATTTGAACCAAAGATTTTTGGATTCCAAACCCATAACATATTGTTCCCCCATTAGAATGTAAGCTTCTTCTGGCCTCAGACACTTAACACAAAAACTAGCCCTGTGACCTTGGGCAAGTCACTTAACCCCAACTGCCCTCCAAAAAGCAAAAAAAAAAAAAAAAAAAAAAAAAGAATATAAGCTTCTTGAGAGCAAGAACTGTCCTTTGCCCTTCTTTGTATCCCCCAATACTTAGTACAGTGCCTAGCACAGAGGAGGTCCATTGAGTTACAGTTTGAGAATTAGACTAGACCTCAGAGGGTATCAAGTCCATCTCCCTCATTTTATAGGTAAGGAATTAAATCGTCTAGATAAAGCTGCTTGACCAAGGTCACAGAGGTAGTAAGGCAGATGGGATTCGAACCCAGGTCCCCTGACTCCAATTCTATCCCTCTATCCATTGCAGCAGTCTATCTCCCAATAACAGTTAATCTTTGCTTAACTATGAGTAAATTAATAATAATAGCTAATAATAATTAACATTTATATAATACCTACTGTGTTGTACTAAATGCTTTATGGGAGGATCTTAACTGATCTTTACAACAACCCTGGGATGTAGGCATTGTTAATATCCTCATTTTACAGATGAGGAAACTGAGGCAGATAGCAATTAATTGACTTACCCAGACTCACACAGTTAGCAAGTGTCTGAGAATGGATTTCAACTAAAGTCTCCCTGACTTCAGACTCAGTACTCCATCTATTATACCATTTAGCTGCCTCAGTTACCTACTTGAAGGTCTTTTCATGGTGTCCCAGGAGCTCCTCTTCTTCCTCTCCCTCCTTCAGTTTATCCAGTCCCAGGCCCCCTGTGTTGCAAGGGCCAATCTATACCCATTAAGGCTCTTTCATAGTTCCTTCAGTGGTCAGATTCCAGAGAAAGGGGCCCCACAGTCCATGAGAGGGGCCCAGGAAGCTATGCCTCCCTTGGAACCTACCCCACCCCACCAAAACTGTAGCAACACAAACTTATACCCAAATCCTCAAGCAAAGGAGAAGCTGCCTTCAAAGGAGTGCCCACAGACCGAAATGACTTCCTTCTGGGAAAGTCAGTTTTGCATAGATGACTAATTGAAACTTCCCAACCCTGTGTCCATCAGCATTTCTCTAGAAGGGAAGGGTCAGCCCAAAGGAATATTTACAAGCAACAAGAGATTAGAGGCTCTGTTCCCTCAAATCACCATCTCTATTTTTTCCTTCTCTTTTTCTTTAATTCTCCTGCTCAGCATTGGATTCATGTTTCTTATTAGTTCACTCACTAAGTTCATTTCAAGGCAACAGAGTCCTAGTCATAATAATAAGTGGCATTTATTAAAGTTTGCAAAAGGATTTGACCAGTGTCTCATTTAATTCTTGCAACAACCCTGAGAAGTAGGTGCTATGATGATCCCTGTTTTGAAGATGAGGGACTAGCTGTGCAACCCTGGGCATGTCACCTAACATATCAATATTTTAGGCAACTCTAAGCCTAATAGTCACAGAGAAAGTGCAAACCTCCATTGGTAGAGAGAGTTTCCTCACCTAGAATTGCCACTATGTTCCCAAGACCAGGTCTAGTCTGTCTTCTATAGATAAAGAAACTAAGACCCGATTACGGTGAGTTGCCCAAGATCACACAGCTAGTAAATATCTAGGCAGGGTTTGAACTCTGGTCTTACTGACTTCAAATTCAACTCTCCATTCCCTATGCCACCAAGATGCCCCAGCTGTGAGAGGGAAGGGATAAGAAGCTAATACCATCCTAGACCACACTGAGAGGTATTGTGTCCAGAATGGAGATGATGAACATCCGACTTGTCTCTGCTGGTCCCAGAGTCCATTTGCCATCTCATCCAGCCATTCCCATTCCAGTCGTCTCAGAAGAATTAGATGAACAAATCTGAAATCAATAGTGTTTAGACATGGCCCAGAAGAGGAGCCTGTGTTGCTTACCTGGAGATAACCTCAGGGCAGGAATCAGAGACAACAATTTCCCTCTATATACTGGGGACAGGTCTGACAACCCCAAACTAGAGTAGGCCATCTACCCCCTTACTCTGGGACAGGAATTAACATCTCCTAAACAAGACCCTTTACATGAGGAAACTGAGGCACAAAGAGAGAAAATCATTTGATTGAGGTCACACAGGTAGTAAGAAGATCTGGGATTAGAACCCAAATCCAAATCTGCTTTTTTTCCAATGTATGATACTCCCTCTCCTTTCAGAACACTAAGTCAGTGAAGGATGGGTTGAAATTTTCTCTCCATATCCCTAAGTGACAAGGAGATTTTCCACAGAGTCAACTTGTTTAATCCTCTTCCAAAGTCTAACTAGGTAGCTTTAAATACTATTTTGGAGTCTAAACTACCTAGGTGAGTTATTTTCTTCACTGCTTCTAAAGAAGAAGGCCTTGATGGTGCCATTGACCTCAGAATCTGGGATTGGGTGATTTCTCAGTACCTGTGATTCCATCCGTATGGATGCTCCATTTCTCAACACAATAAATTAATCAACAAGGATTTATTAAGGACCTATTGCATGCTGTGCTAGATGCTAGATGACTTTTCAGTCATTTCCTACATACAAAGACAACAAAACCCTGACCTTCCAAAGCTCTCATGCTATCAGGAAAATGATTTGTGTACATGTAAGTACACACAAAATACTTACCAAAAAAATACAAGGTCATTTCAGGGGCTGAGGTATGCTAGCATTTGAGCTATCAGACATGTAGGAGGTGGTGTTTGAAGAGAAATAGGAATGCCAAGGGAAATAGGAATGCCAAGGGACTCAAGAGACTACAAATACCTTAGTAATTTAACAGGCAATCTCACCGAGATATTAAGGCTGAAAAATTAACACCCCTGCACCCAACCGAGTGATGATATCATCTCTAAGAATTTATCTAGGCTAGTCTTCAGACAACAGGCACCATCGATTGAGAATTATAGACCAGCACCAGGTTAAAGGATGAAACTCTTCAGTGCTAGGGCTTGTAAACAGCTTAAAAAGGTCTTCAAGAATATAAGGCCAACACCACACTACAATGAGGTCGCAAACTAGGACGTTACAGGGACTTAACCACCAATCTGGGTGAAATGCACTAGATAATAAACAAGTTGCTAATTCACTCTGTGAACCCCTCCAAGCAGTAACTCAGCTGTGGCCCTGTATTGCTATTGTCCCACGATGCTCTTCTACCTAGATCTAGGAACAACCAGGACAATGAGTTACTCTGAAAATCCTTTCCTTGAAGGATACAGTGGGGTAAAGAGAAAAAAAAGGGGATAGAGCAAAGGGGGATGCAATAGGAAGTACCATTATTAGGATTTGGGTATCTGTGCTAAGCAACACAAAAGGTAATATACCCTCAGATAAACTGCAGCAGGGAGTGGGGAAGACCCCAATTACTGGGCATGTGTGGATAAACATTGGGACACTCTGTTGGGGGAAAGGTCCAAGCCATTGGTCCTAAGAGAGTTAAGAAAGATATGTAGAGAGATTATCCTCCTAAGAGGGAGATTCCAGGACACTCTAAAGCCACTAATGGAGAGGATACTGCCCAGGGAGGAGCAGGGTGAGCAGAAGATCACTCAGTATACTGTTGTCTGCCCTCTAAATATCAGCACCTGGGGGCAAAACATCAGTAACCCCACCCTAGTTACAGCTCTTGCAATTTGTTTATATATATATATATATAAAATTAAAAGAGTTACTATTCTCATAAATGTGTTTACTTAGCCCCAGAGCACTGAGATAACGACCTAGATTCTTGACAATCCTGATGGGAATAACTTTCTCCAGCTACCAAATCAAGTACATTTCACAGTCTAGGCAGGTTTCACACAATTAACAGGAGTGTAATTTTTTTTTTTGCCCTGACAACATTTAGAAGTGAAATTTCATGTGTGTGGAGGCTTAGTTGACATCTCAATTTTCACAGTTGCTGGGGTCCATCTTCACCTAAATTATTGCTTGACTATAAAGAAGATAAGCAAAGCTAATGTTTGTCTTTACATATGCATATTCCATCAGGTTAGTCCTGCTAACCTAATGTAGTTTGCCTTCCCAAGGACTTGTGGTAAAGCCTGTTGTTCTCCCCGCCTTTCACATACTACCCATTATCTTGCCTGGTTGCAAACAAAGGCATTTTTAGTTCCAAAGGAACAAAGACTTACTTTTTTGTCCCCCTTTGGTTTCCTGTCATCTGACAGATGATTGTCACATCACAGTCAAAATGAGGCAAGATTACAGCTTCCAAAAGGAATGAGCTGCCATTGACAGAGAACTGGATAGTAACAACCCAATCAAAGGACCCAGGGCTTAAATGAGGACTATGTTTGAGAGCAAACAAGCAACAGAGTAGCCAGGATGCTTATTTTCACACGTGCCGAAAAGTCTGGATGTGTCTCTTTGGGCCCCAATTTCCTAATCTGTAAAATAAGGTAACTGCATGACCTCCACATACTCTTCCAGCGCTTAATTCTATGATTCTATAAGCTCATCAGGAAAACCATAGAGGCAAGGACATATATACATAATAAAGAAACAACGCTAAAGGGCATGTGAGCTCAGATTAATTTCAGTGACCAATCTTGATCCCAGAAAATGACTTGTGACATACAACTCCCCCCTCTTAGCGGAGAGATGAAGGAACCTGGGTAGGGGAGAGGGCAGAACATTGCATGCTTTGTCAAATTTGGTTCATTTTACTTTTCTTTGTGATGATAGGAGAAGTGTGTGGAAAAATGAATTTTTAAAGGGGACATCAATAAGATTGTGTTTTGTTTTCTTTTGAATACATTTTATTGTTATTCTTTGTTTTTATAGCTCCTCAACTTCCCACTTTCTCCTTTCTCCACCCAATCCTAGAGAACCATCTCTTATTAAAAATCTAAAAATGTTTTATATATAAAACAGAATTTTAAAATAATTTTATATAAATATAAAAATAAATTTTTAAATAAAAAAAAAAGTTCAGCAAAACTAATCAACATATAGAAAAAAAAACCCCAGATATAGGTGCAGTGTTCCACAGCTATGGGTCTTCACTACGGCCAAGAAGTGTTGAGGGGTTAGGACAGAAATGTCATCTCATATCTCTTGTTTGGGGTCAGGGTTTCTCTTTGAAATTTTATAATATTGTTTTATTATTGTTCTTTCCATCTATATTGTTGTAGTCATTGTGTATATTACTTTTCTGGTTCTGTTCATCCTAATCAATAGATAACTACTTCGTTTCCGTTTTTTTGCTACCACAAAAGTGCTGCTATAAATATTTTTGCACATAGGAGGCCTTTGTGTTATTGACTTCCTTGGAGTATATGGAATCTCTAGGTCAAAGGGTATGGCACTTTATTTATTTTCTTTACATAATTGCAAATTGATTTCCAGAATAGTTTGACCAATTCACAGCTCCTCCTAAAATGTGTTAGTATACCTATCATTCCACTACCCCTCCAACATTAATTATGCCTGTTGTCATAGTGATTCTTTGGTCTCCCATTGCCTGAAGGCTAGAAGTGTTATATTTCACCCTCCCTTACCCCACTCCAACTTCTCTGGTACCCTTAGGGGGTTGGGATGATCTATAACATTGGCTGGATCCCCCATCAATTGTGTCCCCTCCAATTTTAGGCATCCAAGCAACTCCAATTTCATTTAGTCACTTAACTATTAGATTACTTCTTACAAAGGAATATTGACTTAAAAGGTATAGCCAGAACAAACAGAAATATTTCAAAATCTCAGGGTCACAGTCCTTTCCCCATCCCCATCTCCATACATTCCTTTCTTGGAAGGAGAGGGGGATTGGGCTCATATCTTAGCTCAGTACCTAATATAACATTAGTCCCACCAAATTCCAAGTTCAAAGAGAGGGGTCCACGAATACACAGCCCTTGGTTCCCAGGACCCAGGATCCTGAAAGCTTCCTTGTTGGGCTGGTTGTAATATATGCACCTAGAAGTACAAATAGGAACATGACCAAAACCCCAAGCCTATTTCTGGGGCACATGGTCTAAGGGGAAAAAGGGTACAGCCACCAGTTCTTTCCTCACTTACTACATAGTGCCATGGATGTATTATTCACTCCAGGACACAACAGGGGGGAAAAGGGAGAAACTGTAGCAGTTAAGCAGTTTTAAAGACCACAGGCAGTTCCAGCCAAAGGAAAGAGTTTGTTTCAACCCATGTGGTAGGTCAATACAGAGTGCCCATGCCTGTGCCAGTCTTTTGTCTCCCAGAAGTAGGTCCCTGGCATCTCCCAAGTCGGTAACTCTTTGTTAGGTAGTCTGCGCATGTTACAACATCTTTTGTCAAACCTGCCAATTTATTGGGTATAAAAAATCTGAGCTGTTTTGATTTGAATTTTTCTTTTTAAGAGTGATTTTGAGTATTCCTTTCATTGGTTATTAATAGTTTGAATTTCTTCATTTGAGAACTGCTCATATCCTTTGACCACTTATATACTGGGGAATGGCTTTTGACCATGTGCTTCTATTAGCTATCTATATATCCTGGACATAAGACCCTTTTCAGATTTCCCCCCCAGTAGAGTTTTCCTTTCTTGCCCTATTTATATTGTTTGTTCATGGAAAAACCTTTTGATTTCACCAACAAAATTGCCTATTTCATCTTTTGTAATCAGCTCTTTCGCTGGTTTGGTTAAGAATTTACCACCTACATAAACCCAATTTATAATTTTATATAAGGATGTTTCCCCTTGAAGGCTAGCACAGATAACACCCAAGTAGTAATCCAAAGGGAAATGGACTATCTCTCTAAGTAGTGGCTTTCCCCTTCCCAGAAGTCTTCAAGCAAAAACTGCATGTCTGCTTGTCAGGTATATTATAGAAGGGATTCTTGATCAGGAATGGGATGGATCCAAAGACTCCTTTGGTCTCTTTCTGTCACATAACCATGACAAATACTTTCAGTACCTAATAATACTTCAATACTTTATTACAATACTATATAAACAAAAGCTGTTACTTTGAGAATTAGAAATGTGGGTTGGGTCATACATCTCTACTTGCGTTATCAGTGCTCCTTTGCACATGTTACATGGATAAAAATATAGTTGGATGTCATCATTGTGAATAGGTAGAAGGGTTATATATGTATGTATGCATATATACATAGATAGCATCACAGAATCAGAATCTTGGTTGAAAAAGACCCCAGTGGCCAACTCAGCCAACCATTCCTGAATAAGGGAGTCTACTACCCAGTCTTTGCTTGAAGATCTTTAGGGAAGATAAACCTCCTACTTGCAGAAGCAGTCTATTCCTTATTTTGGAAAAATGTAATTATTTGACTTTTTTCTTTTCTTTTCTTTTTACTTTTCTACTTAAAAAAAATATATGCCCCTTTGTGACCTCTTGTTCCTAAATTATTCCTTCTGAGGTCAAGAGAAATCATCTAATCACTTTTCCAAACATAACATCCCTTCAAATACTTTAAGGCAACTATCATATCCTACCTATGTTTTCTTTTCCTCAGTCTCGATCCATCTGAGTTCATTCAACAAATTGTCATATGTCATGAACTCAAGAATTTTGCCATTGTGTCCTCCTTTCTCTGGATATTCTGAATGGGAGCAATGTGGGAATTCATTTTGCTAGACTATGCATATTTGTTATGAGGTGGTTTTTTCTTCTTTAAAAATGTCCAGTGAAGAAGTAGCAGGAGAATTAATACATGCTTATAAAAATAAATATTTTAAAGGAAAAAAAATTATTTTAGACCATGGAATTCTTTCTCAGGATTTTTAAAAACATTTTTTGGCCTTTTTTTTTTTTTTTAGGGCAATGGGGGTTAAGTGACTTGCCCAAGGTCACACAGCTAGTTTTTGTGTTAAGTGTCTGAGGCTGGATTTGAACTCAGGTCCTCCTGACTCCAGGGCCAGTGCTCTATTCACTGTGCCACCTAGCCACCCCCCTTTCTCAGGCCTTTTTGAAATCTGTTCTCTAAAATTTGTTGCATATGAGAATATGCCCAATTTTCCTCTATATTTCTACCAAAAAATTTTTAAGATAGATTAATCTATTACTTCTAAAGTTTCCAACATTCCTGCTTCAACATTAGTAGTAGGAATACACATTATACATGCATTAATGGTATCAAGTATATGTTGAAGGTGATAGAAGAGATTGAGTCATAGTGTTGGATTTGATGACCTATGAAGTCCCTTCTGCTCCTCCAAAAGTCTATGCCATTTTTCTTCTCCCTTCTTTTATCAAAATCTGCCCTCAACCAGTTCTCATAGTAAAAAGATCTGAGTCACCAATTCATACTGAGCTGTGAACAACAGAGAGGGATTAATTTATTACCTCTACTACATTTCCACAGGGGGCAGTGCTTCAACCAAAAAACAAAAACAAAGGTCTGTTGATAGGAACTTAAACAAAACAAAAGATGCTTTGTGGGGTGAGGAGGCTTTTTTGTGCCTCCAAAATCTGTTGCCATGAACTTGGCTTGTGTAAGAAGTCAACCCCTGTTATTCCTCCCTCAAAAGAAACTCTGAGTAAGTTAAGGGAAAAAAATGTTCCTGTAGCTAGATTGGGTTACTAAATGGGTGGAGTAGATCATGTGGAATTCAAGACACCAGGGTTTAAGTAGTACAGAAAGTCAGTGATGGGATTCTTTCAAAGGAGAAGCATTTGAACTAGATATCCATCAGGGTCAACTGTGATAAGGAAGTCCCAGCTGTAGCTTTTTAACACAGAATTTCAAGGTCATCCCATCCAGGCAGTATATTTTCCTATAGAACACCATCCATCTATAGAACAACAGTCCATATTTTCCAAAGGGATCAAGTTTGAAAGCATTGCTCCCTAGAGCATCAGACTTTGTGCCTGTGTATCAAGGCAGGGAATAGCCCAGAGCGGGGAAAGGGGGACTACTTAAAAACATCCAGTAGGGCTCCTCTTTTAAAATAATTATAATAATAAGATAAAAACATACATTAAAGTATCCATAGGAGCTCTTCCAGTGATTAAAAAGCATCAAACAACTGAGCTAAATAACTCAATTAGCACAGGGAGAATCTCCTGGTGGGAGCCTTTGGGTTGTCATGTTTAAAGGAATGAACAGGGCCCAGTCTGGAAACACAAGGAGCTTTGTGTTCCTGTGGCAAGTTGAGTTACAGACCTGGAACTGTAGTATTGATTTCTCCCAGTTTTGTGGCTCCCATAGGTAAATTCAGAAACCCATCAGTTTACCCCACCAGATCCAACCGCTTGTTGCCAAACACACACACACACACACACACACACACACACACACACACACACACACACACACACACACACACATGCTGAGATTTGTCTCCCTCCTGCTGTTTGGCTGTGCCGTGCCCTGAATACAAATGCTTATTAAAAGGCCAGGGAAGAGGAACTTATTTCCTAGAGGAAAAAGAGATTAGGAAGGCAGAGGGATTTAGACAAGAATTGTTTGACATGGCTGAACTCAGTTGCCAATCTTATGAAAACCAACATTGAAACACACATTTCTATTTGATGTTCATGACTCCTAAGCTGACACTTGGAGTTATTTCAACAAAGGAGGTTAAAATACAGCCCTAATGACAAATGGTATCAAACATTCAAGGCCACGGGGACTTTCTTATTCCATAAATGAGTGTACATGTATATTTTAATAACACGATGGATCAATGACCACACTGATGACTTCCTCAAGTGATGCATTCTGTATCCCATCTCTACCTACCCATCCTGTGTGATTTTAGTTTATGTCTTCCCATAAGTCCTCCACAATCTAGTCTGTGAATATACTGAATCCCATTTCCAGTACTCTTCTTACTACTATATGGATACCAGTGGAACATATTTTCTTCTCCATTTGGAGTGAGAGCTCCTTGAGAGCAGAGGCTGTCTTATTCCCTTTATTTGTATCCCTAGCACTTAGCTCACTTTTTGGGACATAGTAAATTTTCAAAAAATACTTTTTCATTCATTTCATGACTCATAGTCATACTAAATATTCCCAGAATAATACTATTATAAATGTAGACCTAAGGGACTGATAAGTTGTTGGACAAAGTGCTTTCTCCCCACTAACTCTAACCACCCCCTGAAAAAAACAAAAATTTATATACCAGATGTAAACCAAGTCAGCCAAAGCCAAAGAACAAAAAAGACCCAATAAGGTAAAATAATTATGAATCAGCACCAGAAATTATAATCCTTAAATCACCCATTTAACACCTCTCCTATGCCAACCTTCATTATTCTGGTAGAGACAAACTGATCCAGTGCCTTTTGCCTAAGACTTATATTCATATCCATCTCTGATATAGAGATTATAATGGCACAGTTCATCCAACTACTCTCCTCTCACTCCAGAACAAGAAGCAAACAGTGTTTCCACCTAGTCAAGGAGGACAAGGTTGGGAGAAGAAAGAGAGTACAATAATCTGTCTGGGGCTTCAAGGCTTCTGCCTGTGGCTAGGGACATCCCAAAGATTGCAGAAACTCCAACCAGAATATCATCTGACCACCCTCCAGCCATGAAAAAACAGCAGATAATAATAAAGCCTAGACACTGAATAAAAGGAAGAGATCTAAGGGAATAATTGTTGTAAGTTGTTAGAATTCATAGATGGGTTTGCCCTGAAATAAAGGAGATTGAAACCTAGCTGGGGTCAACCTTATCTGCCTAGACATTACTTAGAGGAATAACTAAAAATGTTGAAACCGAAATCCCCCAACATGAGAGGAAACTTTCAGCTTTTTTACAGTCCCAGAGATGTACTCACCAACAAGAATAAGGAGAAATCAGTAAGTGAGCAATGGAGATTATAAGGGGGAAAGGGCTGAAAAAACAAAGACCCAAAAAGAAAGAAAATTGAATAGAAACCTAGTATATAAAGGTAAATAAATAGAAAGGATCATAAAACTAGAAGAATGAGGACTAAACTCTCAAAGAAATTACAAATCTCTCTTAAGACACATTACAATAGAAAAAAAAATTAACCCCATCTAGTGAACAAAGAATCCTGTGGAATCTAAAGAGAACCTTTAACAACAAAGAGAAATCCAAAATTATTCAAAAGAGAGATGAAATTCATATGAGAAAAAATGGGGAATGTATGTGTGTGTATATATATGTATATATATATATATATATACACATATGTATACAAACATATACATGTAATCAGAATTCACAGTGCTGAAAACAGAAGTAAAAATATAATTAGTCTGTTGAAAATATCAAATCCATGGTGGGTAATTTATTCAAAGGAGTGAAAGAGATAATGATAGATGTGGAACACAAAAACGTGGCAGAAGAGACACAAAAGGTAATACTATTACTTCTATATACGTCAAAGCCATTGACCTCAAAGATAGGTTTCCCAGAAGAATGTGACAAATCAAAAAATGTAAATGCCATAATTCAGGATATAATAGGAAAAAAACCGCCCAAAATTTATAAATATGGCAACCAAAACTGTTACTGAAAAACCCATAGATTGACTCCATAAAAAAATAAAAACCACTATACTATAAACAAATTTTGACAATTCCAGTGACAAACAACAAATTTCACAAGTAGTCAGTAAAAGAACGTCAAGTAGGATGAAAAATAAATTATCCTGATGCAAAATTATTCTATGTCCGCTAAAAATTATAGAAGAGAGAATGGAATAATATATATATGAAACGAAGTAGCTCCATTAACAATCCAAAATCACATACTTTGAAAACATAAATTGAGCCTTGAAAGACAGGAAAAAAATGATCAGGCATAAGTGAAGGGAAGGCATCCCAGGGTGACAGAAAAGGGTGTGAACCAAAGCACAGAATAGCGGAATGTGCCTTCTTTTTATGACCTTAGTGAAAATAGAGAGCAGCTGATCACCATCTTTTATATAGTAAGCCCTCATATACTTAAATACTTTATTAAATTATTCTGTTAGTCTTCTATTCTTCAAGAAAAATAACTCTATTTGCTTTCTCTCCTCCTGGATCCAACTTCTCGACAGTTGTATTATCTTTGTGTCTCTGTTCAAGACTACCTTTTACGGGTTTCCCATCTCTTTTTTTCACTATGAAGTCAGAATTTTCCAGATTTAACACTGAAAATTACCATAGGCTGCCCCTTTAGAGTACCCTCTAAATTTTGTCACCGCCTTTCCCTAAGATAGATCAGTCAACTCATTAATTGACCAATTGATGTATATTACTAAAATGCTTATCCTTTTAACAACTGCCTGCCTCTCTGGAATCCCTGGAATCTCTTCTTTGTCTTCCAACATACCCAGAAGGTAGTTGAACATAAAGACTGTTCATTTTAGAGAGGGAGGAACTGAGGTGCTAAGCAGAAAAATTACAAATTTGGGGGGGGGGGGCGTCTAGGTGGCACAATGAATAGAGCACTGGTACTAGAGTCAGGAGGACCTGAGTTCAAATGTAGCCTCAGACACTTAACACTTACTAGCTATGTGAGTTTGGGCAAGTCACTTAACCCCAAATGCCCTCCAAAAAAAAAGCATATATATATATGTGTGTGTGTGTGTGTGTGTGTGTGTGTGTGTGTGTGTGTGTGTGTGTGTTTAAAGCCTTCAGAGGACCTCCAGTTATTATTCAGTTCAATACATATTGGGGGGGGGCATAGAAAAGGAGTGTAAGCTTCATACTATCTATAAAATCCTTACCTCTCATTTCTACCTTTGTGTAGAGGATGTTGACTAAGTCTATTATGAGGTTTAATGGTAATAAATTAATTGGGCTGTCAGTAACAGAAGGAAGAAGGCCTCTGGGGACTGTTGTTAGCATCTCAACACAGAGACTCCAAGGAGTTCCAAGGATAAGGAAAGAATGAATTTTTCAAATGCACAAAACATAAATATAAAGTCTATGCTACTGGAAAGAGTACCAGCTTTTCTCCTAAAAACTTACTGGACTCTTGCTATTTTTTTCTTTACAAGTGTCCTAAAGACTCTACAAGTTTTTTTTTTTTTTAATTAACCAATGAGATAAATTATAAACAATATCAAAAGAAAGAAGGCCCATACTCTGAGATCACAGGCACATCCAAATATTAAAATGTTGTTACCTATTCAGTTTTATAATCTATACACAGGATGACATGATTTTACTTTTGAATTGAAATGAATTATTTTTAAAAATTAGTACAAAAGGTCAAATATTTGTTGGTCGACAACCTAATTTTGAAAGTCAGAATCCACAATATTCTTCAAAACCCCAAATGCAATTTTCTGTTCTAATGTTTACTACAATTTACTTGGATTTTCTTCACTTCATGCCTCCACAAAATAACTTCAGGTCACTTCACAGATAGGAGATCTCAATTTTAAATCAACTTTAATTAAAACTGATTCGAACAAAGAAGTTACTACACAGCCAAAGGACATTCTCAAAATATCACTCTACCTGAAAAAGCCCATTGGGAAAGACGGGTTTGTGGTGTTGACCTTTAAGGTTAACCACCTGGGACATAACCAAGCAAAGACATTCACAGGTGGGCCTTTGTCACTAACCCCACTACCACAAGCTTCCTAGAGATAAGATCAGTGAATTGCCATTTGGTACTCCCCCCCCCCCCCTTGAGGCTCACATCTTTGTACAGCATGGGCAATGTTCTGAACAGAACAAAACCCACTAACAATGACTTATATGAAGCTACCTTCCACTACTTATGAAGCCAACTTTTCTAACTACTAAAGATAGTACACTTTTGGAAGTAGTATCTGGCCTTGTCATTCTAAGGAATCATATTTTAATAATATACTTTGTAGTAGAACAATCTGGAATTATGCCCAAAGTGATATTAAACTACCTATACCCTTTGACCCAGCAATACCACTACTTGGTCCATTTCCAAAGATACTTAGGGAAGATGGAAAAGAACCTATATGTTCTAAAATGTTTATAGCAGCTCTCTTTGTGGTGGCAAGGAATTGGAAAATGCAGGATGCCCATCAATTGGGGAATGGCTGAACAAGTTATGGTATATGATTATAATGGAACACTTCTGTGCTATGAGAAATGATGAGCTCAATGACTTTAGAAAACATGGAAAGACTTGCATGAAATAAGGAAGAGTGAATTGAGCAGAAACCATAGTAATAGCAATACTGTTTTAAAAAGGACTTTAATCAAATAAGTTATTTTGACTATTATAAATACCCAAATTAAGTATAATGGACATATAAAGAAAATATGCTGTGTCCAGAGAAGAAATTGATAATTAAAAGTATGTATAGAATAATTAAACATATATATATTATATAATATATTATATATATAAATATAAACATATTAAACATATATATATAACATATATACATATTTGTATCTAATGGTAGCCATCTCTAGGACTGGGGTGAGAGAGAAGGAAAAAAACGAAATTTACGTGACGATTTTGTTGTATACTTGAAAGGAATAGCAAGTTGTGCATGGTAGGTTTGCAGTTTTAGGTGCAATCATCTTTTTTATTGGACTATGTTATAGAAATCATTGTTTTATTCCTTAAGTAAAAAAATGTTTAAATATGCTTTGTACAAAACAGCTATTTGTGTGCTTCTCTTATCTGCTCCATTAAATTTCAAGTTCTTTGAGAGTTGGACCCATTTCTTGATTTTATATAGCCCTTTAGTCCAGTAAATAGAGGGCTACACTTGGAGTCAGAAAGATCTTTGGATATTTTCTCTAGTACTTATTAGTTCTTTGAGCCTCAGTTTCCTCATCTATAAAATGGGGAAAATAATACCTGCAATACAAGCTTCACAAAGTTATGTAGCTTAAATGTTATGGTGATCATAAAACCCTTTACAAAGCTTAAAAGCCTATCTGAAAGGCAGTTACTATTACTTATCTTTGGGTCTTGAGCACAGTAAGTGGCCAATAAATGCATGTGTAATTTAATTGTAATCTCGGTTAACTCTCAAAGTACATTGATTGAAAAAAGCAGTGACATGAATCATCCAATTTAAAATGGTGGAAGAAATTGAAATAGCTTGTATTTAACCTTGGATTGTCCACTACTGACATTTGCATGTGGGGTTTGGGGTATTGTAGAAATTCACGTTTTGAACAAAATACCAAGACCACACTGTTTACTCCAGAAAAATGGAAACAGTCCAACTTCCTATCCCACTTTTGTTTTCTGTTTCTTCTTTTGTTGTACTCCATTCTAGGAACAGATAGCATTGTGTCAGGCTAATAGAAAACACCAGTTGAAAATCTCTCTAAGTTGGTAGGTCCTCATCATCCCCAGAGCTGGAAGGTAGTCAATTTAGCTTCAAAGATACTCTCTTCAAGCTCCATCAGTGAGATTTGACAAAGGTCTTGTTTGTCAACAATGGACAGAAGCAGGTGGCAAGGTCAGTATAAATTCCTAAGATTTTAGATCATCAGTGTGAATATTCAGTTGGCATATAATGGAGACCTGACTCTATTAGGATCACTGGACCAGTCAAGTCCCTTTGATCAGAGTCCTTCATTTAAAGCCAGTCTCATCATCTACTCCAATTTGAAGTTTTCAGCACTGACATTTTGAAATGGTTATTGTGTGTGTGCACACTTGTTTCAAGTACTAATCAGCTAGAAAATTCCCTTAGTTCTAAGCAGTGAACGATTATTTTTGACTCAATGGAAACTTCCACCTTCAAAAAAATCATCCAATAAGTACAGGAATTGTTTTGCCAGCAAAAACTAGGAAGGGGGGAGAGGAAATCTCATATTTGATATCTTCTCCTGCACCCTCCAAGGGAGGCTCACAATGAAAAGATCTAGGTAAGCAATTGTTACCAGGGGTGCTTTGCCTGGGAAAAGATTGGGGAATTGGAGCTTTAAAATAATGCAATCCTCTCAGGGTATTCTCTAATAAGAAAAGCTACCTCTGGAAAAATCCCAATTTGAGTTTTTCTCCTTGATGGCATCCTGCATCACTCCTGCAAGACTAAAATGACTAAATGGAACTTGGTATCCACCAGTGAATCACAAAAATGGAAAACATGTAACAGAAGGCATGTTTCCAAGTTAGAAGGGGGTGTTCAAAAAAGACATTCATTGCATGCTCCCTCTATTCTGTTCCCTAACTCCTACTGTCTGATAATCAATTTAAACATTCCTTTCTTTTGTAAGCTATCAGCAGGAGCTAACTGGCAGGAGATTTCTGTACCAAATAAACTTTACGGTTCCCCATCAGCTGACTTCTTCTCTGGTCCTCCCCCCTACACTTAAAGCCTGAGGGCCCTTCTGACATTAGACAAACGAAGGAGAAAAGAGGGAGCTGAGGTGGGAGTCCCACAGGGAACAGAGTACCAGTTCTATCCCCAGCAAGGAAAATAGCTTCAGCTATAACTCAGATCTTTACTACTAAGAACAACCCATCATACTGTGTGACAAAACCAAAAGGACGTGGGGGGGAAGTAAATTGCTTTCTTCTCTCCCTGGCTATGTACAAGAATTGAATTCTGTCAAGTTTACTCTGACTTCACTAGGTACCAAGTATTCCTTAGGAAATGACTGTGTTTCAGAGTTGAGATTTATATGTACATCATTCTTCTTCATTCCCCACCTGCCTTGCAAAGATAAAAAAAAAAAATAGAATCACCGAATATTAGTTTTGGAAAGACCATCCTTCTACCCCAAGAAATAATCCTAACTGATGGTAACATCAAGAAAAGTTCATAGGAAACTTATCAATTGCTCCCTGTGGCTTACTGAATAAGGTTTGAACTCTTTAGCTTATCATTCAAGGATCTCCACAGCTTGCTATACACACACTTTTTTTTTTGCTTTTTTTGGAGGGGGGAAGGCAGGGTAATTGGGGTTAAGTGACTTGTACAAGGCCACATAGCTAGTAAGTGTTAAGTGTGTTAGGTCAAATTTGAACTCAGGTCTTCCTGACTCCAGGGCTGGTGCTCTATTCACTGCGCCACCTAGCGGCCCCCTCCCAAACATACTTTCTAAACTCACCATGGCCTACTAACTATGTATGCTATATTGCAAACAAATTAAACTACTAATATCTCACCATTCCAACATATTTTGCATTTTGTCAACTCCATGTTTTCATATTGCTTCCTATGCCTAGAATGATCTATCCTCCTTTATTCACTGTTTAAAATACTGTTCATCTTTCAAAACCCAGCTCAAGCCCCACTATGCAATTTCCTTGGGTTCCAATACACAGTTAATTCTTAGGATCACAGAATAATAGCTTTCAAAGTTTGAAAATCCTTAGACTTTATGCAGTCTAATTCCATCATTTTATAGTGAGGAAACAGATCCAAAATACAGAATTTTTTCAACTGTTCTATACTATCACCAAATACTCTTACTAGTTCATATTTTGCATTATAAATAAGGGCCAGAACCAGGTCTAATCTAAACTTTTTATCTTCCCTACTATCTAGCTTAAGACTCTACACATAGTAGGTGTTTCATGAATATCTTTAATTAAATTTTGGTTATTTGTGTATGCATTTTAACACTTCTGCTACATAATCAGATCCATCAAAGCCATGTCCTAAAATGATTTATTTTTCTCTCTCTAGCACCTGAAACAATGCTCTGCTTATACTTAATACTTCAACAGATTCCATTAACTTACCAGAGTGGGTAGTTCTTTTATCAGAGTACATCACAAGTCATTTATGTCCTTTCATCCTATGCTAGTCTTGTCTGTTCTTTCATAAATCCACAGAGGACCTGGCCAGTGAGCAAGTGTCTGTACATTTCTGGGTTCCAGTAGAGCACTTAAACTGTCAATCTATTATCATCCATCATTCTCATTTCTTGGCTGGCAACTATGTGGTACACTGAACATAGTATATGACTTGATTTCATGAAACTCTGAGTTCAAATCCGACCTCAGACACTTACTGGATGTGTATGATGCTGGATAAGTGATTTAACTTCTTATATCTTCTATTTCTTCAACTATAAAATGAGGATGGACTTGATGGCTTCTAGGACTAACTCTCTGTCTGTCTGTAGTATCTGTGTCAAATATTGGTACTAAAAGACTACATCAGTGAACTGTCCATCTACCTATATGTCCATGCAATAAGCATTATTCATTGTGTTTTCTTTTTCCAGTATTTATTATTTGACTGATCTATCTTGAGTGATTATGAATATCATTGAAAAGTCCCTATAGTGTTCTGGGATTTGGTACAGTTAGCACAATCACATCTGCCAACAGGAACATCCTGAAGACTTTGCCATTAATAGGATATTGCTCTTCCATTAAGAATCTTGGGAGGCATTCTCCATGACTGTCAAATACCTCTCTCACAGATGCACTTGCCTTATTCTTCCATATAAATAATCAGAAGGACATGAACAAAGTTATCTCTGTAGTTATATTTTTTCTCTTAAAATTTTTTCTTTAGAACTTTTGACTTTATGTCAGCCACGTTTACCAATCTTTCCATTCCCCTCCCAGAGAGTCATCCTTTATAACAAAGAACTTTTTAAAAGAGAAAACAAGTTCACCAAAACTAATCAACATAGAGGCAGCTAGGTGACAGTGAATAGAGCACCAGCTCTGGAGTCAAGAGGTCCTCAGTTCCAATTTGACCTCAGATACTTGACACACTTACTAGCTGTGTGACCTTGAGAAAGTCACTTAACCCTAAATGCCTTGCCTTCCCCCTCCAAAAAAAAAAAAACCTAACCAACATATCATGTGGTCACAGTCCTACTCCTTCCCCCCAAAGGAACCTTGTATGACCTCAGCAAATGCTTCATAAATGGTGGCTCATAAGACTATAGCTTTGCTCCAGAGTCTTGTTTGCTTGTTATGTTGGGCTTCTTTGCTTTTTTGGCATTACCAATCATTAAGCATTTGAAAGTCAAAAAGCTACTAGGGGCTGGAGTATTGGATTTAGAGTAAAAAGACAGAGGCATGCATTTTCTTTAGCATTTCATGACTATATGGCTTATAGCAAATCATTGTGGTCCAAGTGGTCACTTTCCTGTTCTGTAAAATCAGAATGACAGTGATAGCTATAGCACCTACCTCACGGGATCACTGTGAAATTCAGAAGAAATGGTGTCTATAAAATGCTTCGTAAACTTTAAAATGCAATAGCGCTGTCCAGAAATGCCATGTGTTGCTCCAGCAAGTAGTGAGCTCTCAGTCACTAGTGATCTTTAAGTAAAGGGTGGTGGCTAAGTGGTGCAGTGGATAGAGCACTGAGCTTGGAATCAGAAAGACTCAATCTTCAGGAGTTCAAGTCCAGCCTCAGACACTTACTAGCTGTGTGACTCTGGGCAAGATACTTAATCCCATTTGCCTCAGTACCTCATCTGTAAATGAGGTGAAGAAGGGAATGACAAACCACTCCATTATCTTTGCTAAATGGGGTCACAGAGAATCAGACATGATAAAATGACTGAACAACAATTTGTTGCAACAATAGTCTTGTTGCACAGGGAATTCATGTGTCAGGTATGGTTTAAACTTCATTCAGTGTGGTTGAAAGAGCTCTAGAGAGAGTATGGCTTGATATGGATTGAGGACAAATTTAGAGACCAAGAGAGGAACTTTTCCAGTTGCACCAATGACCAAGCAAAGAGCTTCTAAATAGATCACAAAGACCCTGAAAACAATAAGCTGAATGTATGGGCAGAGTAAGACTCTGGAGTCTTGGGCCCAAAATTTTAGGAAAGTTACCAACAGGGTAGTGGGTGGCCAGAAAAGAATAGCTAAGGTGATAAAGAGCTTTGACTTCATCCAATGTGAAGATGGATTGAGGGAGACAAGGCAGTACAGCCTAGAGGAAACAAGACTTAAGAGAGATACTATCTCCAAACATCTTAAAGGACAGTATGTGAAAGAGATGGTAGATTAATTCTACTCGGACCTAGAAGGTCGAGCTAGCGGCAATGGGTAAACTGTAGAGATGGGCAGGTTTCATCTCAAAGTAAAGAAAAACTTTCTAATAATTAAAACCAACTATAGAACGGACTGCACTAGTAAGTAGCAAGACCTCCCTCACTACCAGTCTTTTTTTTTTTTTTTTGCTTTTTGGAGGGCAATTGGGGTTAAGTAACATGCCCAAGGTCACACAGCTAGGTTTTTTTTGTTTGTGTGTGTTAAGTGTCTGAGGCCGGATCTGAACTCAGATCCTTCTGACTCCAAGGCTGGCGCTCTACTCACTGCACCACCTAGCTGCCCCCTCGCTACCAGTCTTGAAGCAAAGGCTGGATGACCCTTTATGGATACGTCATAGAGGAGATTCTTGTGTAGATATGGATGGGACTAGATAGCTTCAGAGAGCTCCTCCAACCTAAATGTTCTGTTTGAGTTTGTGTGTGACCTAGGTTCAAAACTCATATCTCCTTGATTTGGGGGGAAATAATGTAAGGTCTTTGGATCTGTTTCATCTAGAAATCTGTTTCCTCTGTGAATCAATGTTTCTTCCAGCTCTGAATCTGATGGTGGCCTCTGTGGTTCCTTAGAACCCTTGAGATTCTATCACTCTGTTAATAAAGGCTAGGTTAATGGGTCAAGTATGGTTTATAAGGTCATAGTCAATATTCTGGCCAATCCCTGCATCTTTATTATATTTCATTTCTCTATAATAGATCCTCTCACTGAGGGAATGGTTCAATGCAGTAACAGTAGTGGTCCCTCCCATAGCATAATTGGGCAACCAGATGGCACAGTAGATTGAGTTCCAGTCTGGCCTCAGATACCTGCTAGCTGCGTGACCCTGCACAAGTCACTTAACCCTGTTTGCCTCAGTTTCCTCATCTGTAAAATAAACTGGAGAAGGAAATGGCAAACCACTCTAGTAACTTTGCCAAGAAAACCTTAAAGGAGGCCACAGAAAGTCAGATACAACTGAAACGAGTCGACAACAACAAGAACAATAGCATAGTTTCTGTTACTCTATCCTAAAAAGAAAACTCTACTTCAGAATAATGAAAAACATTCTGGCTTCATAAAATAACTCTCAGGAATGTTCTCAGGGAGTCCCTTTTCTGTCTTTATAATCCTTCCTGCAATTAGGCCCCAGGTCACCAGCCAATGAATCTCCACTTCAATTAATATCTCCTAATGGATACAGCAAGAGCACTTAACAAGGGCCTTCAAGCTCTGGGCCTCTGGGGACTCCCCCTCCCAAACTGCTTTCCACAGAGCAGACAACTAAAAAGCAAAGGGTCACAGGAAATCCCACCACCACTGCTGCAAGCACATGTATTCCAGTCTTAACTTGAATGACAGTGTACCCAGGGCCAAGCAGAACAAAGAGCCGGAGCTAAGGGACTGGACTTGGAGTCAGGAGGAACTCCACGCAAATCCCACCTTACAAACTTACTATATGTGTGATCTTGACCAAGTCACAGTTAAATGTTTCTCTGTCCCTTAACTTCTTCTTCTGTAAAGGTTGAACTCAGTGCCTTCCAAGGTCCTCTAAATCTATGACCCTAGTTGCTTATGAAATCTTCCTGACCTGCCATGAAAGGAACAGTGGCATGAAAGGAACAGAGAGCTTTAGCATACACAGAGAAGATGAGGGTTGAGCCGGGCTGCCCGAGATCCGTGTCATTTTCCAAGCAAGGGTACTATTTATTGTGGGTAGTAATTTACTAACCTACCTACTGACTCCAGTTCAATCTTGCTGAGCCAAAAGGGATTTCTGGTGATATGGAATGTGTGTATTTGGGAGAAGGGAGTCAGAGGGATGCGTTCAGACCTATACTAGCTGGGTATGCTTGGGTAAGTCATTCAAACTTTCTAAGCCTTGGTTTTATCATCTGTGAAATGAAGAGAATAGTCCTTGTTTTACCTTATCTCACAAATGTGATAAGAGCTTTTGATATCTAATGGGCTATATGAATGTAAGGTAATAATTACATTCATACTAAGGTGTAAATGACTTACCTGAGAGCAGGTATAACAGGGAGGCTTAAGGGAATTGGCACTATAAGTAGTGGAAAAAGGATGCAGAAAGGAGAGACCTTGGTGCCAAGCTATTTTGCCAAAGGACAGACATAGATATGAATAGATATGACTCTCTTCTGAGAGGGGGCAACTGAAAAATGAGAAGGGAGTAAAGGGAATGCACATTCAGTAAGCACCTACAGGCTTTCAAAGTGGGTGGTAGTCACTGCTCTTATGGAGGTAGATAGATGGTGTAAGTGACTAGGGTACTAGGGTTGTAGCCAGGAAGACCTTAGTTCAAATAAAGTCTCAGGTGCACCTATTATCTGTGTGACCCTGGATAAATCACTTAACTGCTGTCTGCCTCAGTTTCCTCAAGTGTAAAATGGGAATAATAATTACCCCTACCTCCCAGGGTTGTTTGAGAATCAAATGACATAATGTTTGTTAAAAACTGCTTAGCACAGTTCCCAAAACATAACAGGTACTTAATAAACGCTCATTCTCTTTACTTAAAGAGATGAGAAATACAACTCTTTATCTCTTTTAATCTTCCCAACATCATGTGCCTAGACCCCTGAGACAGTCAGAGCAATGTCTTTTCAGGCATCTATCATCATTTCCCAGACCTTCCCAGGTACCCAAAATCACTTGATATTGTCCTCAGGAGCATCCCATGGAAGCAAGCTCTCTCACGCTGGTGCCAAATGAGCTGTCCTGGGGTCCATCCTTGGGTAGGCCTGGCCAGGTGCCCAGCCTCACTGCTATTGGTGGTGCAGGACTGTACAGGGGAGAGAAAAATGAGCAGTGCTTTTCTGCCTACCCTACAGTCTCTGATTCACTGGACAGGCTGCAAAAAACCATCTTTCAAGAAACCATTCATGAATGGAATGACTTTTCCCCTCCATGAGTCTTGCTGATGGGACATCACTTCTAATTATTCTACTTGACTAGTGGCATTTGGCTTCCTACTGACAATCAGAAGAAGAAGGAAAAGAGGGGAAAAGTAATGGGAACTACAGAAGCAAAACAGCCCTCAGAGGGTTTTATGAATTTCTAGAATCCCTGGAGGTTGTTTTGACATCAGCATTTGCTTTGTCATAGAAGATAAAGGGATTGCTTAGCTGAAAAATAAAACCAAGCCCTGGTGTCTGAAAGCAGAACACAAATGTGTTATCAAATATTATTCAACAGTAGCCGGCTAGCTGACCCCAAAGTACCAGGGCATTTGATCTGTGATTAAAGACCAAATCTTCCCAGACTTGCTTAGGATACTGAGGAGCTATTGCTAGGGTAAACTTTAAACACAGAGTAGAAGGTCACTTAGTTGTTTGATTCAATGGGCAATGGCGAAGAATACTCAAACATCTCTTCTATCAATATGTTAGTGATGTTTGGAGTCAGTACAATCTGAATTCAAATACACCCTCAGACTTTTCCTAGCTATGTGACCCTGGGCAAATCACCTTACCTCTATCTGCTTTTGTTTTCTCAGTTGTAGAATGGGTATAATAGTAGCACCTACCTCTCAAGGTTGTTCTGAAAATCAAATGGTATATTTTGAAGCACTTGGCCCAGTGCCTGGCACATAGGAGATGCGAGTTCAAAGAATCTTGCCTCCTCCTCCTTTCAAGGATTCTTAATAGGAGGAGGCACCCCGGGAAGGCATGTGTTCTCCCATCACTGAAGTTTTTAACTTGGATGAACACTGGACAGCGACCTTGAAGGAATGATTTCTTCTGGGTGCATGGTAGTCTACATGGTCATTGAGCTCCCTTCCAGCTCTGAGAGGCTAATATTGCTTTATTCTTTTCCTTGGCCCCTGACTTAGGTCAACCAATGGCTCTCTTGAGTTCTGCTCAACCTTATACGATTATAGATGGAGTGCTGGAATGGGATTTTTGAGTCCATTGAATCTAGTGGCCCCTCCTTTCATATTATAGAGAAAGAAATTCAGGCACAGAGAAATTAAATTATTTGCCCAGGGTCAAACTCTTAGCAAATATCTGAGGAAGCACTTGTTTTCTTGACTCCAAGTCCAGTGCTCTTTCCACTACACCACACTGCCCCTTTCTTCAAGGATGCTGCAGAATCTATCATCTGCAAGGCAGAATATTAACTCACTGGCCAGATTGGCCTCATACAGTGAATTTTGGGCTTCAAAAAAATCTTTTCTTGGGGCGGCTAGGTGGCGCAGTGAATGGAGCGCCGGCCCTGGAGTCAGAAGGACCTGAGTTCGGAGCCCGGCCTCAGACACTTAATCCACACAAACAAAAAAACCTAGCCGTATAACCTTGGGCAAGTTACTTAACCCCAATTGCCCTAAAGGGGCGGCTAGGTGGCGCAGTGAGTAAAAGCGCCGGCCTCGGAGTTGGGATGACCCGAGATCAAATCCGGCCTCAGAAAATGAGCACCCACACATAAATAATGACTAGCCGTGTAACCTTGAGCAAGTTACTTAACCCCAATTGCTTTAAAAAAAATCTTTTCTTACTCTCCTTGGAGACATTTTTGACCATTCTGTTATTGTCCTGGGAACCAAGAGTTTTCCAATTATGTAGCTCAAGCTTGAGAAGAGCATGTGGCTCATATGTCTAGGTGACTGTAGACAACCTAAAAACCAAACTGATCAATGGGGAGGAAGCCCAAGGTCTGGGTTGGTTACATATTCCACTTAGGGAAATGGAGGTACCGCAACAACAGAAGCAAGAAGAAGCATGCTCAGAACCACCCCTTGTATAAAATGTACAAGAAACCAAGGAGTTTCTTTCTTGGTCTAACCCTTTTTCTCTGTAATACTAGTCTATGTCCCTAACTTCAGCTTTTCAGCACTTTCTGTCTCTACAGGCTATCAGAAAAAGGTTCTAGGATCAGTCCTCCAGACATTTAGATAAGCAAAAGTCACTGGCTTCCCTTTCTTTTAATTAATTTCAAAATTAAATAATTTATTTTCCTTATAATAGTAAGATATCAGTGAGCCCGATGGTGAAATGTATTTGCAAGGTGTCAGGGGACTTTTCCATTGTGTCTGAAATTCATTCAATAATAATTCATTCAATTCAATAAGTATTCTTTTAAGTATCTACTATGTTCCAGGGATACAAAGACAAGAACCCAAGAACAAAACACTGTTTTCCTTTAGGAAATTTACATCCTGTGGGAGTAAAGGGGAAGAAGGATAGACAACATGTACCCAGACACAACAACAAAATGCAAAATATAGCCAAAATAATCACAAAATAAGAAATGGGGGAACGAACCATGGTCTTTATAGGAGATGAGACTTGAAAGAAACTAGAGATTCTAAGTATCAGAGAGAAGGAGGTAATACATTCCAGGCAGTTAGGTGGAACAGTAGATAGAGCACTGGGCTTGGAATCGGGAAAACTCATCTCCCTGAGTTCAAATCTGGCCTCCAACACTTACTATCTAGGTTACCCTGGGCAAGTCACTTAACCCTGTTTGCCTCAGTTTCCTCATCTGTAAAATGAGCTGGAGAAGGAAATGGCAAACCACTCTACTATCTTTGCCAAGAAAACCCCAAATGGGGTCACAGACAGTCAGACACAACTGAAATGACTGAACGACACAATGCAGGCATGAAAAATTGCCTTTGCAAAGATACAGAGGTGAGAGATGGGATATTATGTATGACCACCAGTCCATTTTGGGAAGAACATAGAATATAAGAAAGTGAATGATGTTTAATTAGCTTAGAAAGGAGGTGAGGGCCAGATTTTAATGGGCTTTAAATGCCAAATAGAAGAGTGTTTGTTTATTTGTTTGTTTGTTTATTCCTTGAGGCAATACAGAGTTACTCCAGTTTCTTGAACAGAGGAGTGAAATTTCCAAATGTGTGCTTTAGGAAGATCAGTTTGTTCTTTGTGTGGAAGAGAGATTGGAGTGGGTACAGACTTGAAACCGTGAAACCAATTATGAGTCCATTATCTAATTTAATGAAAATAGAAACACGCCAAATAGATTCTCTTGAGTGGATGGAAGCCTGTCTTTGTGGAAGTAACTTTGGCAAGGTGATGGGTGAAGTTGATGAGTGGAGAGACATAAGCATTGCTTTTGAGAAAGCCAGGTGGTACCGTGGATAGAGATCTAGAGTTGGCGTCAAAAAGACCTGAGTTCAAATCCTGTCTTACAGCACTTAACGTCTTTGTGTCCCTGGGCAAATCAGTTGGCCTTTCTCAGCCACAGTTTTCTCAACTGTAAAATGGACCAAACAGAAGCATTAAGAAGCTCCCATGGCTGTGTTGGCATTGTTGTTGCATCATCATTATCCATCATCAAGGCTCTTGATGAGATAGGTCAAAGGAACAACTTGGGAAGATGCAGGTTTCCTAAGGGAACTTCTCTCCCAAGATCATGGAGGGATGATTAAGATTCCCTAATGAATCCCCACTGCTCTAAAGAACAAATCTTCCCACTCAATGCTTCTACTTTGTCAGGTCCAGAAAATGAGTCCATCTTTCTCCAAAGCAAGTGTGGTCCAGCTATGGGGCACAGGATGCCAGCAGAGGGCGCTAAGGAGCTTTCGAGTTGGGAGGGATTGAGAGTGCCCTAGGCAAGCCAGTCACCTGGGGGGCCAGTGGCAAGACTCACAAATCTAGGTTGGGTGGGCAAGGCCCAGCCCTTGCTCCTATCTATACCCACTGCTATAAGAATTCAGGCCCTACCTTTGCTCCAATCTATACTCGCTGTTATGAGAATTGGGGGGGGGGGCGGGGTTGTGGCAGGGAGGATGGAGGAGAGAGAGTGAGATAGAATATTGCCTCAGAAAATAGTTTGTAGGTGGCAAGTGGAAGCTAGGCCTCTAAGCAGACAAAAGTTAAGTGACTAAACTTGGATTAAAATTATAAATAAAAGGAAAGAGATGTTAGGGGTGACAGGACAAGGAGAAAAATCTGCTGCCTTGCCCTCACTGGGCCCATGAGGTTCTGTAGATTTCAAACACTCTGGATCCTTTGCTGCTGGTAACCTCCTGCATTGTCTAGGGGCCAGTAGTGAATTACTTGCCACACTTTAGAGAGAAACCAGAAACCAAAGGAAACCAGAAATCAAACCTGGAAGGTTGATTGTAGAGAGTTGACAATTGCACAGCTGCCCTCAATAGTGTGGCCTTCTGTTCCCCATTTCCTCCCTCCCTTCCCCAGCCCTCACACCCTTTCCGAGCATCAGCTGGACAACTCAAAGAACAATAGAGTTTTAGAGCTGGAAGGAACCTTTGGCATATATTAAAGAGAACAGCTGACCTTGCAATCTCCTAGAAATAGTTTAGACCCTCAAACAATCTGCTCTTCATTCATTCAACAAATTTATATTAAGCTTATGAAGAGCACTATTTTGAGGGGGGAGGAATGAGGCATATATGAAGAAAGGGGGAAGAAATACAATGTTTAGGTCAGACATAGTTCCTGCCTTCATGGAGTTTTATAGTCTAGTAGGGGAATCAATAAGAGCATAACTCTAGGGTTTGAAAGGCCTTCAGAGGTCATTGCCTCTCAGAAGTTTAAATTCTCATTATACAAGTAAGGAAAATGAAATTTACAGTCCTTAAGAAGGGTAGAAACCCAGAAGGAAGGGTGGCTTCTCAGGCTCCTGAAACATGAACTCCAGGCTAAGTCACTAAACCTAGCAGAAGAACCATTTTCTCATCAGGAAGGGTTAGGAAGTAGAATTATGGTGTAACCACTACTTTGCATCCCCATATAACATTTTACCACTAAATTCTCTCCCTCTCCATGGTGGAAAGAACATCACTCACAAGCCAACCAGCCATGGATGGAGACAGCACATACCACCCTATAACTATGTTCTCTAGGTTATCAGGGTTTCATACTTTCTTTTTCCTATTAATTCTGAGTTATAGTTTAGATGGTGCAGGCTGATAGCTGGAGGTTTAGAAACCTGTTCCCTGCAAAAGAAAAAAACATGGGGAGATTAGAAGGATGTCTAAAAGACAGGGCTGGGAAGCTCTCTATAGCCCTAGCTGTCAATTAACAGTCTAATGCTCTTTTTATAAATTGAGCCTAGATGGACAAGAATGATTCCCAAAGGGAGGTTGATTTGATATGTTTCAATATCTCTTTTTCTTCAGCATGGGCTTGCAGAGTATTATGAAACTTTAGTCTTTGACTAAACTCAAACCCAAGGGCAGACAATGGTCCTTGATCCTCAGCAACATTCTCATGGAATGAAGGAAAGATAAAAGGCCCGATGAGAAGCTCAGAATCTCTCTTCTTGTTCCTTCCCTTCCTCCTCACCCCCAAACCCCTGAGGCCCTTTACTATCAAGTCAACATTCCTGCATCAAACTCAATAGGATCAAATTCCCTAATGCCTCCGGGGTAGACAGATTTCTGGTGGGGATGAAAGAAGGGATGGGGGAGATGGAACTGGGCAGGCTGACAGCAGAGAAAGAAAGCCAACACATGAATGAATCAGTAATCAGGGTCGTATCTGGGAAGGCAAGGATCCCCAACTAGTCAATCACAAATCAATCAACTGATCCTTAATACTGATCAGATCAACTTCTATCTGGCACAGTGCCAAGAAGAACTATCTTTTTTTTTCCTGGAAAACTTTTTCTTGTAGATGGAATGGGGCATAGCTGGACAAAGTAAGTTAGATGATTCCAATTTTGTTGGCAACATCTAAAGCATCTTAGTCTGGAGCAAGTCAGACATAGGTCTTCTTCTTACCATCAGGTTGGATCAGTGTGTTGACCTTGGCCACACTGATGTCATACCACTTCTTTATGGCCTGCTTGATCTGATGTTTGTTGGCCTTGACATCCACAGTGAAGACTGGGATATTGTTGTCCTCAGTCTTCTTCATATCAGACTCAGTGGTCAAGGGAAACTAAATGATGGCATAGTGATTGAGCTTGTTTCTCCTAGGGCCACTTTTCCGAGGGTATTTGGGCTGCCTTCGAAGTCTCCGTATCTTGGGTGGCCGGAAAGTGGAGGATGTTCGGATCTTCTTCTTTTTGTGGCTGTAGACACCCTTCAGCACAGCCTTCTTGGACTTGGCTTCTGTCTTAAGGGGGACAACAGCTTCCTCCTTCGCCTTTGGCACCATGTTGGGTGAAAGGATCCAAAGGAGATCTATCTTAAGTCACCAATCACCACACCTATTATAGTGCAGATAGCCTGGCCCAAACTTTTCAAGATCTGAGCTCTCCTAGCATAGACCTTGTTACTCCATAACATCCAATTCAAGCTGACTCTAAGCTTTGTGGAGCACCCACAATGCACAGTGTACAGCAACAGCCTTCCAAAGTCACCCCTATGCTCTGGAATGCCAAGAGGCATCCTATAAAGTGCTCCTTGGAGAAGTTTAGAAACATGCTCTGCTTTGAACTCCACCACTAACTTGTCAAGGAAGCTCAGTTACCACCATGGTCTTCAATTTCTTCATCTGTAAAATGAGGAAGTTGGGCTAGATTGTCTCTAAGTCCTTCATCAGTGAAAATGTTCTGTAAGTCCTAAGATTTAGAGCTAAAAGAGAATTCAGGAATTATCTGGTTCAGTTCTTTCATTTTACAGAAGAGGAAATGGAGACTTGGAGAAATTAACTTGGTCACAGAATAATGATGATGGCTGTCACATGTATTTGTGGAAATGGACAGGTTTGTGATGCTAATTCAGAACTAGGTCTTCACCTCTAGACATTGTCAGAATTATCCTTAAAGAATACAGACTTGGTGATCAATGCTGGTTATGTAAAGAAATGGTAGAAACTGTGTAATACATTCCAACAGACTATAAAAAATTAGTACCTAACAATTACCTAGCAAGACATGAACTGGTAGTTAGAATTACACATCAGGGGGGCGGCTAGGTGGTGCAGCGAGTAGAGTGCCGGCCCTGGAGTCAGAAGGACCTGAGTTCGGATCCAGCCTCAGACACTTAACACACACAAACAGAAAAAACCTAGCCGTGTGACCAAAGGCAAGTTACTTAACCCCAATTGCCCTCCAAAAAGCAAAAAAAAAAAAAAAAAAAAAAAAAAAGAATTACACATCAGCAGCTCGCTGCATTTCATGGATATACACGTGATAAATCCCCATACTACAAATGAAGAGCTCTAAATGTCAACCCATTAATTGGAATGGAATTGGATCATTATCATAGACTGAACTATTACCCATAACTGCCCACATGTGACTGTTGTTTCTATTGTTCAGCTGTGTCCAACTCTTTATGACCCCATTTGAGGTTTTCTTGGCAAAGATACTGCAGGGGTTTGCCATTTCTTTCTCTTGCTCATTTTACAGATGAGGAAACTCAGGCAAACAAAGTTAAGTGACTTGCCCAGGGCCACTCAGGCAGTAAGTGTCTAAGACCAGATTTGAACTCACAAAAATGAGTCTTCGTAATTTAAGGCCCAGTACTCTACCCACTGTACTACCTAGCTGCCCATCTGTGACATTGAACCATAAAGTTTAAGAACAGAACAGTTTACTTAATAGATATGTCTATGTCAAATACCCAGAATTCCCAAGATACATGGAATGAAAAGTTTTCAAACTATAGAGACCTAGAGGAGGAGACCAAAATCACATTAGATCTGATTGGGGTGCACATCCTCTTTGGTATCCTTGTCTCCTACTGGAAACATACTGAGGTTGCACTTGGTGGGACTCCAGAGGATGTTTACATCCTAATGTGTTTATTTGGCTACAAAAAAGCAGCTATTGTATCCACCCGTGCAAGAGTCCACAGAACATGAAATATAAAAGAATAATAGGAAGATAGAGACGTGTCCTAGGATTAAATATATGATGTTAAATTTCAACCTAGGTCTTCCTGCCTCCACATTAACTACTCTCTCCATTATACTATGTTATTCTACCTCTCAAATCAGTGTGTTAATGTAGCTTATCTAACTCTTGTTCCAGAGCTCCTTCTACTATATTGTGCTGTCTGATAGTTTATCATTTCCCTAATCCTGAGACTAGGAAATGTAGATATGGTTATTATGAACTGTGCCAAAGGCTAGATCCTCTGGTGAGGCCTGTCTATTGTCAGTCATGTCCAGCTCTTTATGATCCCATTGGGGTTTTCTTTGCAAAGATACTCGAGTGATTTGCCATTTCTTTCTCCAGCTCATTTTACAAATGAGGAAACTGAAGCAAAGAGGGTTAAGTGACTTGTCTAGGGTCACACAGCTAGAAAGTATCTGAGGTCAAATTTGAACTCAGGAAGTCTTTCAGGCCCCGCTCCTTCCCGTACTCTAACTGTTGTGATCCCTAGCTACCTAAGGCCTCTAGTTTCTGGCTTAAGTGATATGTGAAGCCAGCAGGGTGGAAGATATACTAATGCCAGGACTTACATACCTCCATCTTGAGAGTAAGAGGCATAAAGTGAGACTAAGAAATAAAATAATAAAACATTTCTTGGGCCATGGAAGAGGGGTTCTAATTTTGTTTTACTCCTAATATGCAGCAGTCATTTTGTCCTTCTGGGTCCTGGGTTCCTAACCTAGGTTAGGTTTGTCTCAGTCTTCTTGGGTTGAGCTCCTCTGGAAAAACTTGAGAGTATATGCCCACTGGAATGTTGGGATGGTCAACATCAACTCTTCACTTAGGTCACCCAAGGGCTTCCAGACTCAGGCTGAATTTATTCACATCAGGAAAGAAAGGACATACATTTTTTTTCAAAACGTGTACAATAAAACAAAGAGCCCACATGCATCATCATGAATGACATTTACCCAGAAGAGGTTCCACCAGGAGCTAGCCTTATTCATAGACAAAGTAGATGACTGCCTTTATGGTTTCAGGGACACTAAGAAAACTTCCTTGTCCCCAAAACATACCTTCCCTGATTCTGGGTCCCTGTGTTCCCCTCAAAAGGGAACAAAATTTCATTCCACAATGAGAGGTAAAACTTAAACTGAGAATGCAATTCTTGGCCATGTTTCCCATGTCTCTACCAACAGATGTTCAGTCAAGGTAATGGGGACGGTCTTCCAATTTCCTAGCTATGGCATGAATACAAATGTAAAGCATTCCTGTGCTACATGATAGGTCCTTTTTCATCCTGGTAACATCATTTTTCCCTGTACAATTTCCCTTATTTCCCTATACAATTCTTCATTTGTAATGAGTAGCAGCCTATTTGAGCCCACTATGGCCCTTTCTATTGCCTTTTGGGTAATTTTCAATCCTAATTCTTCAGAGACTGTGATATCCTAGAACTCCAGCCCCTACAACTTCACTTGAAGAATATTACCATTAAAAAGATGGTCCTTTATTTCAGGGAGAAGCCTGGGGCCATTAAAAGTAATGACTAGTATCAGAACCTTGATAGAGTGAGTTTTGACACAGGAAGAGAAGAAAGAGCAAGAGGGCACCCATGAGCCATTGGATGGAAGGCGGCCAGGAAAGATAGGAAGGAAATAGGTCAAAGAAGCTGGGGTCCAAAGAAACAAACTTGAACTACTTTTCAAGTTAGCTCAAGGCTTGGGGAGAAACCTTGAAGATCATTTAGCATAACTGCCTCATTTAAAAGTGAAGAAAACTGAGTCTCAGAGAGGCAAATGACATGGACAAGGTCACACAGCCAAGAGAAAACAGAGTTCATGATTCCAGCCCAGGGCTCTCCCCAATTCCACTAAAGAAATCACTATATTGAAATATCTTCCCAGGGTGGGAAAAGAAAGTGATAAAGTAAAGACCCCAAAAGGAACCCCCAAAATGTATTTGTTCTCTACCTGCACTCCCACTTCTGAATCCATCATTGTATTAGGCTTTCATATCCAGCAACCAAATATAGGGAGCACAAATAAAGCCTTTCCTGATCCCCTCAGCTCCTGGTGCTCTTCCCTTTGCAAATTACCTTGTATACACTGTGTATGGATTCTACATATGCTTCTGTATTTGTATATTTATATGTTGTGTCTTCTGAGAGAATGTAAGCTCCTAGAGGGCAGGGATTATTTCATTTTTTGGATTCACATCCCCAATATCTCAGATGTAGATATTGATTAATAAATACTTATTGATTGTTTGAATAATGCATGAGTCAACTTTTAGAAGTCTGCTAAAAACAAAACAAAACATTGACAAGTAGAAAAACCTTATTTGGATGGCCATGGATAAAGTCAGATTGTTTAGAGAAAAATTTAGTATTTATACAAATAGAACATCACTAAATTATAGATAAAAGAAAAACATGGGACTGAATGGAGACATCCCCTCCCCCAACCAAATTTATACTAATTGGGAGAAAGGGAGGGGCCCATTTGTCTGGGAGACTGAGACAGTGTGAACAGGGTCCAGGCTCTTTCTGATGCTTACAAAGGAATTTGGCTTAGAGATTTGATTGACCCTTGAGGTGAACGACCTCCAGAAAGCAATCTTGGCCTGTCTCCATGAGGCCAGGCCACTGGACAGAATGTCCACAGGCTGAAGCCACTGCCACTTCCCCAGTCCTCTTTGTGGAAACAATACAGATTCACTCAAAGAGAGTCATTCATTTTGCCTTTAAGAGAAATTCTCCTGATGCCCCCTCCTCATTATTGCCACCCATCCTATATGACTTGTTTCTGTAGACACTGGTGTCTAATCCAGGGATGTAAACACACCCAGAAGTTTCCTAATCTCCCTCCACCCCAGCTGTATCTTAACTGACACCCAAATCTGGCCAAGTAAATTCTTGGGAAAACTTTTGGGCTGTCCTCAACAACAACAAAAAATTTCCAAAGGATCAGGCAGCCTCTGAAGTCCTTGGAGAGTTCCCAGGATGAAGCAGGGAGCAGCTGGTCTGTGGAAAGGTTGGGATAAAGTCAAGCATTTTCACAAGTCCTAAGCATCAACTTTCTTTTGGCCTCCATGATGGGAAATAGTGACTCCAACATAAAAAAGCTTGCAGGGACCCAACGGCTTATTCGGGAAATCTCCACTTGAGCTATTAAGATGCCACTAAACAAAATCTATAGTAGGTAATAACTCTCCTGTAAACACTCAACAAATATTAATTGAGTTGAGCTTGCTAAAATTGACAAAGCATTGGAGGAGGGGAAGCACCAACAGATATGTAGCCTTTGTGTATCCACAGGGTAATTATTATAAAAGCACTTTTGGGGAGTTTCCTATGTTGTAAAGTTCATCTCATCCAACCCTCTGCTTCCAAGCCAGACTGTGCTGAACCAGCCAAGGCCAGAGGCTTAGCTGTATGTTAAAACACTTCTGCAGAAGGAAATTATATAACCTCCCAACACCCAAACTCAGCTTGTCAAAAATAAAACTCATCTTCTTCCCCCTTAAGTCCATTTCTCCTACAAACTTCCCTCTTACTGTAGATGGCACCACCCTCTGGCCAGTCACTGGACTCATGACCTCAGTCAAGATCATCTTTAGTTGGTGAGTTCAACATCTGCCACATCCCTTAAATTTGTTCACTTCTCTCCACTTGCATAGTCACTGCCACAGTTCAGAGAGTAGACTCTTGGTAGGACTATTAGAATAGTCTCCTGATCTGTCTCTTTCCTCTCCCTTCTGCCCTCCACTCAACCACCAAAATGAGCATCCTAAGTAGCTCTATGTCCCTCTCTGATCAAGGATCTTCAGTAATTCCCCAGCACCTCAAGGATTAAAGTAAACTCTTCAGTCTGACATTTAAAGCCCCTTACGAAGAATCCAGGCTACCTTTCCAGACTTATTTCACATTACTCCCTTTACATGCTTTAAACTCTAGCCAAACCAGTTTACTTGCTACTCCCTAACCCTAACATTCCATTTCTCTCATCTCCATGTCTTTGATCAAGCTGTACCACACACCTGAAATAGACTTCTTCCCCCTTTTTAGAATTCTTATCTTTCCCTCTGGACTCAACTCAGGTGCTGTCTCCTATTGTGCTTGTTTGTCTGAATCCCCACAACCTGCTACCCAGCAAAAAATGTAAACCCCTTGAGGGCAGGGGCCATTTTTTTTTCATTTTTCCTTAGCATAGTCCCAGATGTGCAAAATAAAATGTTGTCCCAGTAGAGACAGACAAACATCTGACATTAGGAAGCCTCATTTATTGTTGGAAAGCATCATCTAAGGAGTTAACCCAAACCTCTCTTGTTTCAGTGTATGCCTACTATTGTGACCCTGCTGGGGAGGGAGAAAACCTAGTCAACGACCTCTGTAAAGAGTAAGTGTCCTCAAAGTTTGTCACAGGTCTTCCCGATTAAGCACTGTATACCAAAACTCCAGCATACGAAAAGAACCAAAGTATTTCCAATAACCAGCCAAGGGCCCCCAGTACAAAACAAAGGAAAAACCACCAAAAAACAGCATAAGAAAGGGCAGATCTTTGGAGTACATGGAATCACGTTTCTGCTACTACACAACTACCATTTGTGTGACCTTAGGCAAGTCACTTAAACTCTCTGTGCTTCAGTTTCCTCATCTGTAAAACAAGGAGATTCATCTCAACAGCCTGTAATCCTTTTAGTTCAAAAAACTATGACCCTAGAAAGCAATGGTCTAACCCCTTTGAACCCGAATTTCCTCATCTATAAGAGGAGGAAGTTGGAGTCTATGATCTGATCCTGAATATTCTGAGATGCTGTGATTTGGTGACTGATGTGCTGCAGTCATTCAGTTTCATATATTGGATGGAAAAATTGAGTCACAGAATTCAAGGAACTCAACAAGCATCACTTGAGCCATAATTAAGCTGGATCCTCTGACTGTCAGCTCATGATTTCCTTGTTTCTATTATTTAAATTTTATTAGGCAATAAACAGTGAATTAGGCCCTAGTCTGAGTCCTGTCTATCTCCACGTTTAACACAATTCCTTCCCACAGGCACAAGGTCAAAAATCAGGCAGACAGATAAGAAGAAGACGGGTGCTCAGCCTCTTCCTCCATGAGTAATTAACATCCATTAGAAACACATTCTTCCTTCAGTTAAGTCTTCCCCACTCAGGACAGGCACTCTACCATTTGCCTTTCTGTAAGATTTTAATAGATCCTGCCACCTTAACCTTCCAGATCCTCACCATGTGATAACCAAAGGGAGAAAACAGACTTATGGAATGTTAGAGCTGGAAATGAAGCATTAGAGAGAATAGCTTCTAATTCAGGAACTTTTAATCTTATTTTGAATCATGTAGTCAGTCCTTTCTGCCAGACTAGGGAAGCCTATGGATCCCTCTTCAGAATAATTTATTTTTTTCCCTAAGTAAAGGCATTTATTGAGAATGATGCCTCTAACAGGCTGAGTTCCAAGAGGAACCAGCCCAGAATAACGTTTTTAAATGCATAAAACAAAACACCCAGATTGCAAAAGGAACCAAATGTTAGGGAAAATAAAGAAAGATGCATTTTTCCCCATTGAAGTTCATGCTGCCTAAAATCTATCCAGACACATTAGGGATCTTAAGGGTCAGGGATCCATATACATTATTTTAAGGATCCCTGTTCTTGTCTCAATTCTTCCACTTTACAGGTGAGGAAACTGAGGCCCAAGGTCACCTAGTTAATTGGCAAATCTGTGACTAGCACGCACATCTCCTAATTCCCAGTGCTGTGCTCATTCCAGAATTTAGCATGGTCTCTTACACATAGTAGAAATGTTTGTTGAATTAATCAGAACTGAATTCCACTCAGCCAAAGAGCATCAGGAAGAAAACAAAATAGACTCTATCAGCAATAGAACAGTTTATCATAAGTTACGTAAGAACCTGTAAAGCTGTGGATGGTTTCAGAAGCAAAATATTTTAATGGATCTCTCATAAAAGGATCCTGCATCCATTAACAGAAAATGGCAGAACAATATAGACTAGTACAGGCATGGGGAACCTGCAGCTTCACAGAACAGGTTCTGTTATGTTGAATTCAGTCAAAGGGACTTGAGGCCCTAGAGGGCCAAATGTGGCCTTGAGGCTGCAGGTTCCCCACCAAAGATTCAGAACCACAAGGCAATCCAAGATACCCTAAGTGGATAGTTAAGATGAACCCTCTGGGACAGAAGTCAATAAGAACGTCCAAGATGATGTATTTTCCCAAATTGTGTCCTAGGGAGGCTTCCATTTTTCTACCTGATTACAAGCTGCTTTGAATCCTGTGCTCAGGATCCCCGGGTTTAGTAATGATAGGCAAATAAGAGAAAAGGGATGTGGAGGCATGCATGACCCAAGGAAAACATAAAGTTGATTCTAAGCTACAGTGTGTTATTACTCTTGGAAGTCATCTATCTCCTGCTCAAGAACAAGACACTGGTATATAGCTCTGCTCAAGGGGAAAACTCCCAAGGAGAGCTTGTGATTTAATTTAAGCAAACTCCCAACTGTTCCCTGATGATTGATTGAGTTCTGGATTACGTACTTCCACCATCTGGTATCAACTTACCTTTTCATGTCCTTATCTGCCTTTACTACCCCAAACTCACTTTTGCCTCCAGCCAGACAAATCTGCTCACTGTAGCCTCAGATACCTTTAGGGTTTTCCTGCCTGGGCACCTTTGCTAACACCATCCTACTCACCCCCTTCATCATCACCACCTTCTCCACTCCATGCCCCACTCTACCTTCCTTCTATCCACCAATCAATTCATAGGGTCATAGAGTTTGAAGAGACCTCAGCCAATCCCTTCACTTTATAGATGAGGAGCCAAGGCTTAAAATTCAGTGATTTGCCCCAGGTCACATGTGGAGCAAACAGCAAAAATGGGATTTGAATCCAAGTTTTACTCCAGACTTTTCCAAAACTTTTTCCATGGGGCCACGGTAGGATTTCAGGAGTCATCTCACATTTGACTTCCTCCAGGGAGACTTCCCCAGTTACTCAATTTGATATGATAAATATTTATTAAACACCTACTATGTGCAATAGCCCTATACTAGAAACTAGAAATACAAAGACAAAAACAGAAACCCCTGCCCTCAGGAAACTTCCATTCTACTGGGGGGTTCAATGTATACATGTATAAGTAAATACAAAATGTAGTAATTCATGGACATTTCACAAGAGGGAGAAATGCTAATAACTGAAGGAGTCAGGATGGATCTCTTATAGGTGATGGCACCTGTATAGGATTTTGAAGGATGCTGAGGTCTCCTTATATCCATGAACTAAACTATCCTTACTATGGTCAGTCTGTGTTTTTGTAAGTGATTTCTATCTCCCCAACTTGGCTAGAATATAAGACTACAGAGCTGGGAAGAAGCTGAGTAATTATACAGCTTAATCTGCACCAAGTCTACATGGCAGACAGAATACATTGTACAATACAGCAGTGTGAGTCAATAAAATGGACAGCGTATTCAAAGTTCCTTCAAATCTTGGCTCTGCCATTTAACTATCTCTGTGACTCCAGGCAGCTGGCTCCATAGGATAGGAGTTAGGGAGACAAGTTTGAATCCAGCCTCAGACACTAGCTATGTTCCCCTAGACAAGTAATTTTAAACTTTCAACCTCAATTGTTTCAACTGTAAAACAAGGGGATGTATGTATGTGTGTGTGTGTGTGTGTGTGTGTGTGTATACATATATATAGGCGGATGGTTGTGTACATATCCCTACAGTAGTATCTCTGCCTTACACTGACCTCTTTTCCTCTTGACTATATTCTAGCCCTGGTCAGACACTACCCAAGATCCGGGTGTTGTGTACTGGGTGCCACATTTTAGGGGAAATGTAAGCACCCGCCTTACTGGGCTGACAACAAACTTACCTCTCTAGCTGCCTCTACGACTCGCCAATCGCCTTCCACGATTCTTGTCACCCCACTATGACCCCTTGGAGAGTTCCTTTCCCAGTCGCCCCCATGACTCTGGTCACCCCACTACAACCTCTGGTTCGCCCCCATGAACCCCTTGGGGGAGCCTGCTCCTCCCAAACAAAGGAGTCCTGACACCAAGATGTAATGTATCTTGCTGTTTAATCTCTTTCTCATTCACAATCCCCTCTTCTCTCTCTCCTCCTCTTTCACCTCACCTCCCTCCTTTTATCTCCTTCCCCCACCACCCTGTTCCCCCACATGCCTCAGCAGCAGGCTCCTCATGGGAGGGGAGTGCTCCCCTGTTAGCAGCGAGTGCTCAATACCCCGAAATCCTTGAACTTGTGTTGGTTCAAGGTGGGGGGCAGAAACACACACTCACGTGTCTCTAACCCAGCCTGAGTTGCCTGTCATTTGCCTGAGTTCTCCATGAGTTCTCAGAGTTCCGGTGAAGTCTTAAAGGGCCCTAACAGCGAAACAATAATAAAGTGGATGGAATGCAGAGTGGGTTACTGAGAAGGTAAGGTGAATAAAGACTTCTCCATAAGACTGGCTGAGAAAACTGGGGGTAGTTAACCCGGAGAAGAAAAAACAATGAAGACATGATAATTACTACCAAATAACGAAAGACTATTATATGGAAAAGAGACTAGACATTCTTCTCCGTTGTCCTAAGAAAAGAGAACTAAGAATAGTGGATGGAAACTTCAGATTTTGACTAAATTTACAAAGAAATTTTCTATTCATTGGAGCTATTCAAAAGTGGAAAGGGCTGCCTCCGGAAGTAGTGCAATCCCCATTAGTGGAAGAAACCAGATAACCACTTGTCAAGAATGCAATGGAGAGGGTGTCTATCCAGGGAAAGGTAGAAACATAGATAAGCCAGCAATGGAGCATTTATCCAGTGCTTACCATACAAGCAAACAATACGGTTCCTATTCTCTGGGACCTTGTATTCTCACGAGGGGAGACAATCCATATAAGGAAACTGGAAACAAACAGGGCAAGGCAGCCAGTGTGGAGGAAAAGTAGACTGCCTAGAGAGCCCAAAGAGAAGTGAGAAACATGGGGCTTCAGATGCTCTGGTGATCCCTGGCCATGACTCACCAATCATCCAGTCAGTTCTAGGATAAGTGATCCTCAGGGGGCAAAGTCAGGCAGTAGGGAGGTGGGGTAGACAGAAAGAAAACTGGAAGGTAAGGTATGATTGGAATGCAATGATCTCTGGGATCCTTTCCATCTCTGAGACGGTAAGATTCCGTCCATTCCAGCATGAGGTGATGCCCAATTCGGGATATTAACATTTGATCTTTTAATCATAGGTAGCATTTATGAAGCACTTTGTGGGTTATTACATTTGCTTCTCTCAACAGCCCTGTAAGGTAGAAGCTATTATTAGCCCCATTTTGTTGTGTTCTGTTGTGTCTGACTTCATGACCCTGTGGGCCAACTGTTCGTGGGGTTTTCTTGGCAAAGACACTGGAGTGGTTTGCCCTTTCTTTCGCCACTTTCATGTGGTCAGGGATTAAACGACTTGCCCAGGGTCACACAGCTAGTAAGTATCTGAGGTCAGTTTTGAATTCTGGTCTTTCTGACTCCAGGCCCAGTGCTCTATCCACTGTGTCCAACTAGCAAACTAAAGCTGAGGGAGGTAAAATGACTTGCCCCAAGTCATGTAGCTTGTGTCTGGGGCAGTTTTTTAACTATCCACTAATTGCCTTCTTGGACTCTTCTCAGATTCAAGTGGGTCACTATTATTTCCCTTGACTAAACTGTAAATACCTTGAGGGCAATTAATGGGTTTGCTCCCCTCATATCCTTCTTTTTCACTGTTTTTTTCCCTTTCTGGTTTTGTTTTCTAGGACTAGAATATTCACTCTCCCCCTGCTGATTCCCTACCTAATCCTCAAAGCTCACTTCAAATACCACCACCTCCATGAAGCCTTCTCTGATCCTTCCAGTCAGTAATAGTCTCCATACTCAGACCTCCCATGGTACTTTGTTCCATCCTTCTCAAACATTTTTCATCACCATTTGAGTCTTGATGGAAAATTCCTGAAAACAGTGACTGTTTCTTAGCTTATCCTTTTGTCTCCCCAGGAAACTAAAGAACACTGATTGATTAAATACCTACTATGTGCCAGGTACAATGCTAAAGCACCAGATGTTGCTCTCACACCAGATAGTACAACAGAAAGAATGCCTGAGTTCGTGAGTTCAAAGCCACCTCTGCTGCTTACCACCAATGTTATATTAGGAAAGACATTTCTCCTTTGCTCTCAGCTTTCTTATCTATGATATGAAGGTGTAAGACTAGTCAAGGGTTAACAAACTATGTCCTGAAGGTGAAATCCAGGCCACAGTTTGTTTTCATATGGCTTTGAGCTAAAAATGTTTCATTTTTTTTTTTTTACATTTTAAAATAACAGTAAAGCTTTATCTGGTCATACAAAAAGGCAGGCCAGATTTGACTCATGGGCCATAGTTTGCTGACCCCTAAACTGGATGGTCTTTAAGGTTAAAGCCTATCAGCCTTAGGAGTCAAATAAATGTTTGTTAAATTTGGATTCTATATCCTCTACAGGGTCAGGATCAAAGGTTGATCTCTGAATGTCTCACAGAAACCAAGCTAAAACTTAAAAATTGGGAATAGTTTGGGTTGGTACAGAAAAGAGCAGGGGACAGCATTTTAGGAATAAGAAAACATCAGTGTGAAAGAAAAAAACAACAACAAGATAAGCAAAGATCCCAAGACAAAAGAAGTACAAGATGTATTCCAAGGACAGTGTCCACTGTGGAAGCCCTGAATGCATGTTAGCCAGGGACTAGAAAACCCTACTCTGATCCAGCAGGAAGCTGTCACTTTAAATGTTAATATATGCCCTCTGCTTCTGCTTTTCTTCCCCAGTTTGCCTCTGTCCTGCATCAAGCATTTCTGGAACCCATATCTCCATGGCAAAGCTTTTGACATCCATCCAATGGCATTGTCAGCCAGGCTATGCCCTAGTCATAACCAAGTTCAAGGTCAGCTATAAACCACAAGAATAAACCAAACCCATTCACCAGGGAGTTCAATATGCAGTGTTAGTTTAATTAAAGAGTATTTGCTCTACATTAAACAGAAACAAACTCAACATTAGATAGAAACAAATTAAGAAAGGTACTCTGGTATTCAGGAATCATATATCCCCTTCAAAACTAATGATTTCCACAAATAAGCTTTTCTTTCTTGTTGACTTTTATCTCTCTGAGCCCAATTTGTAGATAAATTATCAAAGCATCCAATACTTTCTTTAGAATGACTTCAAAAGGAAGATTCTTCAGAGCTCTGAGCTATCCATTCAGTAGACCCTCAAAACCCACTCCCATGTCCCATCTCTGATGTGATGAGGAAAACAGCTTACTAAAATTAATTTATTTCATAATGAGATTGTCAACCCTTCCAAAAATAGAAAGTACCCATGGGTATTTGAGAAAGATTTTGAGAAACGTTTTAGGAGAGAGAATTGGCAATTCTAAGAACACTGATTCTGATCCCTCTTGCCAACCCCATGACAAAACAACAGGGGATTGAAGCCCACTGAACCAGGGCTATAATATGGAATCTCAGACCATCCAGAACAATCCTAGAGGGAAAGAGCTGGTTTGGGAATCATAAGACAATAAAGCTGGCTCAGCAACTTACAACCTGCATAACCTTGGGCAACTTACTTCCCCCACTCTAGAACTCAGTTTGGTCATCTGTGAAATGGAGGGATCAGAGCAGATGACCTCCAAGATCCCTTCCAAATCTAAATCTATAATCCCATGATTCTCAGACTGTATTCGGTTGGTTATGATATCCCTGTACTATTGGACTTCTATTCGCCCTTCAGGCTAAGGATCACAGTAGGACTTTAGTGGAAGAGATAAATAGATTGGCAAATGAATAAGTAAGATTAATAATCCTGACCTAGTGTTTGTCAGTGTTGTTAAAGTCCGTTCCTGGATTCAGTGCAGTGGGGAGCACTCCATCACTCTACGGTGATTCATGACAATAGTTTTAGAGATTTCCTCCAAGTCCATCTAAATTTTAACCTCTTTGCTTCTGAAGAGAGAAGGTGGATGGGTGAAGCCAAAATGACCCGGTATGTGCTATTGGGTCAAAGACTTCATCAGAAAATGCCCAAGGCATATCCTTTGTTTGGCACAAATGTTAGGTACTGATTTTGTTTCTTTGTATTAAGGACAGAAAACACAGGAAATCCAGAGGCTGGGCACAATTTAGAGATCATTAGATAACAATCTTTGCCAAAGGAAGCCCAGAGGAGAGACCTTACTGAATCAGAAAAGCAGAAAAGGGAGATAAGGAAAGGGAAAAATCTGGCCTTTCCGGGATGAGCAAGCCCAACTCGGATATTTGACTATAAAGTTGTTGGACTATTGCTGCAACTCTCCCATCCCCCAAATCACCATCATCACTACATTGATTCATGGCATGGATAAAGAGTTGGTCTTGGAACCAGGATGGCCTGAGCTTGAGTTCCATTTCTGACCCATTCTGAATGTGTAAGCCTGGGCAACAGTGACTTCTCAGCTCTCCAGACTTTCTCCAGAACTTGAAGTTGCTAAGGGAGGTGCTGACCTGCATTGGTAGTGGGAGGTTCCCTATAGGAATGAAATCATAGATCCAATCCCACTCCTCTTCCGCATATGTGCCCTCTGTCTGTATCCCCCTTAAAGAAATTCAGCAAGGCCAGACCAGAGCAATAATTTCCTCCTCCTCCCTGATCATCTTATGCTCTAAAATCAGAGGACTGATAAACCAAGGCAGGACAATGTTGACCTCATCTGCTCCCAATGAAATAGGTAGGCCTTGTTTATAGAAGAGTTTACATTTGGGGACTTTGCTTTTGTTGTTCATTTTTATCTTGTTCATCAGCTTCCAGCAGTCATATCCTGTGGCAATCAATGGTCGGCATCGTGTCAGAAATCTATACAACACAGGGACACATGCAGAAGCGTTTTCATTTTCATCACATTGGATCCCTTTGGGTCAGTCTGCAAAATCATTTTCAGGAATCTGGAGTCAATGAAAATGACCCCCAGAGACTTAAATTCTTATTGGGTCGCTACCATTCTTTCCCCTCACTTACAGAAAAAAAAATTATCCCCTTCTACTTTCCCTGTTCCTTGTCTCATTGAGATGAGCTAATTTTTTTTCTGAAAGCAAACACAATCTGTTTTCTCCCTAAACAAAAACACCACCACCCCTGAACACACACACACACACACACACACACACACACACACACACACACACAAACACACACACACACACACACACACATACACACACACACACACACACACACACACACACTCTCAGGAAAACCAAAGCAGAGCTAGAGTATAACAATTGAACTGTGTATCTCCCAATTTACCTGCTTTAAGATCTTCCCCAATGCCTTTGCTTTGTATGGAGGAGCCAGTGGGTTCTTCAGGGCTTTGCTAGCAGAGGACAAGCTCTGACAAGCCCTACCCTGCTTGAAAGGGTTCAAGTTTGGGCCTGGTGATGGATGCATGTTTTTCATCTGATGATCATTCTAGCTATATTTGGGGAGGCTCAGTGCCATTTTATTCAAGGAATGATACATTGTTTTACTCACAGCTACTTTTTAAAGATAATTTTTTTTTTAAATTTCTCTACTGCCCATCTTCCCACCCCCATCAACAAAAATAAAATAAAAATCTTATAAAAATAGAAAAAACAAAACAAATTATCTCACTGTTCGCATTCCCAAACATGAGTTTCATTCTTCACCTTGACTTCATCATTTCTCTTTAAGGAGGTAAATAGCCTTCTTTATCATAGGGCTTCTGGAACTGCGGTCAGTCATTATACTGACCAAGTTCTTAAGTCTTTCAAAATTATCTCTCTTTATAATGTTGTTCTTATTGTACAAATTGTTCTCCAGGTTCTACTCACACAAATAATCATGAACACCATCTTCTAACCCAAGGCATAGAGAGACTGCGATCTGTAACCACACATTCTTGAAGTATTAAATCCTGTCCCTCCACCCAGTGCCTAGCACAGTGCTCTCCATACACATGATAGTCACTTAAGAAATGACTGATGAATCAATTAATTCAATTCAATATTTTTAAAAGTATAGTTGCTTCAAAAACTTGCTTCTCCTTCTGATTTCCGACTAAAATGCCGCCATTCGCTCAGACATATATTCATAAGGACAGATTTAGAGGGAGGATGGAGCTTGGGGATCATCTATTTAACCTCATTTTACGAGGAGGTAAAGTGGCTTGCTTGCGATCATACAGGCAATAAGTGGCAAAACTAGAAATCAAACCCAAGTCTTCTTGCTCTTCCCACTGTACCACACTGCCCCATTCAATGAATAAAATCAAGAATGGGTTTGTTTATTTTTGTTTTTGAACTTGGATTCTTCTCTCTCTCATCTCCCACATCTAATCAGTTGTCAAAGCCTATAAATTACATTCAGTTTTCAAGGCCTATGAAGATGGAATGAATGAAAGAAAAAAACCATTCACTAAGCCCTAACTTACCATGTGCTAAGCACTAGAGAACCCAAATTAAAAAGTAAAGATAGTCCCAGCCTCGGTGGAACTTCTGTTCTAATAGGGGAAGACAGCTCACCTGGAGGACTAGGGGACAGGGAAGGAGTACTTTGGTCCAGAAAATTACAATGGTGATTGAATCCATAGGAAAAATCCAATCAATTCTAAGTGGTACCACTTCTACCTGCATAATATTTCTCTAACTCTTCCCTATTTCCACTGTTATCATCCAATTATAGCCTTGCACTGACAACCCACCTAGACCATTACTAGAGCCTACTGACTAGTCCTCTCCCCTATGGCCTCTCTTCCTTTGAACATACCTTTCATACTACTGTCAGTTTTATCTTCCCTAGTCACAGATCTGATCATGTCACTTCTTTGCTCAAAATCTTTCAGGGGCTCTATGTAGTCAACAAATAATGTATACATTTCTTAGTGTGGCACCTCAAGGCCCTCCAAAGAATAATAGCACGATAGTCTGTAAACTCGATTTCACACTTCTTCTCTCCATATAATCTGCATTCTAGCCAAACTGAACATCCCCAGACATATGCTTCGATCTGCCAGTTTTTTGCCTTTGCCTATGCCACAGCCCATGCCTTGAAAATTCTTCCCCATTGAAATCCTACCTCACCTTCCAGACCTAGCTCAAACAGCACCTCTCTCTCTTCCTGCTACTTGGAGTCACAAATCATTTTCCCCTGCTTGAATCTGACATAGCACCTTTTCTGTTTTCTTGTACATTTATCATGCCCCACTTTTTATTACAGTTATTTACATGTATATCATCGCTCCATAAAATAAGGCGTTGGATTGATGCCCTATAATATCATTTCTAGCTCTAACCCTGTGATCCTATCATCCAATTATCCCCTCTCCTACTAACTCCATAATGGCAGAAGGACCCAGAGAGAAGCCTAGAGGACAGAGATCATATTGTATTTCTTTTTATACCTCTCCTACAGTCTTGGGCTATGCTTTGCATAAAGTATGTGTCTAATAACAGTCTATTGAATTGAATTCCCTGACTACCATATGCAAGACTAGGCACTACGGGGTACAGAGAAGGAAACAGTGTGGCCTAATGAAAGGCATGACACCACAGATAGACATCGTTCACAGAGTGCTCTCAGAGTGGCATGACCCAGTTGACCAGATGTTAGACATGGAATCATGCCTAAAAAATCTCCAGTCAATACTAATAAGCTGCTTGACCCTAAGCAAGTCACCTAATGTCCTCTAATGCATCTCTGCATCCTTTTCTGTAAATAGAAATAATAATATCATTTACCTCGTGTGCTAGCTATGAAGTTCAAAAGAGATAATAGAGGTAAGGCATGTGAAAGACCTTAAAATACTGCATACAGATGAATTGTCATTGTTACTATCTATCTTAAACTTTTTATTAATTTATTAATTCATTTTATTTTTATTACTCATTTTATTATTTGTCTTTTTATTTATTTTTACTTTATTTATTATAATTATAATAATACAAAGATGAATAGTCCCTGTTCCCTTCTGCAAAGGTCATAGGGTCATAGATAAGAGCTGGAAGGGTCCTTAGACCTTAGACTGGAGTCTAACCTGATGCACCAAGGGGGTAAATTACTTGCCTAAGCTCACACAGCAAGTTAAGTGTCTGAGGCAGGATTGGAACTCACTTCTTCCCAATCCCGAGTCCAACACTCTACCACATGACCTCTTAATTGCCATTTTGGTTTCCTGCCTCATTTCTCTTGACCCTTCCTTGATTACTTTTTGGTCCTCATTGATAGAACCAGGGCTCCTTCTCCCAGCTACTCTTATTTGCTCTTCTCCATGGTGAGAGATGGAGGACAGCCGGAATAGCCTGCTAGTCTCCCACTTTCTTCCCATGCCTCTGTCATCTCTCACTAACTGTTTTCCTTTCTGGCTTAAAATATTATTCTGAGGTTTCAGGGTTTATTGCTCAAGCCCCTAAACCTACCGCACACAGCCTAAAGCCGGGAAATTATTCATTTCATATTTTCCAAGTTAAGCTGTCAGGCAAGTGATTTACCCATGAAGAGTGGCTTCTGAGGCTGCTTTTCACAAGGATGTTTAAGGGATACGCATATAAATGCAGGGTTTTACCCTGGAATGTGGCATGTATTTGCATGATGGTCTGTCTAACTGCTCCAATGGGGCCATTAAGATCTGCTGGGTAAATAAATACGCATTTTTAAAATGACTTATTTACCTATTTAAGTGATTAAAAGTCTATTTCAGGTCAATAATCTTGGTTCTGAAAATGCTTTTTATACAATGTGTGTGGTATGGCACATCCCATCCCTAACTGCTTCCACTCCCTGATATACACAGACGTCTGACAGGCCTCTGTGGTTCTCAAAGTGGGCTGTAGCAACAAACCTTCTCTTTCAACCTCATCTTTCTAACTGGAGCTTTGTTCTGCCACCCAGTCTCCGGATAGACACAGCCTGTCTATTGATTGGGAAGCAGCATGGGATAAAGCCCAATGAATTCTGTTCAGTCCTGACATGGTGGGGAGAAAAAGGGTGCAAGGTCTCAACCTTTACTGAGCTCTAGTCTAATGGGGGAGCCACAGGCCCTGCCCTCAGGTAATTCTAGATGAGATAGAGGGAGGCAGGGAGTTTCTGACCTCTTGGGAGAGAAGTGATCCCTACCATTTTCCAGACAAAAATTCTGCTTTTATTTGCATAGCCTTAAACATTCTTATTAAAAAATAGTCTCAGAACCATTCTTCAGGGAGTTCATGATGTGATTAGCGGACACACACAGATACAGAAACACAGACACACAGACACACACACTTCAAAGGACTCTTCATTTGACCTCAGGGAGATCCTGGAAAGGAAAAAGGATACAAGTCTAAAGGATCCAGGGATCATAGATACAGAGCAGAAGAAAGGCCAAATAATTCAACCCTCTCATTTTGTAGGTAAGAATTACTCAGAGAAGTGATTTGTTTGTGGTCACACAGCAAGTAAGTTCCAGAGTTGAAATCTGAACTTGGGTCTTTCTTACTCAAAGTTTAGAATTGTAATGTGAAAAGCTCTGGAATTGGGCTCATAAAAAAAGCTGCCTCTCAGTTCTGATACATACCAGCTGTGTAATCATGGGTAATTCACTTTCTCTTTCTGAAACTCAGTTTCCTTATCAGTGAAATGGGAATAACAATACTATGTACCTCACAAGGCTGTTATGAGAAAAGAGTTGTAATCATAAAAAGCAATATATATATGTGTTATTGTGGCAGTAGTGGTGGTGGTGATGAAAGCAAGGACCCTGTCTTCTGGGATCTCCTTCTCTGAGGGAAAGACACAGCCTTCATTCTTGATGATCTTCCAATCTAATGGGGGAGGCTGGGTCCCTATCACCCTCCCTTAGACCTGGGACACTTTTCACCCAGCAAACAAGCAGGTGTTTTTTCCTCCAGTATCTCCAACACACAGGTATGCAGAGGAGAGGTAAACAGCTGCATTAAAACAAAAGCCAAACTGGTCTGTTATGTCTGTGCAAAGGGCCAGAGAGGCATCTGGCGGCTGCTCAGCATCAGAGACACCCTCCCACGCACTGGTGAGACTGTAGGATTTTGCTGGCATGGTAACCACAGGAAACACAGGGAAGTGGGAGATGTGTGCACACCCTAGCCTGCTTGCACATGCAATTGTCTTCTTTTGGAATTCTGATAGCATAGTTGGAAGAGAGTAGGACAAGGTGGGACTGTCCTGGTAGGACCATAGAGAAGCGGGCTTTGTCTAGCAGAGAAGTGGTTTGTAAGGTGGAAGTATGTGTGTATTGCACAGGGTCTACCCTTGGTGAAGGTAAATAGTTTCTGATGGTCCCAGCCCTGGCTTTCTGCATCTTCCTTCAGACAGATGAGAAAGCTGAAGCTTGGAGGGGTCAAATGAAACATCTTGGTCTAAACAGCTGCAAAGTATCACAGCTGGGATTTGAATTCAGATCCCCTGCCTGCAGGACCCCCATTCTTTTCAATTCAGCAGGATGCCTCATGTCTTAAGGACATCAGCATGGGAAGTTCAGGGCTGCAGCAGATGCGGTCAGCAGCTGGTACCCTTTGTGGTTTTGCCAGGGTAACAGGACTTTCACTGATAACCTGGAGAACTTCTGTCCCTGAGTGAGGGAGGCAAACTGGAACAATGACAAAAACAGATGAAAACTAGAAACAGTAGGAGGAAATAAGGGAAAGGTTACATTGATCAGCGTCTAGTGATCTGTGCCAAGCTGAGGGTTTCTCTGTTCCCCAGATCCTACCGAAGGAATGGCCCTAAGGTGGATGCTTCATCTCCCAGGCTGCATCAGAGATCCTCACAGTCCTGAAAGGGAAGTATCCTGTAACTAGCTCCTACATGGCCCAGTGGGTCTTGGCTTCTGAGGTTCCCCAGAGGACACAATCCTAGCAGTTATGACTTACATTATCACCTCCATTTTAAGTCCTTCACCTCCCACACCAACTCTTGGCTCATAGGAGACCCTGAAAGCAAGCTCCATTAGGTTCTACAACAATATTGTTGGTGCTAGGCTTGGAGAGAAGAAGAAATGAGTTCCAGTCTTGTCTCAGACCCTTGCTAGCTGTGTGACTTTGGGCAAATTATTTCTCCTACCTCAGCCTCAGTTTCCTCATCTCTTTAATGAACATCACCTAGCTCAGAGGGTTGTTGCGGGGATAAAATGAAAATTAAATGCAAGGATAAATGAAATTAATATATGTAAATTGCTTTGCAAAATTGAAATCTCTCTATAAATTCTAGCTACAATTATTGTTGATGTTGACTATTGATTGACTGATTAATCCTATCTTGTAAGATTCACAAAGCTCAACTAATCAACAAATATTTATTGAGTACTTGCTCTGTGCCTAGTTCTCTGCTAAGGTGGGGGTGGGGGAGAAAAGGGGAAAGGGATAGAAGAAAAAGACATTGTCTCTGCCCTCCCAGGCCCCATAACATAGCAGACAAGACACAAACACCTGAAACATAGAGAGTAATGAATGAAATCATCACTTTATTAAATGTTGGATGCTGTGTTAAGACTGCAGTGAAAGAAAGGATATGTAATAGAGGCCACAGGATTATAGATTGGAGCTCCAAGGGACCTCAGAGGTCATCTCAAATGGGGTCAAACAGACAGAAATGGATCCCAATGGGGTATATATTGACTAAGAAAACTTCAAATTAATATTATCTATCTTGTATTATATTTTTGTTTTTTGATATTTTAAATAAATTTTAAATAAATAAATATTAAATATTTTGTTAAATATTAAAATACATTTTAATCTGACTCCCATAATGAGATGTTTTGTGGCCTATTTCTAGACTTCTGTGAGTTTGATGCCTCTGATCTAATCCAGTCCTGTCCTTTTTACAATAAGGAATGTGGACTATTTGTGCCCAGCCTTTGGAAGAGCCTTCCAAGCTCCTGTTGGTCTGATCAGCCACAGTCGGACATACTGTACCTTGACACCAAGATAGTGAGGCCATTTTGGTCCTCTTCTAGAACAAAGGACAACAACCACAATGAGGAAACTGAGGTTCAAAGAATTAAAGTGTCCTACCCAAAGATACACAAGTAGTAAATTACAAAACCAAGATTCCAATGAGACTTTTTAATTTAGAACCAGTAATTATTCCTCTACACCAGCAGGAAAGGCATTATGAAGGATATAAGATGAGAGGCATGGGTAGGGTTTGAATAGGCAGATGAGGAAAGAACAGCATTGCAGTCTGGAATAAACCAAGTTGTGGATGAACACAGAGTGGGGGCAACACCCCCTCCCAAGCACATGATCCTGAGCCACTTGGGAAGCACACAGCCCTAGAGCTGCTGAAAGCTCCACCCCAAGTGCTTCTACCCATCCCCAAGCTGAGGCAGCCTTCCCATCCAAAGCTGTGACTCTCTTTGTAGCTAGTGGCTGAAACAGCTTCCCAGTGAAAGGTGCAAGCTCCTCAGGTGACAGGCTTTCTATGGCAATAAGACAACTCTAGGTACAAGCTATGGCAAATAGAGCCACTATGCCTCCTGACAGCTGAAGGTTGGGCTCCAGCTTCATGTAAAGAAGCCTATCCCTCATTCTAAGCTTAACATAGAAAAAACATCCCTTTTCTCCCAAGGGCAGAGAAGGTCCAAGCCATATTTTTACTTTTACATTTCTGATCTATACCCCCCCACACACACACACACATACCTCAGACACTCTAAAGTCATCACAGCTTTTCACAGCTGGCTTCAAACCTCCTTGCTGGAGCTTTGTGCCATTTCTAGGGAAGCTCCCACCTGCCCAAGTCTACCTGAGCCAACTTATTTAAGAGTGAAGGGCAACCAAGTGTGACAGATATGACCACTTCCCCAAAATCTATTCAAACTCTGTGGGCCTTGGCTCCAGAGCCAGATCCTGCCTCTCTCTGTGTTATCATTTAGACAATGGCTCCAAAATAATGATGTCAGAAGGCATCTAACACCTGAAATAGGAATGGACATTTTCCCAGAGAGCTCAGATGGCCCACATTGGGGGAGGGAGACAAAGGTGGAGAGGAAGAGTTGGAGATAGGGGAAATGGGAGGAGTAGTTCTTCCCTCTTACAGCTTTCTATAACACTTTTCAGCAGTCACTGCCAAGTTTTTTCTTTCCCTAGTCTGTGCTTCACCAGGCCTCAGAGACTGAAGGTCAATGAATGGTGTGAGACTGAGAGTGTTCACCCCCCCATATCACATTATGCAAAGTTTCTTAAAATATTAAATTGGCACATTTTCATGTGAATGCCCTGATTAACATGCTGGTCTCCTAAGCCCCTCTGAATACTCAATTTTTAGAAGTTCAACCTATATTGAACTAAGTTAACCTACAGTTTCTATATCCTCCTAGACCAAATCCTAGCTTTTCTTTGCCTTTGTTCCAAGTCCCAATCTTCAGAAAGGTTGACTTGTGCATAGAGACAAGATCATTGCCCAACAGGCTTCACAAGGACATGACAAAAGTCTTATTATGAGGACCACTAGAATATAACAAAGAGAGCCAACTTCAGACTCAAGAAAATCTATGTTCAAGTCCATATTGCCTCTAATGCCCCTGATGCATATTGGCGTGTGACTGTCCTGACTAGCTCATTTAATTTCTAGCAGTCTCCAAGAAATTCTATCAAACTATAAGTTAAAGGAGGTTTTACTGATTTGCTTTCGGAAATCATTAGTATTGCATTCATCAATGCAATCACAGGTATAACTATATAAAAGGGGCAGGAAGAAAAGGAGAGGCTCATGAGTTTGGTGGCTCTGGGGAGGCGGGAGGAAACAGTAAAACAGATTATAGTGAGAGAAAACTACTTATTCAGGAAAGAATGGGAAGACTTATTTGAATTGATACAAAGTGAAGTAACTGAAATAGGAAAATAAAATACATAATGACCAGTACAACAACGTAAATAGATTTATTTTTAATCCTGAATACTATGTAATTATAATGACTGAGCTTAGCCCCAGAGAGGAAATGAGAAAATGTACCTTCTTTCCTTCTATGCAGAGGTAAAAAGCTATGGATGTGAAACATTGCATTCATTCTCAGACTGGGTCAATATGTTCTTTAGTTTTATTAACTTCCCCCCCCCCTTTCTTTCTTATTCTTAATTACAAGGAATAACTCTTTAGTTTGGGGAAAAGGAAGAGATATAGTCAGAAATGAAAAGGATACGAGAAACAATAAAATTAAAATTAAGAAGAAAAAGCAGATAAGGAAAATCCATGATTTAGCAAAATGGCCTTGGAGCTCTTTGATTAGCCCAGGTGGATGGATAAGAAAGCCAAGAGTATGACTTCTTCAAGAAAGACCAAGCCAGGTCAGGGACAATGACACCATCCTTGGCAGCAACATTCCTAACATCCTAGGCCCAGCGGTCTCACTATAAGCAGCTGCTGCTAGCCCTCCTTTAGGAACACAGGGAAATAATGTTTTTTTTCTGCAGAGGCCTCAATTCAGAGCTAGGAGAGAGACACACTTGAGCTCCCAGCCCACTTGTGACGAAACTTCCCTGCAGAGAGTTTTAATGAGTCATTTACGCTCCCCAGCTCCCCTCCCCACCTGATAAGTGAGTCTCCAGCCTTTGTCACAAGGGGATGGGAAGTGTTTGGTATTTTTTTCCCTGATGATTTCATATTTATATATTCACCACTTGATGTAAGGTGGGGGTGGCTCCTCTTCCACCAGGAAGAACCAGGTGCTCTGTGACTCGAGTAGAAAATGCATTTGATAATGCGTCCTTGAGAAACTCATACATAGCATTCTGACTACAACTGCCTCCTTGTTGTAAGATAACCATATACTTTTTGTTCATCCACAGCCATCATGTTCAAGGCCCAAAGCTCACTTCCTCCAAGGAGCCTTCTCGGACTAACTGCACTCCTTTCCTCACTCCTGTTGTAGGCCTCAGCTCTAGCATAAGCAATTTAGATTCAGTGAGGAAGCAAAGTGGTTTCCTGTGCAAAGAGCAGAGGACTATGGGGGAAATCTTCCCATTGATCTTCACTCTCTGGGTGACCTTCCTTAAGCTCCTCTGGTCAAAGCGTCTTCATCTTTAAAATGAGATCAAACTAACCGGCCTCTGAGGTCCCATTCCACTTTTTATCTGCCATCCCAGTTCCCTGCATTTGTTCATGTGCTGTTTTCCTAACGGCTATTCCATGTGCTGCCTATTAATTCCATAAACATGTGTTTATTATTATTATTAATTATTAATCCCATAAACACATACTAGGTGCTGAGACTTTTCATGCATTCATTGATTCTATAAATACTTATTAAGCACCTACTGTATGCCAGGGGCAGCCAGGTGATGCAGTGGATAGAGGGCTAGGCCTAAAGTCAGGAGGACCTGAGTTCAAATTCAGCCCCAGACACTATCTGTGTGACTATGAACATGTTTGCCTCAGTTTCCTCATCTACAAAAAGCTGGAGAAGAAAATGGCAAACCACTCCAGTATTTTTGCCAAGGAAACCCCAAATGGGGTCACAAAGAGTCACCCAGGACTGAAATAACCTTTAGGATACTCTCTCCTCATCCTAGATGAATTTGCAATATTGTTGGGGGAAGGGGTGGACAAAGTCATGTATAAAAATCAATGTGATAAATATTAAAATATAAGTATGGAAGAGAAATAAAAGTTGCTATGAGATCATTTGAGGAAAAGACCTCCCCCAGGTATATGTATGGAGAGGGGTTGGGGAGTGCATCAGGAAAGGCTGGGGCAGAGAGCTAACTTGAAATCAGGAAGATCTGAGTTCAAATCCTGCCTCAAACATAGACTAGTGGCTTCCTTCTGCCTCAGTTTCCTCATCTGTAAAATGAGGATTATAATAGTACCTGCCTCACAGGATTGTTAGAAGGAACAAATGAGATGATAAATGTAAAATGTTTTGCAAACCTCAAAGCTCTATATCAATTCCACTTGTTTTTACCATCATTATTGTTTGTTATTCTTATTATTATGGATGAGCAGGTAGCATTTCAACAGACTTTAAAGGATAGGGATGGGTCAAAGAAGATGGAAAAGGAATTTCAGATCCAGTGAGCAGTGTGGGGCAAAGTACAGATTTGGGAAAGCTTGTGCTGGGGCCATCAGATAGACTGATTTAGCTGCACAGAGGCCATCTGATCTGGACACTCCCTGATGTGAATGAAGGTGCATAGCTAGCTTGCAGCCAGATTTTGGAGGGCCTTGAGTGCCAGGATAAAGAGTGGAGGTTTTATTTATTTGGTAGGCCAAAGTCAGAGCCACTTATCATGATCAAAGTCCTTCTGTTGACAATCTAAACCCAAGATTAAATGTAAAAGAAGTGAGATAGGAGCATTATTTGCAGCCATGCTGCCTAACATTCTGCTCCCCAGACAGAGAACGTCTGCTAAATGCTGCTGAGTGAAAGGCAATGGCCTCTCAGGGCAGTGTTGGCTGCAGCCCTTGAATGGGCTCCGGCCTGATATGGGACACGTTGGACAATTTTTCATCTCTATTATGTTATCAGAAACCAACACAGTGTCCCCATTTAACATTCCAATAAGACCAGAAATTCCAAATTTTCAGCTGTACAGGCAAGTCCTGCTGAAGCAACAAGTCTTTCCAAGCACGTAGTAGCAGAGAGTACACTTGTCCAGGAGCCAGGACACACTTGATTTCAGTCTTAGTTGAGAAACTTAAGCTGTGTGACTTCTCTGATCCTCAGTTTCCCTGTTTGTAAAATGGCATTTAAGAATGACTACACTACATCTATCATGAGGGAAAGTCAGTTGTCGTATTCTGAGCAAAGTGCCTTGTATATCTTTGAAATACTATAGAAACGTAAGTTATCAAATTATCAGGTAACATTTGTCTGAATGGCAGGATTTCAGACCTGAAAATATCTTACCTCTATGTCTGTCATTGTGCCTGAAATTCTATAATTAGAAAATGCTTTATTTGGGCTTGACAGCTTATCATCTCAAAGAATCTCCTATTAAAATGGGAAAAACACTTGGGAGGGAAAATACGTCAGACTGATATCCGTGATTACATCCTTCCTTCCTTCCTTCATTCAATTAAATCTTACTATCTGAGGGAGGATCATAGGATTTAGACCCCAGAAGGGACCTTAGGAATCATTTAATCAGACCCCATCATCTTGCAGAGGAGGGAAATGAGACTCAGAGTAGTTAGATGACTAACTCAAGGTCACACAGGTAGTAAGTGGCAAATATGGTATTTTAAACCAGGTCACCTTACTCATTTATTTACACCTACTATGTGGGAAAAGCATTCTGAATCCAATGTTCTTTCTTATAACAAGACATAGTGTTAGACACAGAGAGAATAAAAAGACAAGATGGCATAGTCTTCTTCAATAAGCTAATCACCTGGTAGACAGGTTTCTCAATGGAACCTATGATTGGCACCTTGGGAAAGGAAGAACTATTAAGGACAGAGAAGGGAAAGAATGTATATCTTTAAAAAGGAGAATAGTCTGAAACAGAGAACAGTTCAGCCCCAAAGAATTAGATCAGAGAATACAATATCAAAACACTTCAACATCTTCATTTAGCAAATGAGGAAACTGAGGCTCAGAGCAGTAACTCCGAAAGTCATGGAGGGACTTAATTACAGAGCCGGGATGAAAATACAGGTCTCCTGCTCTTAACCTGTTACCCTATGTGTTACACCAAGCTGCCATTTCATGACATTGCCCATGATATATCCCTAGCTAAAGATTCCAAGGTCTTGACGACTTAATGGTTCTTCCCATTCACCCTTCCCTGAATTTTTCTCTTCCCTATTGTGGCCTCTCCAGTGCAAACTCCCAATGCCTGCATTCATTTGGCCTTGCCAGTGAACAGAAATAATTCAAATATTTTACATTCAGAGACTTGGTCCCTTCGTGTCTCGCCAACAAATATGAGGAAGAAACAATTTTGGGATTCTGGTTTCTTCTGTTTATTATACTTGCAAGAGCATTTTAAAAATATTTAGATATTAAAAGTCCACAGAAGACATGTTTACATTTCTAAAATCATAATGAGAGGATTTGGACTTTGCCCAGAGAAGATGTTTTGTCCTTTGGACTGAGAATACCAGAGGCCTGAACAGTCACAATCTTGATTAGTGACAAATCTGGAGTGACCCCAATACCTGAGCAAAGAGAACTTTTTGTTATTGGTTCTATGGTCTTTAGAAGGATAAACATTGCTAAATGGTATATGGGGAAGAGTGTAGTTTCTTTGGAATTTAGAGAAAGGAGAAATTACATATTCCTAAAACTGATTTATTGACTATGGGCAGAGCTGGGATAAGGCATTTGGATAATCTCGGCAAGGATTAAAACATTTTGCACTCCCTTCCAACTTTATCCCATCCAAAAATTGTGTTATTCTCCACAAAAAGTTTTGAATCTTCATTCTAAACACCAAGGATTTTGACTTTGTTCAAAATAAACAGCTACATGTCAAAAAGCAGAATTTTATGGTATTTAATGACATTTATAAAGAATCATGTTAAAATTATTCAGTGTTGTGGAACACATCCTTTACTGTCAGCCCATTCCCCATCTTACCCATTCCTAGGGGTTCTGCCTATGGACTCCAGTGACCTTGCATCCACTATGGTTTTCCTGACCATCTTATTTCTGAGTTTTACAGACTATAATAATGTCATACAGTTCAACAGACCTCCTCGGGGGTATATGCCTTACTGAAATCTAAATATATGTGAGTATGTATTTGTCTTCAGAAGACACATTCAGTGTTCCCACCCCTGACATACAGTCTCATGGGAACCAAAGGAAAAAAAAAATACAAGTGAAATACACAGTGGATTAAATTTCCATTAGGGTAACTTCCCAGTTTTTATTTTGCCTTCTACTTGTTGTCTCTATCCAGGGAAGCCTGTGTTTCTGTGTTTCATTTTCCCTCAAAATGTTGTTCCCCAACCCCCTCCTACCCTTGGTTATTGGCATTCCATACCACCTGCCTTCTCTGAAACAGTACCAAAGGGTTCCAGCTATGGATTTTGAGCTACCAGCTCTTTCTGTGGGCAGATTATTTCAGGAAATAGGACAGCAAACCAGAGGTGTCAAACACACAACCCACGAGTCACATGTGGCTCCCAGCACTCCAAAGTTTGGTCCAAACCAGATAAAAATATAATTGTGAAATATTTAACAAAATGAATAAAAATGTACTAAAACGTAGATAATGCTATGTCTTAAAACTAATTCAATATGGGACCTAAAGAGATCCTTATGTAGAGTTTGATGGCCTCTGGTTCTAAGTGAGTTTGACCCTCCCATATTAGACTATGCTGCCTGAGAGATGACACAAGTTTATCATTGTTGGCCAATGATTTCCAAGTTCTTCATTGTCCATTTTGCCCTCTCATTTTCTCCTGATGATGGAAAAGGAAATGAGTGGTGCAATGGGACTAAGACTCCCCTTATGGGTCATTGGTAGAATGTTTTGAGATCCTTGGAGGGGGAAAGCCCAACATAAAGAACAAGGTCCATCTGCTTTTGAATTGACCTCGGAGATAGTTTCTGAGGTTCCTTCCAGCTTTGAATTTCTTTGATTCTCTATGACCAGAGATAATTAAAAAGTAACTTCTTTTTGTCTCCTTCAGAAAAGTTCCATTCCGGGAATTGTCCTAATTTGGCTACATTCCTTAATGTCTTGCTCTGATTGTGGGAGGGAGGTAAGAAAAAAAAAAGATCCCAATACTTCAAGCATTTAATCTTCAGGGCTATTGGGAAATTGCCAAATTCCTTCCAAATTTAAGATGTACTAACATCTGACAAGAGAAATAATATCTGACACCCTCCAGTTCTGTAGAGCATTCCTGAATGAGAAATGCTTGGGAGCAGTCAGGGCTGACACTCCCACAGTAAATGAGAAGACCAGCCTGTAGGAATGCTTTTCCACCTGCCTTCCCGAATATCACTTGACTTATTCACTCAGGCATCTGCAGGGAGAAGGTGACCAGGATCTGTTTGTTAACTAGAGAAACCAGAATAAGGAAATATTTTGTGACTGCCACAAGGGCACATGTCACAACCAGGGATGGAGTCAAAAACAGGTTTCCTGACTCAGGCTCATAGAATGTCATTCTTAAAGGCATCTTAGAGACCTGCCTTCTTATTTCACAAATGAAGAAACAGAGGCACGGGCAAGTCAAGAGACTTGGCCAAGGTAACAGCACAATGAGGAATGAGTCTGTGAGGCAGGCAGGCCAGAGCTATTACCCATAACCCAAATGTGGTTACCTGCTTCTCTCCTACTTTAAAGCTTCCAGACTCCAGAGATAAAAGCAAGGATTGTCCAACTTCTTGGGCTACTGTTTAGCTTGGCCCATTATGCTGTGGTGATTGAGCTATACATTTAGGAAGAAGGGGAGAAAGAGAACCTTCTCCTGCATTTTCTCTCTCCACTATTCCATTTCTCCCAAAGATGTGAGACTTCTTTGTGACAGGGCAGTACAGGAATCTGAGGAATCTACAACCTGGGTGGATTGCCTTATGAGTTGTATTTATGTTCAGTTGTGTTGCCCTGGGAAGAGCCTTATATGCTGGACTATCCTGTAAACTCTTTGATAATTGAAGTATTGAGTGTGCCAATGAAAGGGACAGGTAGGTGGCACAGTGGACAGAGTGCTGGGCCTGGAATCAGGAAGATCTAAGTTCAAACCTGGGCTCAGACATTTACTAGCTGTGTGATTCTGGACAAGTCACTTATCCCTGTTTGCCTCAGTTTCCTCACCTGCAAAATGATCTGGAAAAGGAAATGACCGACCACTCTAGTATCTTTGCCAAGAAAACCCCAAAGCAGGTCACAAAAAATCAAACACAAATTAAAATGACTGAATAAAACACCAATGAAATGGGGCAGGTTGATTCTGTATACTGATATCAACAGTAACTACACCCTTCATAGCAATTTTTGAGTCCTTCCCTATTCTCTTGGGTGTGTCTATGCCAGAGGTCAATGTCTGCCAGTCCATGGTCATAAGACCCTGACACAAGGTCATATGGCTAGTCAGTGACCCCTTAGTTCAGGACTCTTTATGCCACCTTGTATCTCCTACACTGCGGTCCCTCCTAAATGAATTCACCAGGCATGGCAAATCTTTATGAGTTTGACTCAGATTTTACACATGAATGAACACTCAGATGGTGAACATCTACCAAATGCCCATTTCCATCATTGTTATTATTTTTCTTCGCTAAGAATAAGCTATGCAAATATGAGGGAGCGGAGAGGGGATGCCAAAATGCAGATATAAGTCAATAACTTGCTGTGGTAACTGTTGATGTGGATGTTGGAGCTGCTGTCTGGGTGATGTTTACAACATTCACATTAGTTCTTCCTTAAACTAGTGTGGAGTTTGGATGTGGCTGGAAAATGATAAGGAGGGGTGCAGGGGATAGATTAGTGCTAGATTAACTTCCAGGGGGCTTCAAATTTAACAAGACTGCCTGTAGGAGTCAGGATCACACCCTGGGAAGGATGGGGCCGAGGACAGCCAGCACCACATTCTGCTCTAGTCTCAGGTCCATGCCCTTATGGTAAGCATCTTTTGTCATCCTCTTCCCAGGGATTATCTTGAGCATCCTTGTTCAATTGGTTCTTTTAATCCCTTCTCTTTTTTTCTACTCTCTATCTGTATTGGTCTGAAGTGTCCCCCACAAATCATCATATATTGATTATGTAGTGTATTTACTTACCTAAGAACATATTGTACTCCTGGTAGATTGCTAACTCCCTCTTTAAAGAGGTATTTGTATCCCTATTGTCTATCACATTAAATGCCTAGAATATAGTGGACACTTATTAAATGTTTGTTTATTGATTGATTTCCTCTATCCTAATGACCTTTCATCTTCATATGGTAAAATGCTATAAAATCTTCCAGGTTCAGGTCAATTGTAACCTCCTTCATGAAGCCTTCCATGATTCATCAATCAAAAATAAACTGGTGTTCTGTACTCCCATAGCACTTTGTACATTGTTTACGATATTTACTATACTCTGAATTGTCCTTTAGTTATATGGGTATAGGTCTTATCTCTCTTGCTAGACTGTATGCTTCTTGAGGACAGGTACCACTCACTATACCTTAGCTATACACACACACACACACACAACATACATATATTTGTATGTATTCATATATGAATATATGTATGTGTGTATATATATATACCTTAACATCTACTTTACTGTTTTAAATTCCATATGTGCTCAATTCAACATTTATTAAGTGCCTATTCTATGCAATAAACCAATTAACAAATAATGACAATGCTTCTCTCCTGCTCTAAAACATTCTTACTCAGGAGATAAAAGCTAGGATAGTCCAAGAGAGAAGGGAGAGAAAGGGAAGTAGTGAGTGTGGTGCAGTGGAAGGCAGAAGAGATTGTTTATAGTCATAGCCTTACAATGTGTGTGATCTTGGATAAAGATCTTACAATGACTATGTGATCTTGGATAAAGTCTTTTCTTTATAGCTTTAGTTTGCTTATGTGCAGAATTAGGATACTGTACTAATTGATTTCTGTATATCTTTCTATCTTAGGGTAAGTGGCAGAGGAGCTTTATTACAAACCTCATAAGTACTAGTTATCAAATTTTGCCTTGTATTTCTCCCCTACTATATTATAACCTCTTGAAGACAGGGTTTGCCTTCTTCTTCTTCTTCTTCTTCTTCTTCTTCTTCTTCTTCTTCTTCTTCTTCTTCTTCTTCTTCTTCTTCTTCTTCTTCTTCTTCTTCTTCTGGAGGGAGAAGGCAGGACAATTGGGGTTAAGTAACTTGCCCAAGGTCACATGGTGCCTTCTTTTTGCATTACCAAGGTCTAATACAGTACTTTTCACATAATGAACAGTTCAAATGTTTGCTGAATATAATGGGACAGAATGGAAAGCTGAGGTGGGGGAAAAGGTGCAGAATGTTCACTCAAAATTGAGCAAAGTGAGGTCTTTATCCAATGCCTCCAGTGTTCTCAGAGTTACTCTGAAGAATGGGCAAGAGCAATTGGCTGAGTAGGTTGGAGACTGTAGGACCATCTGATCTGGGTGCCATTCATCATTGTAAGCTAAGGGTGGTGGGGGAACCCTGTCTTCTGTGGAAATGTTGGAGCAAGCTTTAGCACTAAATGATTTTCTGAACTAGAATGGCAATTGACTTAGACTAATTAGGAATGTGCTCACAACTCTTGTCATGCAAACTTAGCTACCCACTTTGGCTGACTCTGAATTTGTATCAGCAAAGTGTCACTCATCCATTCACTCATTTATTCAGCAGAGTTCTATTGAGTACCTACAAAATAAGGCACTGTGTTAGTTGTCAGATATAGAAATTTCTAGAAAGAGGGAGGGAGGGAGGGAGGGAGGGAGGGAGGGAGGGAGAAAGACAGAGAGAGAGAGAGAGAGAGAGAGAGAGAGAGAGAGAGAGAGAGAGAGAAATGAGCTGGCCCTGAAAGCTAAAGTGGATGAGAGTCTCAAGTAGCTATAAATTTAATGAAAGGCTCAAGGCTATAGAGCTTGTCAAAATGAATAGGAGTAAAAAAAAATAGCATTGAAAATGTCCAGCTTTTGATTTATGTGGTTATAAAAAATTCCGTTGTGTTATGACTGAAATCAGAATGAAAAACTTAATCCAAGTTTTGTAAAGGATAAAAACCTCAGGAATCAAACTGCTGACATGCTTTCAGGAGAGAAGAAGCAGGATAGTCTTCATGTTCTATGGCTGGGGCCATACCAAGGATGTATGTGGATGAAATTTGGTCTAGAGGAGAAATCAATAAACTTAAATAGGATTTGCCTCTACATAGACTCAAGAGAAGACCTTGGACCAAGAAGATTGGTAATCCTGGTCTCTCCTGACCTTCTCTGTATCTACCAGCTGTTTCAGGCCTGAAAAACCATAATGCAAGGATTGTAACAAGGTCTACCACCTCTATAAGGTCTTCTCTGCCTACTGTAGAACCAACCACTTTGTATTTTTCTTAATTATCTCACTATGACTCCATACTTTCAGAAGCAGAGCCTACTAATCTAGGTCTGGCATCTCTGGGCTCCTGGCTGATGTCTAGAAGAAAATGAAACCACTATTCCCCCATAGGGAGGGAGGGCTGTGAAGACATTCATATAACTTGGTAAATTTTGTTAAGTTGTTTTTCAGGAGTGCCTCCTTCTCTGTGACCCCATCTGGGTCACATTGGCAGAAATACTATAGAGGTTTGCCATTTCCCATCTCCAGCTCATTTTACAGATGAGAAAACTGAGGCAAACAGGAAGAAGAGCCTTCCTGACGCTAGGCCCAGCACTCTATGAATATCACCACCTAGTTGCCCCTTGGCAAGATTGTATGTGGTCCTTCAACCATAACCTACCTGTGCAGATTAAGGAGGGAAATCCCTCCTAGCTCACTGCTGATCTAGCAAAGGAAAGTCTCTGATCCATAGCAGCAACTTGGCCATGCAGGCAGCCCAGTGTAGATCAGCTAATTCACCAGGAGCTTAATCTAAAAAGAGATTAAAAATCCATTTACCGAGTAATCACTTTTTACCTTTAAAGAGCTTTGCAGAGGAGTACATTAGTGCAGATGGGCTCTGATTTACAGATGATTGAGGAAAAATATTAATTTACAAGTTATAGCTGGCTGGATCACCTGAAACAAAACACATCAAGTACAGATTTTGAGAAGAAAAACACTGTATAAATGCTCCAGCAGGAGAGGAAAAATGCATTAGAGGATATCTGGAAATGAGAGCTGCCCTCCTCAAGGTGGGCTTTTATAAACAAAGAGCTGCTCAAAGATATACATACAGAAAGTGTATTAAGTTATGTGGAACAGTTCTAAAAAGAGAACAAAAGGGAGAGACAAAACACAGAAAACTATATTGGGGGTGGAATGTGAATTGTAGCCACATGATAGGCAGATAGAATAAAAAGAGTACTGTCTTGGCACTGATCTTGGGAAAATAAGCCCCAAACAAGGTTCTCTCCAGTTTTTTTTAAAGATAGAAACATGTTATAGGAGCAATCAAATATGAAGAGTAAACTTTCCTGGGGGGGGGGGGGCAGGGTGCAGGGTGTCCAGACTTATGATTTCATCAGTCTAGAGAATTCCTGGTGTGGAAATTCCTTCTTCAGATACATACTTTAAACTTCTCTGTAACTCGAAGCTAGAGAGATTGCCCAGGGCAATAAGAAATTAATTCCTGGTCACACAGTATATAACAAAGGCAAGACCTGGACAGAGCATTGGACTTGGAGTCAGGAAGACCTAGATTTGAATACTGCTTTAGACATTTAGTAACTGTATGACTCCAGGCAATCAACTTAAACTCTCTGGGCCTCGGTTTCCTCATCTGTAAAGTGGGGGTAATAACCCTTCTCTCCCAGACTTGTTGTGAGAATCAAATAAGATAACATAAGTAAAGTACTTAGCAAAACTTAAAGCACCATATAAATGCTAGCTAATAACTATTCCCTACCAGAACACCCTTTGCATACTCTGTCTTGAATTATTTGTGTATATCCTTTATCCCTGTATTAGACTCTAAGGTCTTTGAGGGAAAGATCTGGGTCTTATTTTTTCCCTGATGTCCCCAGCACCTAATACAAGAGCCATAGACATAGTAGGTGCTTATTAAGTGTTTAGTGAATTGAAAAAGAATCTATACATGCCCTCATAAAGCTTACAATCTAGTAGCAAAGATGAAATGACAGATACCTACATAACCAAGATAGAATACGACTTAAAATAAGTGTCATGTGAGTGGGACAAAGGACCGTAAGAAGGGCGAGAGAATAATTTTAGCTAGGTTATCAGAATTAATTATTTTTTTGGCCTTTTGGAGGGCCATTGGGGTAAGTAACTAGCCCAAGGTCACACGACTAGGTTTATTTGTGTGTGCGTTGTGTCTGAGGCCAGATCCGAACTCAGATCCTTCTGACTCCAGGGCTGACGCTCTACTCACTGTGCCACCTAGCCGCCCCCATGGATAAGCCCATAATCAATGATTAATGCTAGGAATAACTGGACCTTATCATTACTTTCATATATCCAAGATCAGATGCAAGCAGGGAAAAGAAGAATTAGGCACAGTAGGAAGGTGCTCTAGGCAGCCCCAGGACCACCTCTACATCCACATTATCCATGTAAGCCCACCTAGATGGGTCTCTCTGCTTCTCCTCATGTGTTAAAAGCTAAAACAAGCAGATATTGACATACTACAAGTAGCTTGGCTTCATTGCTCTTCCTACCTCTTCTTTCCCCATTGCAGTTTATTTTCTATTCAGCTGACAAAATTATCTCCTAAGGTGCAAGTTAGTCTCTCTTTCTCTCTCTCTCTTTGTCTCTCTCTCTCTCTCTCTCTCTCTCTCTCTCTCTCTCTCTCTCACACACACACACACACACACACACACACACACACACACACACACACACACACCTCCCCAGTAGCTACTCAATAAATAATCTTCAGGGGCTCTCTATTACCTCCCAGACCAAATATAAAGCCTTCTATTTGGCATTTCAAGACCACAACCTAGTTCCTTCCTACCTTTCCAATCTTCTTACACTTACCTCCTCTTCCCATACTCTACGGTCTGGCTAACCTAGCTTACTTGCTGATCCTAACATAGGACACTCCTCGTCCTCACTCCCTGCACTTAAGCTGTCTGTCCTCTATGACTGGAGTGCTCTTTCTCCTCACTCCCAACTCCCAACTTCCCTGACTTCCTTCAAGACTCAACCAACAGCCTATCTTCTGCAGGGCTATTTTCCAGTGTTCCTCTTACCCCACTACCCAATCCTGCCTTCTGAAGTTAGCTTCCATCTACACTGTATATATTTTGTATATATATATATATATATATATATATATATATATATATATATATATATATATATATATATACATGGCTATTCAAATATTGTCTCTGTCCTTAGACTGAGAGCTCCTTAAAAGCAGGGACTGTTTCACCTTTCTTTGTATCCTCAGCATTTAAAACAGTGCCAAGAATATAGTAAGTGCTTAATAAATGCTTGTTGAATGCGTGATTAATTAATGTGAAAGAACACTTTACCCTCCGGTGAGGGAGTTTTCTTCTCAAACAAATTGAAGAACTAAGGGAGTTCCAACCACCGAACCATTAAAGAGTAGAGGGGACTAATGGGGGAGAGGAGATGATCTGATACAAAAAAAGTGAGAGGATTTTTGCCAAGGATCAGTGTTGATTCCTAATAACTCAATTGGAATTAACCTAAACCCCCTTTCCTCTTTCTTTGTAGATTGCAGACTTCTACTGGTTTAAAAATGAATTTAGAAAATTAAAAATCCTAATGACTGATGGACAAGGTAGCAATGCAAAGAAATACAAAATATCCAAGCCTATTTGTAACTTCCATGTCAGCCCAGCCACTGGTTCATCTCTCACTCCCTTCTAGCCCCTCAGTACTTAAAATTCATGTCTTAGCATCCTTATGTATGACAATTTCAGAGTCAGATTTCCCAATAACCAGGGTTGGGGTGGGGGGAGTGAGAGAGGAAAGAAAATGGTTTTCCCCTTAAAAAGAGGAAGTATCATCTTCCATTTTGCAGGGTTATTTAAAAACACCAACTTCCCTAAATCCAATAACCAAAGGCAGCCTTTTATAAATGAATAGAAAATGTCTTGGGTGGAAGCTAACATCTCCCTGTCTTTCACTTCAGTCTAGAGTGAATTATAGGGCCAACGACACAGGCAAATGTAATCCCACAAAGCTTTCCTACAGAGGAAAGTCTGCAATATTTCCTCTTTTCCCCTCCCCTTCTAACCAATGTTACTAGGGACTTTTATTTATCATAATCTGTTCTCCAAAGATAACAAATGTCTGGTGCCAGTAGCACAGAAAGGGAAAAACAAAGTGAAGGTCTATCAACACATGAAAGACAAGCCTCTAAAGGAACACTGATCGAGTTATGGGTAGCCTTTTTATTCGTCCCCCTTTCATGTGAAATTAATCTATTTCTTAAGAAGCCAATTTAGTCCATAGGAGAGAGGTTTCTATGGAGGCTTAAAGGAGCAGATGTATTTTGGGATGCAAAACAAATCAAATAGCCAGTGGCTTAAGGAATCCTATGAGCTGGTTCCAAAGCCCACTCACTTGGGATGCTCTCTGGCAGACTGACTTTGGGTTATCAATAGAACGTAAGGTCCTTGAAGGCAGAGGCTATTTCATTTGTGTCTCTGTGTATGGCAGCACTTGGATGTTTATTGAATTGAAATGAAAGCAGGGTCTGCTAATAATATTGATGACAGAATACCAACCTACTTCTAGGGAAAGAAAGTGATGCATTAGCAGAATTTCCCAAACTCTGAGACAAATAATCTGACCCAAAGTTTAGTCCTAGTGTTAATCAACAAATGAGAGAGTATTGTTGCAGAATGTGACCTTGACTCAGCAGGGTCATCTTCCTTGGACAAAACCAATATAGGACTCTAGACTTAACCAAGGAGTTTCTTTTAGGGAAGGCAGTCCGAATATTTCAAATATGCCCATGTTAGTAATTCCAGAATCCTATGTATACCAGTCAAATGGCATATTTATTTCCATTCTGTGGAAATGAAAGCTGAGCCTCAGTGAGGGCACTGGATAGAGAGCGGATGGTTTCAGATGATGTAAAAATTGGAAGAAAGATATCGGCATTCAATCAAACCTTCTCAAAGAGCTAACGCTCTTTTCAGGTAAACAAGTCTATATAATGATCTAGTCCAACCCCCTCTCATGAGCTCCAGGCTCAAATCACTAACATTTCCACCCAATTGTCCTCTAAGCATTTCCAACTCAAACTCATCATGTCAAAAATAAAACTCATGCATCTTCCCCCATCAAAATGAAACAAAACGAAATAAAAAAAAAAACCATAGCTCTACTGAACTTCCTTGTTTCTGTCTAGGAGGCCACTACCCTTCCAGATTCACAACATTAGAACTGTCCTAGAGACCTTACTCCTTCTCACCCCCTTATTTCTGATCACTTGTCAAGTCTGGCCCATTCTACCTCCACCACATCTCTTGAATTTATTCTCTTTTCCCACTGAAGAGGTTACCACAGTAATTCAAACTCTCACCATCTTTCTCTTGAACTATTGCAATAGTCTCCCAAATGACCTCCCTGTCTCCAGTCTACTTTTTCCAACCTATTCTCCACCCAAGTGCCAAAGTGATATTCCTAAAGAACAAGTTTGACCATGTCACTTCCAGGATCTAGATGTTTTTAGGTGCTCCCTATTATCTCTAGGACCAAATACAAATTCTTTTTGATAGTTCATAATCTAGCTCTAACCCATATTTCCAGACTGATTTCACACTTGCACTCCATACACTCTCCATACCAGACAAACTGGTCTACTGAATATTCCCCATAAATGGCATTCCATTTCCTGCCTCCATGCCTTGGCATAGGTTATCCGTCCTACCTAGAATGCTCTCCCTTCTTTTATCCATATCTTGGGATCCCTAACTCCTTTCAAAACTTAATGCAAGTATCACCTACAAAAAGGAATCCTTCCCTCTTTGTTAGGGCTCCATCTATGCACATGGATGACTTTGCATCCTCCTGATAATGACTGAATTTATTAAATGATTATTTATTTGAAATTAACATTCACAAGAGGCCTAATGGATAAAGGAATGGCCTGGGAGTCAGGAAGACTAGGGTTCAGGTCCTGACACATACTAGCTGTGTGATCATGGACAAGTTATTTAATTTCTCACAATTTCCAAATAAATCCCTAAGGCTCTAAATTACAGAATGGCCCTTGTACATCAAAGAAAGTGCCCCCATACAGGAAATATCTTAAATTAATGAAAACATGGGTCCACACTCCTCCCACAAATTAGCATCAATGTAATATTAATATTAACATTATTAATAATATTAATAAGTATATTTATTTATTAGAGGAGCCATTTGATAAATATTTTCAGTAAGAGAGAAAGTGTATCCCAAGGCCCCAGACTAATTCACACTTCACAAAAACACATGACCAACAACATCCTGAAAGACAGAGATGGTAGATGGAGAGCCCTAGGAGCGCCAAGTCTACCTTGATTTCCTGGATTCTGTTTATTATCAATGAGGTAAATTTATTCATGAACTTGCCCACACAACTGGGCATGAGTGAGAGACACTATCACACTGTAGACTTCTGCTGATTTCATCAGAAACACACACACACACACACACACACACACACACACACACACACATAAACATGGGTTAAAAGGGGGAAATGAAGATTTCACTGTAAATGGAAGGTAATTGTCATGGCAACTACTTCCCTTTTCTCTTCTTTGTAGGGTTTTAGCATAAATGCTTTAGGAAAAGCAAAACCAAAACACATAGTAAGTTACTTCTGTGAACTCCAGAGGAATTTCTCTCCTTGCAAAGTCAAATCACTTGCCCCTTTCAAGGGTCATCTTCTTTCTAATAATATGGCAATTTCGTGGATATTTAATCCCAAGAACCCAAAGGAATACCTGCATTGTAACAACCCACCTGATAGTGCTGGTCAGGGAATTTTCCTCTCTTTTCCAGTTTATAGACCCCCTGTGCCAGTTTCAAAGTATTTTGTGCAGTAATTACTGAAGACTTTCCTGGAGACAAGAATGAAAGGTTATTCTTGGGATACAATTGAAAACCAGCAGTAGCAGTGGACAGTAATCACCCTTCCTGGCCAAGCTGAAGAGATGCTAAGTCAAATCAAGCAATTACAATGACCCAGGCACTGGGCTAAGTTCTGAGGATGCAAAGAAAGGCAAAAACATTCTCCCTGCCCTCTGGATGCTCACATTTGAATGGGTGTGTCACATGGCTCCCTTTGGAATTATGTCTTTGGTCTGAAAATTGTTGAACTTACCTTAACTGTTAACCCAGTGGGGTAACAGTTAACAGTGCATAGAGCTTTGACCTTGGAGACAAAAAGACTTGAGCTCAAGTCCTGACTGACACATACTAACCATGTGACCATAGGCAAGTTAATTAGCCTCTAAGTACCTCTAGGCAACTCTTTTTAAGATTTGAATTTGCAGAGGAGTTATCCAACTGCATCAGGAGAAGTAATTCCCATGGATGGAATAATAGCTCCATATCTTTCCCCATAGCCTGTGTGGACACTCACTCAAAGTTAACCTTAGATAAAGATTATCAGCCATTTGGGCAGACAGGGTGCCCTCAGCTATGGATGGCAATTGGTGAATTGTATGAATTGAAAGTGTAATGGAGAAAATCAGAAGACTGATCAGAGCTTTGCTCTCTGTGTATAGCCATATACACAGAAAAAATAGCCATAGCTATTTTTTAAAGGCATAGTTCCATTTTGGAGATATTTACTACTTGGCAAGACCTGAAATGAGTTATCAGGCTTTTTCCTTCTTGGAAAAGACCAAAATTCCCCACAGTTGCTTATAGACTTTGGTGGAGAAAGCTGCACTTTCCCCACAAAACATTGGGTAATCATTGCATTACCACATGATCAAAGGAGTGGCAGCACATTTCTACCCTCTGCCTGAAAATGTTGCCAGTTGAGCCATTTTTGATCTCCATAGGGAGGCTGACAATCTGTTCCCATTTGCCACTACCCCCAGCCCTGAGTCACTGTGTATCCCCTTTCCACCCCCTCTCCTGTAACGTAGTGTGTTCCCAACCCAGCCAGGTCCTTGGATCTCCGATGCAGTGACGCTGACAACTCTTATCCAGAGTGGGGAGTGGAGGCTCATGGTGGAGGATGAGAGGGCAGAGTCAGGGCCACACCATGCGCTCCACTAAAACTGAACCTGGCTTTATTGAGTAGGTCATTAGGGAAGTTGTTACAGATTCATTTAGCCAACCTCTGGATAGCCAGCCTATTTACCACAGCACCAGCCAAATATGGGCACCAGAAGTCAGGAGCACAGTACAGGTGGGCATTCAGTTAATAACACATTGGTGAATCGCATAAGGCACAATGTCAGAGCACTGGCTTTTTCAACTACTATGTCCAGAATCTAGCATGTCTAGAGCAAACAGAAAAGAGCCAGTGGAGAACTGACCAAGAATGAAAAGAAGTGTGATATGGGGTGGGGTGGGGGAGTGCTGGACTTGGGTTAAAATCCTGACTCATCTATTCAGTCAATTCAAAAAGAATTTTCCTAAGTACACTGCATATAAGTGTGTAAATGTATGAATTTATATACATTTATAAATGCACACACACACACATACACACACACACACACACACACACACACACACACAGACACGGCAGACATTGCGCTACCAGCTGGGAATTCAAAGGCAAAAAACCAGCAGGGTCTTGTCCTCAATAAACATGTCCACCTCTAACAAGGTCAGCTTAGATGGCTCCTAATGTCCTTCCCAGTATACATTTCATCCCCAAAATGCTATAAATAGGTAACTGAGCAAGGTGCTGAACATATAAGCTTACTGAGTTAACTTGAAATATAAACATAATGAACATTTATATGGTCCAGTTTGAAGGATATGGGAAAGTCCCCCAAGCCTTCCACTGATGGATCCACCACATGTCTTCACACAGGTGCCTCCTATACAGGGTACTTGGGAGTTGAGCTAGCTGTCTGTTTTGAATGACCCACTGCTGACCTCTTTTGTTCATGTTTTAACAGACGAGCCCCATGATTTTTCCCTGGCACACGTGGGGTCAGTTCCCAAACTTATTCCTTCCACCCCGGAATATCTCAGCTGGCAAGCTTGGAGAACCTCAGACACTCCACATTTCAATATTCATGAGGCTCCATGTATGGGCAGGTCAAGTCCAGGCTCTGATGCCCTGAAATAAATGTTAATCTCCCCAGGATTTTAACAACAAGCAACTAAACCTTAACTTGAACAAAGTTTCCCTTTCCCTAATGACAAAATGATGCCAAGGCAACTTCAGAGCACAGCAGGACTGAAGAAGAGAGAGATTTGAGGGTGCAAAGAAAGGGCCCAGAAAAGGAATTGGAATGCCTAAAGTATTCCTTGCCTATGTCACTGTTCACTTGGTCCATCCCTGACTCCTCATCACCTAGCTAGGTGACAGATTTGAGGAAAGAGTATACAGGAAAATTCAAAATTTAAGAGGAATTTAGAGGTGAAAGACTGAGACCTCATTCCTTCACCCACTGACTCTCCTAATAACCTAGAGGTGGTCCATGGCTCTGAAAGAGGAGGAGGGGGAGGAAGAAGAAAAGGAGAAGGAGAAAGAAGAGGGGGGAGAGGAAGAGGAGGAGGAGGATGGCTTAAAGTGCAAGTGTCCCTAGGAGAGGAAACAACATGACTCACTCTCGACTGATAGGAGAGCCTGTCCTCAAAGTGAATTTTGAGCAGAGGAGGGAGAGGGAAGGTATGAGGCCGCCGTGACAAATTGCAGTGACATAGTGTAGCAAGAACCCACCCACTCTGTTTCCAGCCTAATGTAGGAAGTCATGAGTTGGAAGTCACCAGTTGAACCCAAGTAAACCTCCCAGCTCCTCTGGGTTGTCCTCTGCTTAGCTCAGCAGGTTAGAATACAGAATGAAGGCCAACGGTTCACTTCCTGTGTGAGCCAGTGAATTTCATTGTGTTACTTGGATATAAATTGCAGCCCCTCCCCAACAATAACAATCAGCTGGCTCACAAACATGTGTCCTTGGTCATAAGGAGCAGAGGATGAGATAGTGGAGATGACTCAGAAGGACCCCCTTCTTCTCCCTCCTTCCCCTTGCTGCTACTATGGTAAACACTTCTCAAAGCATGAGGTCTGCTGATTGCTCATTCATATATGAAGAATGGAGTGCTTTCATTTTTCCCTCTGAGCCTCAATATGCTCATCTATAAAACTGAGACTGGTCTCACAAGGGGGTTGTGAAAAATCAATGAGGAAACATCTGTAAAGTGCGTTGTGGCTCCTGTTAGGAAAACACCCTCTGGATACTTAGCAAGCTCTGAAATCCCCAGGGAGCTGTCCATCTACAAGAGTTTTCCCAGCTCCCCGTAGTTGCAAAGTTGTCCATGGTGAGAGGAAAAAGAAAGCCCTCCAATTTCTCTGACATCGTCCCCAGTACTGAGGAAGCAGTATAAAACTAAAATACAAAATTAATCCCGTAATAGGCCACGGATGACTTTGTAATGGCCTTTTTAAAGATGAAAATTCAACATAAATGATTATTATGCTTTTATGGCCGCTGGATCTAATTTCCAATTATTTGGAGACACTCAGAACCAATCAATTAGCATGCAACAGAGCTCCAGATGTAGGAAGAGAAAATCCAAGAAAAGCAGATATTGGCTTTCACTGAAAAAACATGACTGTGTGTTGTGAGAAGGACATTGTGATCACATTAGCAATATAGGGTAAGAACATATACACTTCTGCTTCGATTGTTTGGTTAGTTGGGTTAACTGCTTGATTAGATACAGCCCTGTCTGGAGATTAGGAATTGAACAATAGCAGGATTATAGATTTAGTGTGATAAGAAAATTTAGAGGTTACCTCTTTCTGTGGAGGGCATTACCAGAATCCCAGTCACCCAGGCCTGAAACTTGAGTCATCTTCAGCTTTTCTCTCATTCCCAAAATTATCAAATCTTGTCAATTCCATTACCATTTCTTTTCTCCATCCTATTCTCTCATCTCACATTGCTATTACTTTCCTACTTCAGGCTCTCAGATCATCTCCCCATCTCCAGTCTCTAGTCTCTCTAATCCACATTCCACACAGTAACCACAATGATGTTACTAAAGCAGGACTCTGATGCCCTGCTCAGGAAGCTCTAGCTTATTGCTAGAATAAAATACCAACTCCTCTGGCATTTAAAGCCTTTCACAATTTCATGTGTAGGATGCTACTCTAGGCTTATTTTTCCCCCAGGTGCAACTTTCCATCTCCTGCCTTTGTGGAAACTGTCCCCTGTACCTAGAATGTCCTTTCTTCTCACCTTGGTCTCATAGATTCCCTAACTTCCCACAAATCTCAGCTTGAGTCACTCCCTATAGGAAGCCTATCTGAATCTGGCTGGTTGTTGTTCTTCATTCTCAAAGACCAAAAGGGCATCACTATGTTGGGATCAAGGCACAGAGCTTAGAAGGCTCTACCATAGGTTGGGCACAAATAGTCTATATGAACATTTGGAGTGGAGATGTCTCTGAAATCATTAGTGTTCTTGCCTCCCCAAAGTACTACATGTCTATATACACATCTATAAATACTGTTATTTATGCATACATATATGCATTATTTTATTCTCCACTCTTTGGTAGAATTAAATCTCCTTTAAGACAGGGTCTGTTCTATAAAATCATCATAGATATAAGGCTAGTTGTGGTCCAATCCCTAATTTTATAGTTGAGGAAACTAATGCAGAAGGCATTTAAGTGACTTGCCCAAGGTCACACAGGTAGTAACCACCAAAAGCAAGATTTAAACCTAGGTCCCCTGATCCTAGAGCCAGTGTTCTTTCCATTGTGCAACACTACCTCCTTTTTTGTCTTTGCATCTTCATCACCTAGCATACAGAACACCTGGCACATCAGAGTCATTTAATACATTGCATATGGTCCCACTAACTCATTTTCCAGATGAGCATCAAAGAAAGGTGACTTATGATAGTAGGATCATAGATTTAGAACTCCAGGTCATCCAGAGGTCATCCAATCCAACATCCTGTCTTTGCCATGGATAAGAAAGCTTTCCCCAATATATAAGAAAGGGCTTAGGACAGGGTCACAGAAGTAGTAAATAACAGAATTAGAATTAGAATCTAGCTTTCTGGATCCAAGTTCTACTACCTTCCCAATGACTTGATGAGAATCACCAAGTTCATTTAAAGAAATTCTTTGGTAATCATGGAGGCCATGAATCCCCAAGCCAACCAAAAGAATGTTCATCAATGTACAACTTTTATAACTATCCAAAATAAAAAACTAAAGTATAATTTTCAGCATGCCAGGTCAAGGGGATGAATACATTGGTCCCCAACTTTGTTGCATTTATCATGTTTTCAGCTCTTTGGAGAATGTTTAAAAGACATAGGATAATTCCAGATTCAATATGGTCACTAGACAAGGTTACAAGATGGGTTCTATCACCTTACCTAAAGAAAGATACCTGGAACTCCCTTTGTAAGCTCAGTCAAATAGGTTAAGAAAAGACTAAGAAAGTTGCCCAAGACTTTGACAGCATTCTGAAACAGGACACTAAAAACAATGCGCTTAGACAGTTATATTTCAGAACAGAGATTTAAAAAGCAAAGGACTTTAGAATTGGAAAGAAAGAACCTTAGAGATTGGCTCATCCAAGCCCCTCTTCCCCCCTTTATTTTACAGATAAGGAAACTGATGCCCATAGAAGGGCAGTGATTTACAACATAATCCTATTGTCAGAACTAGAGTCCAGTTCTTATGACTCTTAGTATAAAGTTAATTTCATTATATCATGCTCTTAAAATTATAGATATAATAAAACAGCAAAATAATGGACCTACAAAAAATTAGAAAAGAGAGATCTCAGTGTGTCACACAACACCCTTTTTTCAAAGGTTCCCACTGGCTTAACTTAGATATGGGGAAATCACAGGAATTGATTTGTCACTAAGCAAGATTTTTGTTTTTCCTCACCTCATTAACAAGGAAAACCAGCACAGTGGGGTGGTTAGGTGGCACAGTGAATAGAGCACCAGCCCTGGAGTCAGGAGGACCTGAGTTCAAATCCGACCTCAGACACTTAACCCTTACTAGCCGTGTGATCTTGGGCAAGTCACTTACCCCCAATTGCTCTGCATTACCCCCTCAAAAAAAAAAACCAGAAAGGAAAGCCAATGTGGTATAGACAGGAGGCTAAGCTCTGTTCCCTGCTGACAATTGTGACCTCAAACAAGTCACTTCCACTATCTTATCTCAATTTCCTCATCTGTAAAGGGTAGAGTTGGAATAAGTTCCTTTAAAAATATAGGTCTAAGATTCTATGACTCTGGAGAAGAAATGGCTATAGAGGAACAGAAAACTGCAGAAATCATTCAGGGAATCAAGCAGAAGCAAAAATGTCTAAACAAAACAAATTCAATGAAAAAAGACTGTGCTGATCAACACTAGCGCTTGGAAGATATCAAATACTGTCTAGAACATTTTTCTCAAAGGAAGGATAAGCAGGAAGAAGATAAGAACAGGAGGATGCTGGGAGAAGAGCAAATGGGCTCCCTCTAGGATGATAAAAGGATGATTAATTCGGGTGCGAGTGATTGTAGGCTGAGAAAGTGCACTCTGGAGGGAACTCGGGCTTTAACATCAATGGCACAAGAAGAAGCCCAAGACAGCTATTTAGAATATCTGAAAGGACAGAGGGAAAAGCTCAGAAATGTCCATTTAAAGAGATTAGAGAAAGTGGGGAAAATCACTGAAGAAGATGATGGTTCATTTCGACAAGCATGTTACATATTCATTATGTGCAGGGAGCTAGGAATACAAAGACAAAAATGAAACAGTCCATGCCCTCAAGGAGTATACATTCTACTGACAAAGTCGGGGTGGGAGACATATAACAGATAGTTAAATGTACAGTATATGCAACATAAATGTGGAGTGATTTTTAGGAAGGAGAGAACACAAAATAAGAGGGAGGGGAACCAAGGAAAGCCTTATTTAGGTGTTTGTACCTGACCTGAACCTTTAGTAAAACTAGGGATTCTAAGAGGAACAGAAGAGGGGAGAATACATTCCAGGCATGGAAGAGAGTATGGAAATGGGAAATGAGAGTGTCTTGTTCAGGCTCCTAGATCTAGACCTGGAAACAACCTCAGAGCCAATCTAGTCTAACACATTCGTTTTAGAAATGACAAAACTGAGACTGGGAGAGTTAAAGTGACAAAACCAAAGTCACATAGGCAGTAAGCCTCAGGCAGGCCAGACTTCTGACTCCTGACCAGTGGGAAAGTGAATTGAACTAGCACTATCTAAAATAATATTGAAAGAAGAACTCAAATCAAAGCCATGTCTCTATCAACCAGATTTCTAGAGAACCTGTGTTGAAGCATATTACCTACCTCCTGACAAAGAGGTGCACATAAGGTGAAAAGACAGATTTTTAGACATGACCTGTATTGTCTGATTAGACTTATTTGTAATTAGGACTTTGTCCCCCTTATTTCTCTCAGTAAATAGAAGTGAAGAAGATATAGAAATAGTGTTGTAAAGAAAAGAGGCGGGGGAGGTAAGTGGTTCAGTGAATAGAGCACTGGCCCTGGTGTCAGGAGGACCTGAGTTCAGTTCTGGCCTCAGACACTTGGCATACTTACTAGCTGTGTGACCTTGGGCAAGTCACTTAACCCCAATTGCCCTGCCTTCCCCCCTCCAAAAAAGAGAGTTATTGTAATGTATTTTAAATGCACAGAAAAGAATAAATATTAGGAAGCACAGGTAAGCAAAGCAGTTTTAAAAGTAATGTGTAGAATTTTTTAAATTCAATTTCATTTTACTTTCAGATTTGAATTCCTCCCTCTTTCTTCTCCCTTCCTTCATCAAAAAAAAAAAAAACAAGAAAAACAAACTCTGTCACAAACATATATAGTCAAGCAAAACAAATTATCACATGGCCCATGGCCCATCCCTCCCCCACCAAAAAATTGGCTCAATCTGCACTCTGTGTTAATCACCTTTCCATCTGGAAATGAACTGTATATTTCATCATCAGTTTTCTAGAACTGTAGTTAGTCATTTTGTTCATCAGAGTTCCTAAGACTTTTCATCTTTAGAATACTATTGTTATATAATTTGTTCTCCTGGTTCTGCTCATTTCACTCTGCATTAGTTTATATAAGTCTACCCAGGTTTCTCTGAAACCATCCCTTTCATCATTTCTTAGAGCACAATTAGTGTATATGAAATTCATTATATACTTTTACATACATTCATAGAAGTGTGCCATGGAGATTCGTTTTCACAAAGAATCCTCTTAATCTCCTGTATTCTACTGCTTCTACTATGGAAGTGTTCCCCTTTTTGGTATCTGAGATCAGAATTATAAAATTAAATTTTAAAAAATTTTAGTCCTATCTAATGGACAGAACCAGAAGCCAGGCTAGTCAAACATGAAAGAAAAACATGTTGGTTCTCATGAAATAGATTGTAAACTCCCAGAGGGCAACAACCATTTCATTTTTCTATCCTCAGTGCTTAGCACAGTGCCAAGCCTGGCATGAGACATATGCTTGTTAAATTTGATAATTTCATAGCAGTGCAGCATTTCACATTTTGGGAGTAGGGATTTATATTTGTCTTTTATGTTCTCTGTCTTCCATCCCCTCAGTCAAGATATATCTTTTCCCATACCCACTCCCTTGCTCTAGTCTAACTGTCAGTGCCTACTAATGGCAAGGTCAGTAGGTACTTGCTTTTTGGGATGTGAGAATCCCTCTCATGTCAAAAACTCAGACCCCTACATGAGAGTAGTTGGACTACCATTAGCCACTGGTTAGAAAGCGCCTAATGACTAACTGACAATGTTGGCAGCACTCGTGGTCTGGTAGACTGTTTTACAATACTGTCATAGCCACAACCCAGGGTTCCATAGCCAGCAGATTGGGAAACAAAGATGTTCCCCTGTTCTTCCATTCAGTGAGTACTGGCAGTGTAATGAAGGATTTTGAAAGACCTCCAAATACTTCTGAATCCAAAGGAAATGACCTCTAATAGTAGAATTTAAAGTACAGTGACAGGCTGGTGAAGGAGGGATTTTTGAGGACAAGGTCCAGAAGGCTTGCTCTGAGGGAAGGAAAAATGCAAAACCAGTTTGTAACAGACATAACACTCACACTGTCACCATGCTAATACAGGGTCTCATGCCCTCATACCAGCACTATTGTACTAACCTGCTAATTGGCCACCCTGCCACAAGCCTCTCTCCATGCCAGTCCATCCTCCACTCTGCCAGAGTGACAGTCCTAAGGTACAGATGTGACCATGTCATTCCCTCTTCAATAAGCTCCAGTGGGTCCCTTTCACCTTCAGGATCAAATATAGAATTCTCTATTTGGTGCTTGGGCAACTGGGTAGCACAGTAGACAGCGTCAAGTCTGCAGTCAGAAAGACTCATCTTCCAGAGAGCAAGTCTGACCTCAGACACTTATTAGCTATATGACCCTTCACAAATCATTTAGTTTGTTGGCCTCAGTTTTCTCACCTGTAAAATGACAGAGAAGGAGATGGAAGATGGCAAAGAAGGAAATGGAGAAAGAAATGGCAAACCACTCTAGTATCTTTGCCAGGAAAACCCCAAACAGTGTCACAGTCAGACATGAATGAAAACAACTGAACAACAACAAAGTTGGCATTTAAAACAAAAGAAAGGGAAAGAAATAAGGAAAAGGCAAGAAAAGGTAAAAAAGTAGTAAGGGGAAATAAAGGAATATAAGGAAGTGGAAGGAAAAGGATTGGAAATAGGACTGTAATAACATCAACAATCTTCTTCTCACCTGTGACCTGTTCACTGCTGGCCCAGTCTGCAGGATTTCCTCCCCATCCCTGCCTAGGCAAATCCTCACCATCCTTAAAGGGCCAGCTCAAGCCCCATGAAGGCTGCTCTCTCACCAACCTTGATTTCTCCTTTCTAATTACCCTGAGTTCCCTTTGTTAAAATCCCAAACCACCTATTTTCCTAAGGAAGTATAGAATCTTAAAATTGGAAGGGATATCTAGTTCAATCCCATTCCCACTACAACAACACCCACAAGTGTTAGTGCCAGAAAGTTATATAATCCAAATCTCCCATTTTACGTATGAGGAAAATGAGTTCTGGATAGCAAAGGGTCTTGCCCAAGGTCACACGGATGGCAGGGTCACTTACTTCTCCACTCAGCCCCACCTCTCTACCCCCATACACACACATTCTAATTTTGGACATACCTAATTGTTTTCCCCCTTTTTGGACCAAAACCTCTGTCTTATAACTTCTACCTAATGGTCCTAGTTCTGCAGACTTTCTCTTCCATTTGACAGCCCTTCAGATATTTGAAGACAGCTCTTCTATGATCTTCAGTCTTCTGCATTCTATCTATTCTAATTTCTTTCTGCTGATCCAAGTATGGCACAGTTTTCAATGCCCTCACCATCCTAGTTGGACTAGATAGATTCATCCTGAGGTGGTCTAAGATGGGCAGAACTATCATCTCCTTCACTGTGGACATGACATTTCCATGAAGAAGTACCTTCAATCAGATCAAGGAAAATCAAATTGTATCCTTAAAATAGAATGGGAGTGGGGAGTCCCATACCGCTTAAAATAGCACTGCTAGGCAGAACTAAAGTCTTTACTGCTTTGAAAACTTTTGAAAAAACATCTCCCTGCATTCTTCCACCCCAGCAAGGTTAAGGAAAATGAGAGAGGGAAGCACAAAGCAACTTACAAGCACCTAGTAGAGTTCCGATTTTTCCTTAAGAAATCTGAATTCAGCTGACAAAAAGTTAGACATCTGGAGGAAGGGAGCCAGAAGAGCAGTGTCTAACATCTCTCAAGCAAAGTACCAACCTAGCAGATTTCCAGTTCCTGGGAGCTCAGCAAGAGGCAGCCAATTCTGAAAATTCACATATTCAAGTCGAGCTGTTTTGTACCTCAACTATTTACATAGAGAGTGGGGTTAGAGTCCCAGCTAGGCTACTTCCTAACTGGGTGACCTTAGGTAAATCACTTCATATCACAAGGACTCAGTTTCTTCATCTGTTAAATGAGAGGGTTAGACTATCGGGCCTCTAAGATCCTAGATCTATAATCTCTAATCTACAATCTAGAGCTACGATTTATAATAATAGACAACAAATAACACAAGGTTAAACTTGATATTGGGAAAATGAGTTCAAATCCTGCCTTGAGCACACACTAGCCATGACAAGCCACTTAACATCTCTCAGACTCAGTTTTTTCATCTATTAAATGGGAATAATAATAGCACCTATCTCATATGATTGTTGTGAAGACCAAATGAGGAAATAAATGCAAAGTGGCTTGATAGCTGTTATTCTAATCAAGTCACTCCATCATTCAAAGTAGGAGGAAGATGATCTATCCCTCTTCCTGAAACATATGTTGCACTTGACCACCAGGAATTCTGGTCAACTGAACCAGAAAGTACCAATAAAAGAAAGCTCATGGGATGAGCTGAGTCACCATCTATCTGAAGCCTTTCTATGCTGTCTTCATCAAGAAAGGCTTCTGAGAGCCAGAAATGTCTTCAAATGCAAAGGCTACTTAAGCACCATAGAGAAAACCTATCCTGATCTCACCTCCATATGTAATCTCTATGACAACCTCCCAGGCTGCTCATGCCTGGTTGGACAAAAGGGTGACTGCTAACAGATTTCTCCTGGTGCTTCTTCTTCATCACCCTAGAGGATAGAATGGGGATCAACTGGCGAAACTGACGCAAAGGCAGTTTGATTCCATATAAGGAAGAGCTTTCCTGTAGAGTTACCTCAGGAAGTAACGTGGTTCCAGTTCCTAAAAGTCTCCAAGCAGACAATGAATGATGACTGTCTGTCAAAAAGATTGTAAAGAGATCTCTCAATTCAGGTAAAGGTTGGTTAGATTAACCCTGTGGTTCTTTCCAAAAGATTCTGTGACTCACCCAGTTTCATGCTTAGTGTGAGAGAAAAATGAGAACCCAACCCAAGACTCTAGACTTTAATTCTACACATTCAGCAGTAGACCCTATGTCAGCCTTGGTTTTCCTGTTCCCCTTTCCTTAATATCTGTTATTGTTTTTTACCTTAGTTACTGTCTCCTCCCTGTCTCTTTGACTCTCTTCCTTCTTCATTCTCCTCTCTCTCTCCCTCTCTCTCTCTGTCTCTGTCTCTGTCTCTCTCTGTCTCTCTCTGTCTCTGTCTCTGTCTCTGTCTCTCTCTCTCTCTCTCTCTCTCTCTCTCTCTCTCTCTCTCTCTGTGTCTCTCTCTTCTCTCTTCCTCTCCTCACCTCCTTATCTTGTCTCTTTTCCCCTCTTCATCACTTTTCCCCTTCCTATCTCTCCTTTACCTCCCTACACACACCTCAAAACTCTATGCCTACTCACTTAACACCAAATGAACATTCTGAAGCTCATTTCAGAACTCCTCTTACTGACTGTGAAATCTATTCATGATGGAGTAATAAAGAGCTGGCTTACTGACAGAAGGAAAACCACCTACTTATCCAAGAACAAAACTGGTAACCAATTGATGTATTCAATTCAATCTAATACAATTCAACAAAAATTGATTAAGCAAGACGGTCTGCTAAGTAGGATGGTTTGGTAGAAAGAATGTTGTCCCTAGATAGAGTGAGAAGACCTTTATTCAAATCCCATTTCTGCCTCTTACCTCTTGGGTGGCAATGAAGAAGGGCCCTCACCTCTGGTCTCAGGTCCTCAACTATAAAGGAAGTTAACTGGACTACTTGGCCTCTAAAGTATCTTCCAGATCCAACAAATCTGCTCTGTGCAAGGACAGTGCCACACAAAGACAAACAATGATACCGACCTTGCTCTTTAAGAGTTTACAGTCTAATAATGGTCACAAACCATGGACACAAATAGCTAAGCCACAAAGTAGAATGTGCAAAGGATAGGTACAAAGCCAGAAATCGATAGAAATGGATCTGGGCTAAAAAACTGCTAAAGGAGGTGGCCCCTCAAGCTGATCCTTGCAGGAAGGGAAGGATGTTAACAGGTGACCCAGAAAAGTCAAGAATAAACTGTTTCAGTTGCAGCCAAAGTGCCCAGTTGAGGCACGGCTTATGATATTATCTAATAGGAGCAGCTCAATCAACAAGTCACCAGAAGGCCAGAGAACAGTGTAAGTTGTTGCTAGGGAAACCAGTGTACTTGGTAACACCACTCCCGGAGTCTGACTGCAGCCAGAGAAACACTCTGCCAGATGTTTTGGAAATGCCAGAGACAGAGAAACACACCCACTCCTTTCCCCCAAGCAGGTGCCTATTTCCTTAAAAAAAAAAAAGAAGACCTCCCCACCACCACCCCTTCCCAGGGTAAACACGATGTGTGAGTGGGTGGCTGGGGATAACATTCAGGGATTCAGAAGCTTCTTAATCAGACACTCTAGCACCCTCCTTCCCTTCATCCTTTTATTTCCCGTATCCTTCAACAAATCCAAAAGCAAAATCCCAAGCGTGGGGCCCCTTAGAGCTCAGGAGCAAGATTTCCAGCCAGCCCTTAGCCCTGAAACATGGGGTCTGATGGAGTCAAGCCAAAAAGCATTCATTATTCCCCCACTCTGGGCCAGGCGTTGTGCTAAGGGTAGTCTCTCAGTCAGCCCCTGTCCAAGAAAATGTTTATTTACTCGACTACATTTCTATCATATTTGCCCCATGGTAGAGCTGTCAAACACGTAGCCAGCTGGACAGCCTCATCTGGCCAACAGCACTCCCCAGTGTGACCTGTGCCAGATTAAAATGTAATTGGGAAATATTTAACAAGATAACTAAAAATACAAGAAACCGTAGATAATGCTACATTTTAAAAGCTAAGTTAATACTCTGTCTTTGGGGATGCTTATGTGTGGTTTAGTGACCCTTGTTTCTATTCAAGTTTAACATTACAGCCCTATGGCACTGACATGACTCCCCCAGGTTTCATGATATGGAAGCCAATAGAGAAGTGAGGAACAGAGGGGTGGCAGGGCAGAAGGAGGGAAAAAGAGATGAAAGCCTCTACCAGCTGCTGCTGTGAGAGTGCCATCCACAAGGATCTCTCTCACTTCCCTTTATCCACACAGCTGTCTCTATGTCAAAGCTATGGCCACTGCCCAGAGATATGACAGCTACCCCCAGGCCAGTGGGCCTGGCTCAGTTTCTGCCAGAAGGAATCTTTCCCAGGCCTGCTCAGCTTGTTCCAGGTGGGTTGGTGGGCGTGAAGGAAGGAATGTCTTCCTAAGCCGAGTCTCTTCTTCAGGGGCTGAATGGGAAAGTGGCAGGAGTTATATAATCTGAGAGTAAGTGAATTCTCATCTGCATCACACACAGCAGGCCCAACACGTGTTTATACCATGTTTGTGTTCAGCCAGCCCCAGATAGTCCAGGAGCATGTATACCTCAGTTTAGCCCCTTAGTATATTAGTATACCTGCCCAAGGACAAATCAAAGCCAAATTTTAGGTAGCCTGCCTCCACTGAGCCCTTCTAATGGGTTCCCTAAAGGACAAAGAAATGGGCAAAATGTAAGTGTACATCATTCATTTGGCTTTCTAATGCTATCCTCTCTCATTTTTGTCTGTTACACACATATAATTTCATATCCCCAGCAAGACTGTATATTTCTCTGGGGCAGGGATTGAGTGTTTGCCTCTACAAAGGACAGAGCAGTACAGTATAAATACCACTGGGTCAGGAATCAGGAAACCTGGATTGGGGTCTGAGCTCTGCTAATTGCTGGCTGAATGACACTGGGCAAGTCACTAAAACACTCTGGGCCACATCTATAAAATGAAAGACTACATGGGCCCTTCCAGCTCAAAATTCCCCACAGTACCTACAGCAATATAGAGAATGTAATAGACATTCAGTTGCCTTGAATTGAATTCTATTATTTCCTAAGTGAACAACCCAGGTCAAAATTGTGAACAAAACTATGTCTGCATTCATGGCTAGAAATTTTCAGTGTAATTCAGTTTTAACAGATTGAAGCCACTAGGTCGTCTAAGGAGTGGGCAAACTAGTCCAGTATAGAAATGGGGTGGCCCAAAGGTCCCATGCCAATCCGAAGGAGAGTCAGTCATGTGAGTAGTCACATCAGCTTTCAGCTTGGGAGAGATAGAGACCCAGGCTCAAAAAAATAAGATAAAATAAAATAACATAACTATCCAAAGTCCTATTCCCCTAAAGCCCTGCTAGGTGGCTTACTAAATCCAATATACACTGAGATAATAATGGCTTTCAGTAGATCCAAGACAAATACCTGCTCCACTTCTGTTGTTATTCAGTCCTTTCTGACTCTTGGTGACCCCATTTGAGGTTTTCTTGGCAGAGATCCTGGAGTGGTTCTGCCATTTCCTTCTCCAGCTCATTTTACAGATGAGAAAACAGAGGCCAACACGGTTAAGTGACTTACATAGTTATTACATGGTCACATAGTTATTAAGTGTCTGGGGTTGCATTCAAATTCAGGTCTTCCTGACTCCAGACCCAGCACTCTACCCACTATACCACCTTGCTGTCCATACTGGCTGCTGGTCCTATAGAAAGGATTATAGCCCCGGCTTCTCCAGGAACCTGAAAGGCAGCTGAGAAGTAGGCTCTCCTCTAGTCAATACAGATGGCTTCTTCCACTAAAATCTCACTCAGATGCTCCATCATAATGTGCAGGTGACCCAGTGGTTCCCAAAGGTTCACCCACTAAGACATAAACTCTCCCAGGTCTTACCCCAGAGAAAAGATGAGAGAGAGGGAGGATGGGGAAGGGAGGAAACTAATAACTATCTTCAAGTACTTGGAAAGCTCTCTTAGAGAAATGCTCTGCTTGACCCCAGAGGGTAGATCTAGGAACTGTAAGTGATATAAGGTCAAGGGAGACCTGTTGACTGGAAGAGCCAGGAAAGGCCCATCATAGAAGATCTACTCCTGAGTCATATTATGAAGGATTCCAGACCTTCTCTGAAGCAGGAGCAATGAGACCAGCACATGCTGGACAGGGAGGAGCACCTGGGTAAAGATGGGAAATGGGATATTGTGTGCCAAGGAGAAAGGCCAGTAGGCCAGTTTGACCAAAGTGAGGAGCACAGGAAGGGAAGAAATAGGAAATCAGACTGCAAGGTCAGTGAGAGCCAGTTTGGGGATTATAGAGGCTGCAAATGAGCAAATTCAGGCTTCGTGAAACAACAAACTTCCTAACAGAGCAATCCAGAAGGAGAACGGGTTGTTTCAGTAAGTAATAGATTCCCCCTCCCCTCACTGCAGGTTTCTATGCAGAGAATGGGCAATCGCTTGTCCAGTGTGTTATCCTAAAGATTCTTTGGGGTATGGCTTGGAATAGATGGCTTCCAAGGTTCTTTCTCACTCTAAAATTCTGTGACTCTATAAGGTGGAGTAAGAAAGGCTTTGAATATGGAGCTGCTGGTAGAACACATGTCTAGCCTAACTGTTTGGAGAGGATCAGCAGCAGGTTTGCCAGGGGTTGATGAATTTCTCAGACACCATAATCCTTGAAGACAGCTTCCTAGGTTATAGAAGGACTGTGATCTGAAGGGAGCACCCTTAGATCTTTGAAGTATGGATAATGGCGTAGTGTGTTAGCCTCTCCAGGGCATTTGGATTCTAACAAGCAGTCCCTGGATGCATAATGCCTCAGCCTATAAGAATGAATCTCTAATCATGGAACTCCAGTGACCTATGACACATTGAAGAAGGAAATATTTAAGAGTAAGGGATTCTTCCCATGCTCTTAGATTATATTGCAGGGGCAGTCACCTACCCTGCCTATGGGCAAAACAAACTCTGGCCCTGCAGAGGGGGAAAAGATGTTTTTTTTTCCCTGTTTATAGGCAAAGAGGAAGATAGCTTTCATGAATCTCAGTTTCATTATCCATGAAACAGGAAAAAAACTGTTTTTACAGGCCAACTCACATGGCGATTATGGGGAAAGCGTCTTGTAGATCTTAAAGCACTGTATAAATATGAACTACACATCGCCATCATAATTATTGAATTATTATTCTAGAAGCGCTGGCTTAAGAGCGATCTTTTGATGCCACAGAATATAGTCCAACTTCGAAAGAAAGAGGAACCAAACGGATGGTGATAACAAGCCACCTGCTGTCAGTGCCGTGAGCTGTGATTTTCCACTTCTAAAAATAAAAGTAGAGTTTCATTTTGCACTGGCTGTGGCTTCTCTAGGCCCACAAAGCTTGCCAGGACTTTTTTATGCTCCTTGTTTTGTTGCTTTAAGAGCAGAGCCCATGACAGACCAGTTGCATTGTGGGAAGAGGCTCTCTATCTCTGTGCCCCAGAGGAGAAAGCTGCTGCCCCATTGGCCTCGTATACAAACTTTCTGTATGTGGCTCTCCCCAGTTTCTCCTGGGACAGATTCTCTTCTGTGCATTATTGCTGCTCCTAACGTCCACCTCCCGGCTTCACCTGTACTTTTGTGCCTCTGTAGAGCTGTACCTACAGGATACCAAAATAACTGGGATCTTGGGTCAAGCCAAGGCCTCGGTTTCCTCATTTGTGAAATGAAAGGATTAGCCTATTTGGCTTTTGTGTGATCCCAAAGGCTAGAGTCATTGGTTTCAATATTCCCACTTAACTGAATACATTCAATCAATTAACCAGTTGGGTATTAGAGGTGGTGGGGGGACACATGATCAGGATTTTAGTCTTGTTATCCTACTAACTTACTGGCAAGCCATGGTTGGCAGGTCACTTTTACCCCTCTATCCTCTTATGGCCCATTTTTCTTATCTATAACATGACATATTTGGATTGGTAGATCTCTAATGTACATGTCAATGTGGTCTGATCAAAGGAATGTCAACTTAATCCATTACCACCTCTTAGGGTAATAGTAGAGAAAACCCTAGCTACACATCCTTGAACTCTTCTAATTAGCTGGACGCATTAGATATGGGTCTCTTCCACAGAGACTGATCATGTCTGTAGCCTGAGAAAGCTCGGTCACTCACCAGAATGTTATCACAACCTACAAAGAGATTGGATGGGCCAAGTGCCTACTCTTCATTTCCCTAAATTCCTTCAACACAAATACACAAGGCAAACCCCCAGGCTTTAAGCCCTATGGAAGTGAGAATTACAAAATTTCCTGCTCAGAGACAAAGGAACATAGAAAATATCAAGATCATAGCCAATGAAGAAGCCTCTAGCCTCAGTTTCCTTAATTGGCTGTCAACTGGCCACAAGGTGATTCAGAAGATTGATCACTAGACTTGGAGGCAGGGAGACCTGAGTTCAAATCCAGCCTCAGACACTTACTAGCTGTGTGACCCTGGGCAAGTCACTTCATCCCTATTTACATCAATTAACTCCTCTGTAAAATGGGGGTGATAATAGCACCTACCTCCCAGGGTTATAGGGATTAAGTGAGAAGATAATTTGTAAAGCACTTAACACAGTGCCCAGCACATCATAAGGACTATATAAATGTTAGTTGTTGTTATTAATATTATTATTACGTTAGGTCAACAATCATTTAATAAGTACATACTTTGTGCCAAGTTCTGTGTGAAGACTGGGAATACAAAATAAGGCAAAAGACAGTTCCTGGTATCAAGGAGCTCCCAGTCTAAAGGAGGAAACAAGATGTAAACAAACACATGCAAACAACACCCGTAATGGGGGACATGGAGACAACAGAGAGAAAATGCAGCACATTCAGTCGCTTTTAACTTCTTCAGAATGAAGCAGAATCATCGTTTAGAGATCAGCAGATCAGATCTGACTCTTAACAGGACCTTAAAATGCGCTGGCACTAATGAGTCCACTAGGGAACGTTAGGAGCATTTGACCCGCCTCCCACCAAGCTTTTCCTAGTGGCTGGTTGGCATCTCTCTATTCGTCATGCCTGCCAACCTCTTCTCTTCCTGTTTCTGTGTTAAACATGGGACCCCCAGACTTCTCATTTGCTGACAGATATGGAGGAAACAGAATTATTGGCCTGGAATTGAGAACCCTGGATTCCAACTCTAATTTTCCTTGACCTTCAGTAAGCATGTCACCTTTTTCCTCTCTCAGCCTCAGTTTCTTTTACTTTCTTTTCTTATTTTTTCAGTCTTTATCTTACATGAATTCTTGGAAGCATTTCATACTATTGGCTGCCCCAGCCTTCTGGATACTCCCTACTCCCTTGCTTAAGAGTCAGGGCAGCTAGGTGGCTCGGTGAATAGAGCACTAGCCCTGGAATCAGGAGGACCTCAATTCAAATCTGGTCCCATACACTTAACACTTATTAGCCTTGTAACCTTGGACAAGTCGCTTAATCTCAATTGCCCTGCCTTGCCCCCTACAAAAAAAAAAAAAAAAGAGAGAGAGAGAAATGACAGTCTTCTCTGGTTGGAGGAGTCTGCATCTATGATAGTTCCTCTGTCTTCTTCACTGACTGTTTACCCTCTTCCTGGCCTTTTAAGCTAGATGTTTCTTCTATTTTTGGCACAGTCCTCTTCTCCCTCCACATATATTCTCACCCTTGGGCATCTCATGTGCTGCCACAATACCAAGTATCTCCTGCCAATTCTAGGCCTCAGCCTTCTCATAAGTTCTGGACCCACATGTCCAACAATCTACAAAAATCTCCACTTGGTATCTGACCAACATCTAAATTTTAATGTGTTATAAACTGAACTGATTATCTCTCCCTACCCCCAGATCTGACTCCTTGTGACCTCACTATTTCTGTCAAGAGCACCGTCTTTCACCCAGTTTCTCATGCTTGAAACTTTGATGTTCTTTGATTTTTCCTTTTGACTTGCCTTCTCATCTCGAAGGTCCCTTCTAGCTCCTATTTTTCTGGCATCTGTTCCTAAAGAATCTGTGAAGATCATGGATTATTCTTTTGCCATAAGTCTGTGATCAGAGTATACTATTAAGACCTCCTTGTTATGTAAGAAAGAAGATGGCTGACACTGGGCAGGGGGAGTAGAGCGTAGGAAGAGAGAAATATCACTCTACAGAAATGGGAAAGTTGGTGAAACAGCTGCCTCTTTCAGTCACTCTTCTTTTCCAATGAGCCCCTCATTCCCTGGGTCCCTTACCCTGGTCAGTCCTCCCTAGTGATCCATCTCGAATAATCAAATCTTATTAGCATTGTACCCCCATTCCACAGGGTGGGTAACTCACTTTTTTCTTATTCTTTTTATCTTTCTTAATTACATGTAAATAAAAAATTAATTCATTTTTTCTCTCCCTCACTCCATCCCTTCCCTGCTCTTTGAGAAGGCAAGCAATTTAACATAGATTATGTATGTACAATCATGCAAAACAATTTCATATTCACCACATTGCAAAAGAAAATACAGACCAAAAACAAACAAACCAAGAATAATAAAGAAAGTTTTAAAAGTATGCTTCAAAATGCATTCAGACTTAATCAGTTCTTTCTCTGGAAGTAGATAACATTCTTCATCCTTCAGAATTGTCTTAGATTATTGTATTGCTGAGAACAGCTAAGTCATTCATAGATGATCATTGGATAACATTGCTATTACTGTATATAAAGTTTGACTGGGTTGGGGGGAGAGGGCTTTCACTTTTCAATAGAGGATAATGTCAAAGTAATGAATCTCTGTTGGTGAAAAGTCAGACACTCCTTTGGAGGAGATGGGGGTCTTCAGGTGTCCCTCAAATCATATGTGCAAGGGATAAAGACCCCACTGGCTAGATGCCCATTAACCTTCCTCTCTCCCTCCCACTCTAACACTGATCATTAAAGGAAATCTTAAGCTTTGTCCAAGAGCATTCAGAGGAGTTGATTACATCTGAATAGCAGTGACACACACCTAGCTCATTAGGGGTTTGGGGAGTGTGGGAGGAGAGAACATAGGAAACAGCACAAAGGGCCCAGCACCTGCAGAGACAGGTGAATAGTGGAAGTAAATGAATGGTTATGGCCCTTCCCACCTGAAGTCTAAGGACTGGCCATTACCACAAGAGCTGTACAAAGCAAACACCGCAGCTGAATACTTCAAAGGAATTGGGATCTCATCAGAGACAACATTCCCTCTGCTGACAGAGATCACAATTCCTCCATGATTTACTGGACAATTTCATGAGTTGCTGTGGCCAAAAAAAAAATCACTTGACATTCAACTTTGTGCTGATGAGCTTCTGAATCTCACTTGGCTGGTCTTCAAGGGACAGCCAATCACTGGGCCTGCACTGGCAGTCTTTTCAGGTTGGTAGAACTGCCAGCCTCTTCACTTGGCTGGCATAAACCTTTGAAAATCCAGTCATCTCCTTGTCCTATTGAGGCATCGAACGAAGACTTCTATAACAAGTCTAATGAAGTAGGATTATGGAGCAGTGCGTAGAGTGTTGGAGTTGGATTAGGAAATCCTAGGTTCAAATCCTGTCTCTAATATACCCCCAGGCAAGGCAGGTACCCTTGCTGAGTCTCAGTTTCCTCACCTGTCAAATGGAAAGGAAAGAAGTGATCACAAAGAAAGGAATAGGGGATAAAACGGAAAGAGGGGAGAGACAGACAGCAAAGGAGGAGGAGAGAGACAGTGAAAGAGAAGAAGGGGAAGGGGGAAGAAGAGTGGAGGGCAAGAAGGAGAGAAGAAAAGAAAAAGCAAAAAAAGGAAGTGAGGAAGAGAATAATTCTAATACTACTAATAGTAGTAATACTTATGCAGCTTTGAAGAATTTACAGTACTTAATACCTTGGAACCTCAATTTTTCCTTAAATAAAACAACATGATGGAATTAAATTATTTTTAAAATCCCTTCCGGCTCTGCTTCTGGGGTAACCTTCTATTGGCCCAATGGGAGCTCTCATTAAGATAAACAAGGGGGATGGGGGCGGCTAGGTGGCGCAGTGAGTAGAGCACTGGCCCTGGAGTCAGAAGGACCTGAATTTGGATCTTGCCTCAGACACTCAACACACACAAACAAAAAAAACCTAGTCCTGTGGTCTTGGACAAGTTACTTAACCCCAGTTGCCCTCCAAAAAAGAAAAAAGAAAAAAAAAGATAAACAAGGGAAACTGTCTGGAATCTGGCACCAAAGGGTCTGGATTTGAATCCTGGCTTTGTAATTTGTTATCTATGCATATTTGGATGAGTCTGTTAACATCATTAGGCCCCAATTTCTTCATCTGTAAAATAAGGGAATTAGCATAAGAGATCACTGAGATTTTACTCTTGTTGAAAATCATATAAGAAGGAGGCTACAGAAGCTCATTGTTGTTTGTCCTTCATTCTCCAAGAGGACCAATGATATCATGAGGGTGACTTTAGAGTGAATTGGATTTAAGTGAGGCAGAGCCATGCAAAGACAGCAGCCCCACTCTCTCCTCCAGAGTTATCAGAGTCCCTTGGCAAGACATAAGTCAAGGATCTTGAAAGCTGGACTCTGAACTGAGCTGGAGGTGGGGAATGCAAGTTGGGGAAATCATACCTTTACAAAAAAGCTTTCAACCCTAGATGGGTTATGAGAATTGTTCAGTAACTGTCAGGCTTAAAGGAAAATTTAGTGGTGACCTTTTAAAGTGATTCAGCAAAAACCTTTGCTCTCTAAACTTGTACTTTTGAGTCTGAAATAAACTCAAGAAAATAGCTTTTAAGCTAGTTCAGCAGAAGAAAAAAAGGGGAGGTGTTTCTTCAACCTAAACCTCCAATGATCTGATATTCTCATCAATTTCTTCCACTTTGGGGGAGGGAGGAGGAGAGAGTTCAGGAGCCACTGGCCAGGAACAGGCAAGCGCCTAAGGAAGAGCCTATCAGCACACTATCAGAAGGGAAAGCTGAGGACTTTAGTGGAGTTCCCCATCAACACCACAGACTACTAATGGCACATGTTTCCTGCGTGGTGGAAGTCTGTGGGAGGGAGCGTTTCCTCCCCTGTGGGACTGGCCATTTCCCCTGGGTATATTTAGAGAATCCCCAGAGAGGCTGGCCAGCCACCCTCTTCCTCTGTGATCATTGGAGAGAGAAAGAAAGAGAGAGAGAGAGAGAGAGAGAGAGAGAGAGAGAGAGAGAGAGAGAGAGAGAGACAGAGAGAGAGAGAGAGAGAGAAATAGAGAGACAGAGAGAGAGAGAGAGAGAGAGAGAGAGAGAGAGAGAGAGAGAGAGAGAGAGAGATTGTTCATAAGCATCTTGGATCATTAAGAATAAGAAATGTTCCTCGAGAACCAGGTGAGTTTCATTATCTTCAACCATCACATGTAATCACTTTTTGGAATCTCTTCCAGGAAATTGTCATTGTGAAAGCTGGTGAGTGAGGGTAAAATGCTTTCTCAAAGAGGTGTTTTTGAGCAGGTTTAGCCTGTTAAATAAATCCTTCAGCTTTGGCAATGTTATAAGGATTGATCAGAAATGTACAGGACCAAAGGATTTAGAGTTGGAAGGAGCCTTGGGTATCACCTATTCAGTTTGAAGGAGAAAATGACGCTAGGGACTAAAAAATCCTTTCTAGCCTAAGAGGGTCCAGCACTCCTAACTTGGTGCCTATCCCATATGGATCCATAGCCACAGCACAGGGCAAGGTGCCACCTGCAGAGGTCAAGCCTCTCACCTATGCTAGTTTGCTAAGCACGATGGTTGGCCAAGAGGATATCTGAAGACAAGCAGGGACCACTTGTGCCACTGCTGCATTGGAAGAGGGAAGGGAAGAGAAAGCAGGTTGCATCCCTCTGCCAGGAACATCTGTGACAGTAAAAGCTGTTGGCGTGGCAAACCCCCCATGGCATGATGCTTCTGTTTTGTGTTGCTTTTAAAGCCAGGGAGAAAAGGGAAGGAGGGGGGAGAAAATAATATCCTGGAGAAAATAAGACACTCCTCTTCCTAAGTCCCTCCATCTGTCAGAGGTGAGCTTTTGCTTGGTAAGAACAAAGGCCAACAAGATGTGGCTGTTTCTTGAACACTAAGTTCTGTTTTCAGGCAGGAATCTGACCAGGTAACCTGAGTTGGCAGGCAGTGGCTCTTTGCCAATTCAGGGATGACCAGTAAGACAAGGGAGCCAAGAATCCAGCCCTTGTAACCAGAGTCCAAAGGATTCTCCTTGGGAATTCATTAACAAGAGCTCTGCCAAATCACTGAGGCTCTCCCCAAGAAGACTTTCCTAGACAGAGAGGGCCTGGCTCCTAGACACAAATGCCTTGGCTACAGATGTCCCTGGGTGAGGTTTTAAACAGGGTCCTGTAGATGCCAGGGTGTGCAAAGAGGTGCAGACAGGGGGAGAGACATAGCATCCTTTCTAAAGGAAGCAGAAGGCTTATGGGATTAATACGATGCTTGAGACAGCTTTGCTTGTACCATTTACATTTCCAAGGCAATTTATGAAAATCCTCCTTTTTGAAAATGTGGATAATTGAAAATGGGATTCAGAAACAGCATGTTCGTGGGTGTTAAAAGCCTCGCTTCAAATGGAACTGACCTAGTCCACAGCCAGGGATAGAGAACAGGGGGAGCCAGAGAGAGAGAGAGATAAGCAAGGAAAGGTATTCAAGTTTTCCCTGTCAACTCTCGACTGCTGGCAATCTATGCATCAGTGCTCTTTTCCCTCCCAGGACCCAAGTTCTCAGGACTTATAAATGAGAAAAGCAGTATGCAATAGTGGATGGAGCACTGGACCTGAGTTCAAATTCCATCTCAGACAACCAATCCTGGACCTCTGTTGTCCTTTTCTACTCTGTATGTCTGATATAGTGGTGTTTAGTCTTATCCTCAATGTCCCCTATGTAATTTTCTCCTACTTTGTTCAAGTCAATTGCTCGACCAATCAAAATGCCTTCTCCCCTACTGCATCTCTGCTTCTAGAACCCCAACCTTTTAAACCCCTTCCTATGTTCTCTGAGTATTCCTATTCCTGGTCTACACTCCTTCAGCCCTGATGTGTGGTTGTATGTGTATGTGTGTGTGGGTATATATGTGTATGTGTGTGTGACACATATGAACCACACCTGGCTTCAGGGAGTTTCCATTCTATTCACATTTATAAAGCTTGTTATACATACAAAGTACTTTCATAAGCTCATAGGAGCATAAAATTACAAGCTAGGAGGACCTGAAAGGTCTCAAATCCAACCCTTGCTTTTATAGATGAGGAAATTGAGGCCTGAAAAGGTTAAGGGTCTAGAGTCTCACTACTGGCAGAGCCAGGACACAAATGCAGGTCCTCAGACTCCAAATCTAACGTTATTTCCACTAAATGATACCAACTAGGTGGCACAGTGGATAAAGCACTAGGTCTGGAGTTAGGAAGACCTGAGTTCAGATCCAGCCTCAGACACTTACTAGACATGTGACTCTGGGCAAGCCACTTAACCTTGTTGGCCTCAGTTTCCTCATCTGTAAAATGAACTGGAGAAGGAAGTGGCAAACTGCTCCAGTATCTCTGACAAGAAAACCCCCAATATGGTCATGAAGAGTCAGACACAACTGAATAACAACAAAGTAGTAGTATGTCTGTTTTATAGATAATGAGACTGGTTCAGAGAGATTATATGGATGGAAACTGAGTCTTTTATTTCATTGATATGAGGTCCTCTGAGATAAAGAAACTCCATCTACAAAGGCAGGTTGGCACCTTCTCTGTGATTTACATTGTTGCCTAGAGAATGGAGAACTTAAATGATTTGTCCAGGGTCACACTGCTAATAAGTGAAGAGGTAGGAAATGAACCCAGATTTTTTCAGCTCCAATGGAGGGGAGAGAGAGAACAAGCATTTATTGAGCATTACTATGTTCTAGATACTGTACCAAGTGTGCTTTCTATACACCATGGCATGATGCTTCTCACATATGGAAATCTGACTCATAATTAGAAGAGGGGACTAGTAATCATCTCAGCTGTATGTATCTGATTTTCCCAACCAGCCTGTAAACTCCCCAATAGCGGAGGGCCATACTTTATGCTTCTTTATCTCCCCCATCACACTGAACAGTATGAAATGGATAAAACTGTGTCATTTAGACTCGGAAGGGACCTTGGAGATCACATAATCTAAGGGCTCTTAATCTGGGGTCTACGAAGTTAAAAATGTTTTGATAACTATATTTCAAAACCATTCACTTTCTCTGGAATCCATTGTATTTTCTTTATGCATTTACAAAAAAAAATGTTATTCTGGGAAGGGTTCATAAGCTTCCCCAGACTCTGCCAAGGGACTCTATGCCATACAAAATAATTAAGGAGCCCCGACCTAATCTAACTCCTTCATTTTATAGAGAAGGACATTGAGTCTAAGAGGACAAAGTGAAGGACCCAGGGGATAAGTAACTGAGTCAGGATTTAAATCCAGCTTCTCTGACTCCAAATTCAGTGCCTTTATCCATTATACCATTCTGCTTCTCCCAATAAGTACTTATTGATCCATTGCTTCTCAAGCTGCCACTCCCTTCCTTCCATTATTAGAAGTAAACACAGAGAAGGTGGACTGAGCTGGAGCTTGAAGGCTGATGAGTAGGCTTTGGCTGGGCTGAAGCACTCATCCTTTGCAGGAAAAGGGAAGTAAGCAAGGAAATTTCACTGCATCTCTGGGGCCTACTCTGACCTTTCCTGAACTAATGGATTAAGGATTGGCCTCTTGCCCCTTCACCTCATTGACCAGACTTTTCTCCTGATGAGGAACTAAATCAACATCTCTGCCTTAGTCATTAGCAAAGAGCTAATAAAAAGGACCAAGGCGCCAAGGAGATTTTGTCTCCTCTTATTAATTCAATCACTCCACACAAAAGGGAAAGATTGAGGCCTAGCTTCTCTCCAGTGAAGGGTCTGACAGACCCTCTCTGGGGAAATTCAAGGAAGTAATCAATCCAAAGTCATTTCGGCTAGACATAGGCAGAGACTAGCAGAGGCCTATAGAAGAGAAAGTTACCAGGTATCACACAGTATGATGTAGAACCAGACTGGGAGTGATGACTGGGGAGTGAGGCGATGTGTGTTCTAGTTCCAGCTCTGTCATTGACTGGATGGCCATGGCTAGGTCAGGTCCCTTCTCCATGTCACAGTCTTCACATCAGTAAAATGAATGGTCTCTAAGGCTACACATGCAGAATTTTAAAATCCTATGAAACAAGAACTAACTAAAATTTTGGTGTGTTTACGCATACCTAAGACAGCAGGATTTTTAGAGCTAGGGGAGGTTTTGGAGGCCCATCCCCCCCCCCCAATTTACAGGTAAGAAAACTGAGGCAAGAGAACAGATGGTCACCCGTTAGTGATAGAGCCAGGTCTTCTGGATCCCAGGTTAATTATTCTTTCTAGTAGAAGGAAAGCTTCCTGAGATCAGGGACACAATTCTTGGTGCATAGACAGCATTTAATAAATGCTTGTTTGTTGAGCATCTTTTTTATTTTGGCTTCTTAACCCTGGAATCAGAGACAGCATAGTGGATAAGGTGATAAGAAAGGCAGGAAGACTGAGACACTCAAACTGTCTGACCTTGGACAAATCCTTTAAACTCTCAGCACTCTAAACAACTAAGATTCTTATTTTCAGAGAAAGTGATGATCACCATTGGTAGAGGGAGTTCTCTTTTCCAAGAAAACTATGGGTCTAGCTAGCCTTTATCTCCAGCATTTTTCACAATACTTTGTTTATTTATTAAATTTGAATTGTTAAATTCCCACTATGCCACCCTGCCTATGTAACCAGAGCTGGACCAGTGGACACCCCTAGTCCATAAAACAAGCTTCTTAGAATACTATGATGGAGCAAAACCCACTGATGCGTCATTCAGCAGGTACCACCCCCTGTGCTTTGAGTGTTTATCCTTCCTCATGTTACCAGGATCTTTACTATTCCCAGGGCTGCAGGTAAACCAAAGAAAGACAGACTGTAAGCTATCAGGTATCACCCTAAGTGTATTTGAGATTAAGGCTGAATTGTGCACAGATGTACTTGACATCTGGGTCCCAAATGACACCTGGAGACCCTGGGGCACCTGGTTTGGGTCAGAAAAGGGCCAACAAAGTCCAAGCCACTTGTTTTTCTTCAGTGGTCCCCTAAGGGAAATTCAATCAATTCTCCGTTCAGTCATATTCTCTGGTCCTCCACTCTGAGCTCACACTTGCAGAGCTAGGAAACTGAAAGGGACTTTTTCAACAGGCCTGTTTGACAGATTACATTTTATATATCTCAGCAAACCTTCTTTGATGTGGTCTCTTTCTACCCTTTCTCCCCCACACATACATCACATTCACCCATTCTGCCATCAACCAACTCAAAACCATGAGTAAGCACTGGTAAAGTCCTTCAAATGTCAGTTTGTTTACCAAATGTCAGAGTTGTTTCAACCCCTCTTGACTACCTAACCTCACTCTTCCATTCAGTTGATGTCACCCCAGTGAGAATTAAAAGCCCCACCCCTAGGATTAGAGTCTTCCTGTGACTAAACTATATCTTGACATACACACCCACCTTCCTTTCCCACCCTTTCCCTTTCGGAATCCTTTACCCGAACCTCAAGTACCCAGAACTATATTGCTGCCTTAATCCTCTCATCACAGAAGAAACCCTGATGAATTCACATCTGAATGCTAGACACTGAATGTTTTCTTATTCCCAAGAAGATTTATATTTGAAGCAAGAAAAGTTTATCCTATTTTCAGCATTTAATAAATGTATCCATTCATTCATTCAAATAGCCACTGAAAGAGTGAACCTTAACCTCAGGGAATAAATTGTTAATAGTGGGATTTCAAGTAATAAGGAGTTTAGTAAAGCAGGTATTTTTAGAAGTAGCCAAAAGACCATTCCCCTTGTCCTGAAATCATACTTTGTACCAAGCAGCTACTTAGAGGTAAGACAAACTGCTTTCCTTCTTCCTAACCATACGTGGTCAAGAGGGCTAAGAAGGCCCAGCAGGCTTACCAGAGAAATATCTTTGCCTTTGCATAAATCAGCACCCACTGAGGAGTTGACATCTAGAAGTAGCCACTCTGAGCTACTTACCTACCCAGGGCCTTGAGTAGCAGGGCTGTCTTTAACACAATATTTTCTTAAATAGGTCAAAATAAAACACAATTTCTTATCAACAGGACAGACATTCTAATGGTCAAATCCTGAGAGCAATTCAATTCTAGTAACTTGTCCTAGGAGAGAGCTACTTTGATGAGCTCTCTCAGACAAATCATTACAAATAACCCCGGCAAGTGTGTTCATTTTTGCTCAGCTCTGTTTTCAAAAAAGACTAAAATCTGAGTTTTAGCAGACTCCATACTGTATGTGAGCCCATAGTATGATATGGAAATATGCACGGCAGACTTGCCCACTGAATCAGGAAGCTCTGATTTCAAGTGGGGCACCCTTCTGATGGTGGTTATGTGACCCTGGGCAAGTCCCAATCTTTCTATGCCTCAGGCAACTCTCCAGTTATAAAGAGAAGAGCAGGATCTATCCAAATTGTTAGAAGGAGTTTCCTCACCAATAATTCCTAGTATGAGTGAAATCATAGTTCTGCTCCTCCTTTCCTCTCTCCAAAAAAAAAAAAAAAACAACACCTCAATGTAAGTCAACAGGATGACATACGGACCAAAAGAGCCAATTTGATCTTAAACTATAGAAGATGTCCTAAAAGTCTTAGTGCTAGTTTAATCTTTAATTGATCCAATTTAACTACACTAATGCAAACTTCGAGGATATTCTATTAATAAAAGCATAATCCTGAACAAGAGAGGTAAAGGAATGGCATGGTCCAATAAGACAGAACCCCTCTATTCAGCACCTGTCAGTCTATCACTTTCAGTTGTGGGGGCCACATTTTAGGATGGGCATTGACAAGACAAAGGTCATCCAAACAAAACTGGCTAGCATGACAAGTCTAGAAACTATAACCAATGAAAACTAGCAGAAAAGATGTTTAGTAAGAGAAAAGACTTCAGTGGAACATGGTGGCTTCTTTTTCAGATATTTGAAGAACTGTTGTGCAAGGGAAGAACTCATTTTTTTTCTGTATTGCTTTAAAGAGCAAAACCTGTACCCCTTGGTGGCAATTTTAGGGAAGTAGTTTTTGGCTCAGCTTAACAAAAAGCTACCTAATGATTAGATCTGTCTGGCAATGGAAACGCATGTTTTGTGAGACAGTGAGCTCCCCATTACTCAGAATCTTCCAGGGCAGCTAAATGACCAGTCACCAAGTTTGCCATATGTCTGTATGAGATAGGAATGACACTAGAAAACCCCACTTGCTTCCCATGTGATCCTGAACAAGCCATTTCACTCCTCTGAGCCTCAGTTTCCTCATCTGGAGGATATGAGGTCAAACTAGATGACTCCTAAGCTTCCTTCCAGCTCTAAATCTGCAATCCTTTGACCTTATGACCTCTATAACCCTTTAAACCCTTTAAATCTCAAAGATGAATGGCTCAAGTAGGCATCAGATAAGTGGGAATGCTATAAAGGGGATTTTTATTCTATTTTGGTCTAGACTGGATGACCACTGAGGTCCTTTCAGTCTCTGATGTTCTGTGATTCTATGACCCAAAGTCACCTAGAGAATCTGTAGCTGAGTCACAGCTTGACATATGATGATTCAAACACTATGGAAATATCCATAGCTAAAAAGTTCAGGAAGCATTGCTTTAAAACACTTTATAGTGGCATATGTATATTTATATATGTACACACACACACACACACACACACACATATATAATATGTGCATATGTGTATATACATATATATCTGTTCTTAACATAGGGAAATTTTTAAAAATAGGAATTTTAGTGAACTGCAAGCTCAGTATGAGTCAATGGTGTAATAATGTGTTTCCTAAAAAACTCTTGCAACCTTAGGCTGCATCGATAGACTTATAATGCTCAGGACAAGAGAGATGAGTGTACCTCTTGACTCTTGCTATAATACTCCAATGGACATTTTTTCAACAGATCCATTCACTCATCTCAGCAGATACTCCCTCATATACAGAATAGAATCCAACCACACCTTCTCATGCTGTGTTATTCTTATACATGTCCTTCCATAATTTCTTCATGAAGGATGGGTCCAACACACTGAAGACTTTCCTCTATTTCTTTCCATGTCCCATAGGTGCTAGTTCTGCTGCTATCGTTCATTCTCACACCATAACTGACTCACTTCACTTTCTGGTCTTGTACACCTTCCATGATGTCTTTTTTAATGTGTCATTGCATTAAGAAATTAAAGGGATCCCATTCTCAAAAAGGTATACAGTACATTCTTAACAATTAAAATGGCCCTGCTGCTCCCCGAATCCCTCAAAGAGCAAATTAACAGATTTCTCTTCTGGGCATCAAAGAAGGCCATGTGAAAAAATACAGAATGTCTGTGTGTATGTGTGTGTGCGTGCACATGCACACTTGGTCCCCTTTGGATTGATACAAACGGCATCCTTGCCTTTCGTGTGTCTTTGGAGCCTGACAGGAAATGATAAGTACAATCTCTTAACAAAATAAAAGTTAGCTCCAGTAACTTTCCTTGCCCCAACATAAACAAGGCTTGTTTCTTTGTACAGCACTGAAACTTTGATCCTCTACACAATTTTCCTTTGAGCAGCTGCTATACCTTGTCAAGGGGCAACTCTGAGAAATATATTTTTTCATCTCACTCAAGAGAATGTAGGGGATTTTTCTTTTTTCATATCCTTGATTCTGATGGCAGCCGCTTTCCCTATTGCCAGTGTTGAATGTGATCCAGGCAGTTTCCAGAGTCCATATGAAACAACCTTGAATGGACATGGTATTTGGAACACAAGAGCTAAATTCACCCTACTTGGGCAACATGACTGCTGCCCTTTCTTTTGTCCCTACCACAAACCTCACCCCAATAACCTCTCTTAATGACAGATATCCCTGTCTTTGGGTACAAGGCTAAAATGGTATCTAAGATGCCAAAATCTTCCCTCAAGTCCTATGACTTTTTGTTGCAAAGAGCATTTATGGTTCATTTGAAGTGGTCCCTTGCTTCACAGCACACTTACCAACCCCCAGACACTAACGGAGAGCCCTTTGAGCACTCAAGAGAATTGTTATTTCAGAGAAAAGCCTGCACTAAATGGCTTTCCTTAGTGGACTCTCAAACAGCTCATTCAGAAGTTCACATTTTACATATTTTGAGGATGAATTGTTGACAATGGCTTCCATATAATAAGAGCTCATTTTTGCCCCACTGGGACTCAAGACCTGTGACATAAAGAATCATCAGTGTGAGGAATTTCTAGTGTGGAAGCTCCCTCCACCGATGCAGACCAGCAATTTAACTTTTAGAGATCTTGGGGAGGTGGGGTGGAATTGGGAGGTGAGGTTAATTGCTCAGGATCACCCAGTCAGAATGTAACAAAAACAGAGCTAGAACCTACAGCTTCCTGACTCAGAGGTCAGTTTTCCATCCACTGTACCACGCAGCCTCACTCTGTCTCCCAATATAGGTTCAATATATAATGATAATGACAAAAATTATCCATGGAGATTACTTGGGACACACTTTTTATGTCACTCCTGTAACAAAGCTTCTTATTCTTTTTTCTCATTTCCCCAATATTCTCACTGACTCTGTCTCTGTCTCCATCTCTCTCTGTCAGCCTCTCTGTTTATCTCTCCCTCTCTGTCTCTCTCTCTCTGTCTCTGTCTCTCTCTGTATCTGTCTCTCTCTGTCTTTCTGTCTGTCTCTCTCCCTCTCATTTACTTACACACACACACACACACAGACACACACACACACACACACACTTTTGTATACTTTAAAAACCTACAAGTCCTAGATTTCAGTGAATTAGAAATTGATCACCAAGAGGATAATATTTCATGCTTTTAGTTCCTTCTTAGTATCATTGCTCATGCCATGACTCCTCCTTCTCTTCCTCTTCCTTTTCTCCTTCTTTTTTTTAATTTGCTTTTTGGAAGGCAATTGGGGTTAAGTGACTTGCCCAAGGTCACACGGCTAGTTTTTGTGTTAAGTCCTTCTGACTCCAGGGCTGGTGCTCTATTCATTGCACAACTTAACTCTTCTTCTTCTTCTTCTTCTTCTTCTTCTTCTTCTTCTTCTTCTTCTTCTTCTTCTTCTTCTGCTTCTGCTTCTGCTTCTGCTTCTGCTTCTGCTTCTCTCCTTTCTCAAACTGGATGTAGAGGGGGCCATTCATGGCCTAAACCCATGCCTGCTCTGTAGGTTAAGTTTTGCTGACTTGCTCCATCTCTGAGGTAGTTTTTCCCTTCTCAGACAACCTGGCAGTCCTCCTACTGCCAGGACTCACTATATTAATTACAAACTTAGTGTAGAAACACAATCAACATACCTACTTCAGGTCAGAACTCTCTAGTTCCAGAAATCCCCCAGCCTCAGCCTCCCTTAAGAGCTAGGACTCTGGGCCTAGGCAGCCATGCCCAGCTCCGCCCAGACTGTCATCTTCTTGCTTATACAGATCTTAATTAGCCTTTTGGATTCAGTTCCAGTCTACCTCCATAAAGGCTTCCCTTAACTTTTTCTTTATTGTTTAACTTCCTACTCAATTCATATGTATAGATCTCTCCTTTTGGCACTTATGAGGATAATGCAAAGGGGTAAATGCTTTGTGCATCTGTATGACTTGTGGACTATAAGCCTTGCAGGGTAGGGACTGAAACTATGTAAAACTTGGAATCATTTTACCTGTCTGCAAAGCCACAATTTGAAATTTCTGCCCCCTTTGCAAATGGCACTAAATATGCCTCTGGGAAGATAAGATAATTCATTTCAGAGAAGAGAGGCATCATAAAGCCACTGTTAGAGAGTCTAGCGAGGTTGGTAGAAGAGGTAGACAGGGAGGACTTGACCTAGGGTATGGCCACCTTGGGAAAGAAGCTTCTATTTGGTAGTCTCCTATTTTAATGACCTACTAACTAAGAGGGAAAATTGCTGAGTTGATTAGAGTATTGGCTTGGACTCAGGAAGAGCTGTGTTCACAACTCATGTCTGAGACTATTTAAGAGCATGTTATTTAACTTCTGTGTTCCTCTGGTAACTCTCTAAAACTTGTTCACTAAATCACAGATGAGATATTCTACTTTTGGTGATTAGTGTCCCTACACCAGGGGCTCCACATGCTTAAAAAATCAGAAATCATTTTTGTCCATGTTCTTGCTAACTAGATACTAGCTTCATTTGTCTATGTCTCTGAAGGATTGAAAGTGTTGTTAGTGCCCCCCTCACTATATTCCAATATCCCTGAACCAAGTCCCAGTTGTTCCACTTTAATTACTGTATTGCCATACCTCCCTGGGCCTCAGTTTTCTCTCGTGTAAAATGGATGGTATGATCTAAGTGATTCCACGGTCCAGTCTAGCTCAGCATTGGTATCTGATGAATACCTGTTGAAGTGGATAGAATCAACCTGGGGTAGAGCAAGAGACAGTATGTTTAAAACTAAAGCAGAATCCAAATAATGGAAAATTGAATTCATCCATTCTTTAGGGGATAAACATAAAGGTCTTGCATGGCAGCTGGGGAGCCATTAGAGATCCTCGGAAAGCCGGAAGATTATCCTACCTGCTTCATTGCCATCACTCTTAATAAGCAGCAGCCAGTGCAATAATGAAATGGCATTTGATGGACAACTCGATATGGTCCCCAGAGCCTTCAGTAGAAGAGGTTTACTAGAGGAATAGAAAAGAAAAAGGAAAAATAAAAATAAATAACTAGGTTTTGCTGAATTTATGTTTAGGAGAGTTCAGACTATGATTCCCACAGTCAATTCAAACAGTACTTAGGAGTGAAAAAGAATTTAGAGGAGGAAAAAAATTGAATCATGCATATGGAACAAAGCTTTAATTATTAGAATTTCTCCCGCTTGCTGGTGGCTTTTGTCAAGAAGGCGCCTTTCGAAGGCTCTGCTTGTGCTCCTGTTCCCATGACAGCAGCCTCATATTTCACCAGGGTTAGCATCTCTTTTCTGCTCCACAGTCACTGATTAATGCTCTGACCCATGACCCATTAACCCCCCACAACAACAGAACATAAGACAAATGTCTGTACTGCCCTAGAGTTTAAATTGGTTTAAATAAGGTCTTTCCTGTTCAGGATTTGGGAATATTAGGTCTTAATGATTTGTTTACATGGAAAAAATACAACCTCCCACCATCCCTCACTCACCACCCTCCCCATGCCTGAGCTTTCTCCCCTATATTAGGGAAAAGGGAACCCAAAGATCTATAAAACTAGTCACCCTCTTCTCACATACACATGAACCAGAAAGAAAAATTCATCACTTGCTTGTTTCTGATTAGAACCAAAAATATCCTGTAGAGAAACTGCCAGTTAAGTCTAAAGGAATGAGGAGGGAGGAGATAATAATGACTTTTTAAAGAAAAAACCTTATCCATTCTGTACCAGAAGAGAATGGCAAGACATTTCCCACATTCTTCCTATTTCTATAGGCACAGAACAATCTTGAGCACAAGCCAGCTCCCTCAAAGATCATGTGGCCCCTGACAGGTTTGAATCCACCTGAAATCATAAATCAGTATGTTGTAGTGTAGAAAATGTTGGACCTGCATGCAGTAAGCAGAGACCTGAGTGCTAATCCCATCTCTGACATTTACTTACTGGGTAACCAAGAAGTTCATTAATCTCTCAAACCCTCCTATGTAAGGATTGTTGTAAGAATCATATAATATAAATACATGGGAAATACTTTACAAACCTTAGAGCAAAACTTATAAAATTTAACTGTTATTATTGTGGGGGGGGGGGAGACAATCAAGGTTAAGTGACTTACCCAGCGTCACACAACTAGTAAGTATCTGAAGCTGGATTTGCTCCCAGGTCCTCCAGACTCAAGGACTGGTGCTCTATCCAATAGCTTTCCCTTGTTGGCTATTGTAATTGATGAGAGACCATGAGAAAGATACAAAGGTAGGAATAAACATCATGTGTCTGACATTGGAAGAGCCTGATTGACTGGGGCATAGACTCTTAAACTAGAGAGTGGTGTAAGATAAGGTAGGAAGGGTCAACTTGTATGCAGTTGTAACTGAACTGTTTGTATTTGCATCTTCTGGCAGTGAAATGACCATTGAAAGTTTTGTGCAAAGGCCTGGCAGGATGGGCAAAATGATCTGTAAGATGCCTCCCCACTCCAAAACTCTTTGAAGTGATCAAAGCCTCCTGGAACATTGGCCTGGTGGTCTGTAAGGGAATCTGCACTGTCTGTGCTGCTATAGTGCTAGAGAGAGCTCAGTGGTTATCAAGTAATCCTAGAGACCCTGGCCCACATTCTGGCATGCTGGGAATTTGAAGACAGCTGTATTGCTCATAGGTATACTTGGTTGTGGCTATAGACTGGACTTGAAGGAAAGAAGATCTAAATTCAAATTCCTCCTCATATACTGACTAGTTGTTTGACCCTGGATAGGTCACTTAACCTCTTTTAACCTCAATTTCTTCATCTGTTGTACAGTGGCACCTACTCTGAAGGGGGTGTGTGTGTGTGTGTGTGTGTGTGTGTGTGTGTGTGTGTGTGTGTGTATGTATGAATGAAATGAGATCATATATGAAAAGCATGTTACAAAACTTAAAAAAAGAATTCTATAAAAATGCTGCCTTATCACAGTGCCTGGCACAAAGCAGGCATTTAATAAGTGTTTATTGATTGATTTTGTTACTGGGTGTTTTTCATTCTCTCTTCCTGATGTTGCTGGAGAGGTCAAAGCCCGAGTTCTCATTTATTGACCTTATACTGTGATCTGTCCATTTTACAGAAGAGAAAACTGTTCCAAAAGGTTTAGATAATTTCTCCAAAGTTGTAGATCCAGAACATTGCTGTCCCAGAGAAGACAGCTTTCTCCCAAGAGAATCCGCTTAGGCTAACCAGTTCCCATTTGTGGTGCCTTCCAGGAACTGTCCAACAGTATTACTCAGGCTGGCTAAGTAAGCAATGCTGAGGAATTAGGAACCCAGGTCTAGTTGAGGGAAAGGAGATCAGAGACATTGTCCAGCATTAGGCTGATTTCAAAGATGACATAGCCTCTTTGCTTCCTAAATCCTTTCTTCTCATACCTTTCCAACGACCTTTTATTAGGGATTTATTCTGTACAGAGCACCGTGTTAAGGCACTGCGGGTGATACATAATTTAAATAAAGTATGATCCCGGTAAGAATTGTATCACCGAAATTTAAAAGAATTGGACCAAAAGGCCTAGTCTTCACCTCCTAGTTTACCGATGAAGCAACAGAGGACTAGAGAGGTTTAAAAGACCGGTCCAATGCCCCACACCAAGTCAGGGCAGAGCCAGAACTGAAATCTGGATAACATGACTCTCATTCCCTGTATTCTTATTGAATTAAGACTATCTTCCTGCTGATAAAAACTCTGAGCCCTGGGCAGGAGAGAACAGAGGCGAAATCTGAGACCCGACAGAATTCCTTACTTCTAGTTAACTCTCTACAAGTTGGCATTGGCTAGAAGTGGGGAGGGGGGAGTGGGAGGGGATGCAACCCAAAGAATTGGTACTTGGGGAGAAGTTGGGGTGGGAACACTGGGAGGGTTATTCTGCTCTCCTGGATGCAAGTGCGCTCTTAAGAGAAAACAAACCATCCAAACGTTGTCCAGTCCCACTGAGAAAGGGCTTGGAGAGGCTCCCCTTCTCTGCCTCTTCCTCCTCTTCCCTACAGTATCACCTTCATCCTCTCTCCACCCACTCCTCCCTCCCGGACTCAAATCCTCGGAACGTCTGAGAGCAAAGGAAGGCATGAGCGCATCGGGTCCCCAGTGAGTGAGCCGAAGCCTGGGGGAGGAGGCGATGGGTGGGAGGGAGGGAGAGACCGAGGAAGGAGGAAGGAGGGTGAAAGAGAAGGAAGGAAGGAAGAAGGGAAGGCAAGAAGGAGAGGGAGGAGGGACGCAGGCTCCAGTCACAGGCTAGGCGCTAAGCTGGGCGCTAAGGGAAGGAGGGGTCAGCCTCGCCCATCCTTCCAAGGTTGGGTCGTGGGGGGAGGGGGAACCCGCAAAGGCTAAGCGCTTCCCAGCGCCAGCTCCCACCCTACCCCAGCTGGCCAGCGTGGGGTTAGGGACCAGAGCGTTGCGGGCGCCTCCTTCAGCCTTGTCCAGAACCGCAGCGCTGCTCTAAGCCGGGTAAGTCCGCTGTGCGCTCCACTCCCCTCCCACCCCCCGAGCCCCCAAACCGGGCGCAGACCAGTCAGGAGCTGGAGCCAGAGCTGTAGACAGAGCAGGAGCCACCACAGGCTGGCTGCCAGAGCTTGGGGCCAAGCTGCGCAGTGCCGGTAGAGGCTGTTGGGGGGTTGGGGGGTAGGAAGATCCTCTGCCTTAGGTTCCGGCTCTTTCCTCTTCAGTGCCTGGACAGCGCCCTGGGCGCACTGCTTACGCAAGGATCCAAACCTCCAGATCGTAGTGGCAGAGCTGGGAGATTTGGAGGAAGGGGTACCGTGACCAGCTGGACTGGCATGGTATTTGGGTGGGTCACAGGGTGCAGGGGGTGGCGGGGGAAGAGAGATGATGATGGGCCTCTTTTTCTTTGAAATTGGCAGAGCTAGGCAAAGGTGTTTGGAAAGCTCCCAAGCAAGGCAGAATGTTCGGGGTTGGGGATCATTGGTAGATAAGGAGGATGGGCGAATGGTGGGAGGAGGAGAAGCTCATAAGGAGAGTTGGCATAGTCTTCCCGAACCCATGTTCTCTTATCTACCGGGCTCTAGCTGGCAGGGAAAGAGTTAAGGCACTTGCAGCTCCAAGCCAAGCAGGACAGGACGGTGACTTCCAACAGGTCCACCCTGACTCGATTTCCCTGACAGATGGGCTCAGCTTTGTTCCTACTGTGGTGCTTGGGGAAACGATCATAAGTGAGATTGGGGGGCAGTACTAACTGGGAGCAGGACCAGGGAGCAGATGCCTTCTCAAGGTCTCTTGCACATACATTATCTATGCCACTGGCCACCTGTGCAAGTTCTGTAGAACAAGGCAGCTTAAGGCTTTAATATACTTTCCACTCTCACCTCCCACCCCCAAGAAAGCATTAGGCATTACCCGACCTTACCTAAGTGCCCTGTTCTGTTCTAACATACTCTCCTCTGGCCTCATTTTCCTTTCCTGCATTCAGTTCACTATCTGACCTCACCTTTGTCTCCAGAAAGTGCAGAAACTTTAACTGATGACTTCAGAGAGGGTAACAGTGTGGGGTGAGATTCCTGCCATATTTAAATAACAGCAACAAAAATATTTTGCATGTGCTCCTTTCTATGCTTTTCCAAATACTTTCATGTCCATCATCTCACGTGATTCCCACAACATCACTGGGATACAGGTTGGGTAAATGCTAATAATTTCACTACAAGAGGAAATTGAGAAGTTAAATGAATTAAAGAACACAGCATTTCCTTAGTGAATTGATTCTAGTTTATAATTGTTTACATTTATATTGGATTTTATAATATGTATTCCCTAAAACAAACCATGAGATAAGATAGAGGAAGCACTATTAGCCCATTTTACAGATGAAAAAACTGACATAGCCTAGTTTAATTGGGAAAGCACTGGATTTTGGATTTGGATTCTGACTTTGTGTGATATAATACAAAGAGTGCTTGTGGGTGGGGGAGTGACATGGATTATTTTTTCCTGTATGGGCTGCTGAAGTCCCTTCTAGTTCTCAGATTCTCAGAGTGAGGAAGGGGTTCTCCCAGGCCTCCTGGGTCCTTTCTATCCCTAATTCCATCTTTGTGACTTTGGATTAGTCACTTAATGTCTCTGGGCCTCAATTTCTTTATTTGTAAAATCATAGGATTAGAACAAATGTCCTCTGATGTCCCTTCTTTCTCTAGATCTCCAAAACTCTGATCTTAAGAATCCCATGCAGTCACACAGCCAGTTTCGTACAAACCAACATGAGATCTGGAGTCCAGATCGGCTGACCTCTGCTCTACAGTTTCTTTTACTACAAGATGCTGGGATGTTTGACCAACTGTTCACATGTGTATCTTGCATAGGAATAACCATACACACCCCCAAATAATTAAAATTGTTCAATTATCTCTTCAGGGGTGACCCTCAATGAAGAATATCTGTAAGAAATCAATTACATTAAGTATTAACCTGTGAGAAATGAAAGCAAGCTTGACTACGAAAGAAGGCAAGAAAAGGGACAAGAGAGACTGTCTGCGGGCAGTCCTTTGGAGATGGCCTCCTCAGAAGCCATCCTCTGCCCTCACTGATGTAATTGGCACAAAACATGTGCCACTTCCTGCTTTGTAATAGATTAGGATTTGAAACGCTTTGAAATGTCGGGGGGGGGGGGGGAAATGAGATTTTAGTTTTGAATATGAGGCAGAATCACTGAGGTGGCCCTGCAAGGAGTTTTGTTATGCCATAGAAAGAGAAGAGGGACCTCTGAAAAAAATTATGAAGTCAGAGGAGCATCTTTGGAGCTTGCTGCCTACCTATTCTATACTCTTTCCTCTATTCCTCAGAAGCTCAGTTCCTCCATGTTCAACTTCCCTTCCCCTATCCAAACTTGTTCTGATCATTGATACTGAGATCTTTAAAACTGATGACACTTTAAAACATGCATTCCCCTTTCCAGGGACAGTGGCATTATAACCAGGATCAGGGATGAAGGTCCAGGACTCTGCAGGTAGAATCCCAGTGATCAGCCAGATAATGGGGTATGATTTTGGCAGGGAGGACAATGGAGTTACCTGTTTGAAGGCCAATTTTCCACCATGGCCTCCCCAGGGCCAACACTGACCATACCCTTTCACCACTTCTCTAGACATTGACTCCAGTGCCGTGACAAGCATGGCCTAGAAGCCCTGACTTTGATCAGAGAGGAAGATTTGCAGTTATTTTACCTCTTCAGACAAGTTTCTGGATGGATAAGCTCAGGCAGATAGGCATGTAATTTTTCGGGCTGTTGACAAGGAAAGGGGTGCCTGGGGGAGAGGGGAGTGGATGGGGAGCGGAGGGAGGAGAGAAAAAAAAAGCTCAAAATAATTTCCTTGCTGTCAATTCTTCTACTTCACTGGGCAAGTTTTCTTTATTTATACGTGTGTAGATTTTGTGAGGGAGTCTGGATCCCAGGGTGAGAATATTTCCAAATAGGCTGGAACACAAGAGGATGCAGCTGTTTATGGTTTCCTTATGTTATCTGGGGCTGAGTCAGAGCTGGGGTCATTTGTTTTGGTTCTTGGACCTTTTCTCAAGGATCTTGTGAGTGAACCTCACCGTTATCACCCAGGATCATAGAGAAATGGGTTTCCGGGGGCAGTTTTCTTTGCTTATTAGACTGAGATCATTGCCTCTCTCATCGAGAAAAGGACACCATGGATATTTATTGAACTTCTCCAACTCCCCCTGCCCCAATTCCTATCCTTCTTCTGTGCTTTAATGAGGTTGACACCTGCCCCTGTATGATATATCTCTGATGTTACCCAGAAAAGCTGGATTCTTGAGCCCAGTGTCCATCATTCTGACACAGATCTAATTTAGAGGTATTTGCAACCTTGGGGGGAAAAATAAAGAGATTAAAGAAAGAGAAAGAGAAACAAGTGCTCTCAGGCATTACTTTGAACAGGCCACCAATCAAATCCATGATATCTCCTCCTTTGAAAGCCTTGAGAATGGGAGAGATTTTCTACAATCTTGGGTGCTTTCTGACCTAAAGACAAGATGAACAAGAAGATATTCTTGCCAGTCCTTGGGTTAAAATGTTCCTTATCTTCCCAAATTTGAATATTCTTCCGAAAACTCTAGTCTCGTGGTTCTAATTCTTTTGAGTTTAGATCAAATAAATGAAATATTTATTGATAAGGACTATCTTCCTCACCAAGTTGACTCCATACTGATGGATTTCAGCCATTGCAACTCTTAAGGACCATCTAAATTATAGAGGGGCTGCAATCAGGAATGCACACAATGACAAAAATCACAGACCCAAGTGTGGAAGTAGAACATGGCCTGTGCCTTAAGGTCAAGAGGCATCACAGAGTAGGAGTTAGAGGAGCAGACTGAGAATCTGGAAAACCCAGATTCTGTTTTTTGCTTTTGACATATTAACTTTTCACAGGCAAAGCCTCCCAGTGCCCCCAAGTAACTCTTTAAAATTGTAAATTACAGGCTTGCTCATATGCCTCAGTGGAGGCAGCTTGCACACCCAGAACTTCCCACATCAACAAAATCATAGATCCCAACCAAGCCTAAGAGATGTGATAAATGGGTATCAGATTCCTTTCCTTAGAAGAGCTTTCGAGTCACTTTCATCCAGAGATGTTCTGGTGAACGTTTAACAACCAATGCTGAAAAGTCAGAACATACCTTAAAGTTTCATCTACATTATTAATAATATTTTCTACACAATCAACATAAGCAAGCCCTGATTTGTAGCATTTGCAGATTTCTGAGATGTAAATGTTCACACTCACAGGAGAGCTGGCTCCTACACACTCCTGCTTTCATCACTCTGGCCACCTGTTCTCTCACCTGTAAAATGAGCAGGTTATAGACCAGATAACCTTCAAGTCTATCTAACATTCTACATTCGACATGGCCCTTGCCTCTCTTTGAGGTAAATTATACTATCATAGGGAATACCTCCATATTATATATGTATATATATATATATATAATAACTAACATATATGTAGCACTTAAAGTGTTCAGAGTACTTTATTATAGCATCTCATACAATTCTCACAATAACCTTGTGAAGTAGATACTATTATTGCCACTTTATAGATGGGGAAACTGAGACTTAAAGTGATTTGTCCAGGGTTATGTATCTTCTAAGAATCTGAGGCACAACTCAAACTCAGGTCGTCTTGACTTCCAGATTCAGCATTCTATTCACTATGCCATCTACCTACTTCTAGGTATAGCACATAGTTATTCATAGGCATTGTAGGCAGAGGGTGAGAGAATGGTGAGAACCAAGACTTAGACATAGGGAAAGCACAAGGAATATTTGAGGAATAAGTACTCTAGAACACCAGACAGTTTCTACTCATTGACATCATTAATCACTATTTTTTCCTTTACTTCATGGTCTGGCTAAATAAACTCTCCTGGTCAAGGCCAACTCTTCTTTGATCTCATCCCCTCCCGCCTTTTCCAACAGATTTTCCCAGTATCGTTCTCTCTGTTTGTTCTCTCCCTATCTACTAGTTCCTTCCCTTCTGCCCACACACACACACACACACACACACACACACACACACACCCTTCCCCCAACCTTAAAAAACCCTCTCTAGATCCTACATCTAGATCTATAGCTATCACACTATATTTCCCCTCTATTTCTCAGCCAAACTCTTGGGAGGAAATGTTGTCTAGACTGATGGTTTCTACTTCCTCCCTGCTCACTCTCTTCTAAATGCCATGCAGTCTGGCTCCTAACCTCATCATTCAATTAAACCTGCTTGTTCCAAAGTTACCAATGATCCCTTAATTGCCAAATCTAATGGTCTCTTCTCCATCCTCATTCTTTTAAACATATCCATAGTTTTTGGCACTGTTGACCACCCTTTTCCTTTGGATACTCTCTCCTCTGAGTTTTCATGATATCTCTCTTTCTTGGTTCTTTTCTGCTCTTTGGTATCATTTGTTGAATCCTTATCCATAACAACTGTTGCTGTACTCCCTAGACCTTCTTCTCTTCTTTCTGTGGACTCTCTCACTTGTTGAGCTCATCACCTTCCATGAGTTCAATGATCATGTCTTTGCAGTTGACTCCCAGATCTATTTCCACTGAGTTTCTCTGTTAAACTCTAGTCCCAAAATGCCTAACACTTTTTGGGAATATTTTGAACTAGCTGCCCTACTGACATCTTAAATTCAACATATCAAACACAGAGCACATTGTCTCCCCACCCCAAATCCACTTCTCTCCTGAACATCTCCATTTATAATCACGGGTACTCCAATCTTCCCAGTCATCCAGTTTTGAAACCTCATACCATCTTGACTCCTTACCCTCACTCATCTCTGGATTCTCTCAACCTCTCTTTCCCCCTCTGGGTCTAAAACATCAGGGCAATTTTCCTTGAGAATTTCTTGAAGGATGATTTCTAGGTTCTTTCTTTGATCATGGCTTTCAGGTAGTCCAATAATTTTTAAATTATCTCTCCTGGATCTATTTTCCAGGTCAGTGGTTTTTCCCATGAGATATTTCACATTGCCTTCTATTCCTTCATTTGTTTGGATCTGCTTAACAGCATCTTGATTTCTCATAAAGTCACTAGCTTCCATTTGCTCCAGTCTAACTCTGAGGGAATGAATCTCCTCACTGAGCTTTTGAGATTCTTTTTCCATCTGGCAAATTCAGCTTTTTAAGGCATTCTTCTCCTCATTGCCCTTTCTAAGCCTCTTTTGCCATTTGAGTTAGTCTATTTTTTAAGGTGTTATTTTCCTCAGTCAGGCTGTTGACTGTCATTTCATAATTTTCTTGCATCTTTATCATTTCTCTTCCCAATTTTTCCCCCACTTCTCTTATCTGCTTTTTAAGGTCCTCTATGGCCTGTAGCCACCTTGTATTTTCATTTGGGGCTTTTGGTGCAGGAGTTCTGACCTCACAGTCCTCCTCCATGTTTTGATCCTCTTTGCCCCTAAAATAGGAGTCCAATGTTGAATTTTTCTGTTTATTTTGTTTCTTTTTCCTAGGCATGTTGCCACTTAATTACTTGATTTTGGGGCTTGTTGCCACAGTAGGACTCTGCCACCAGACAGGAGAGCTTCTGCCCAAACATGGGGTCTTCACAACTTCTGCCAGTTGGGTGGCCTCTGTAAAGCCTCCACCCACTCTGGCAAATTGGATACCCACCCCAAACTTCCCCCCCAGACCACAATCTAGATCCAGGCAGTTTAAAGCAAGAGCGATTAACCCCCAGACTGATTGCTGGATCTCCCTACAGTTCGCAGACCAGGAGCTAGAGCCACCACTGACGCTGCAAAATGGCTTCTGTGCAGCTGTTTCTTCAGCAGCTTTTTGCCCCCAGGGGAGGAAGCAGACGTGTTCCCCAAATACTGGTCCCAAAGTCCATAGGGCACTAACCTCTCACTTTGTCCCAGGCATATCTGTGCTGATAATTCTGGAATCGCCACAGTTGCTGGTGTTCTGGAGTCCCTCCAGCCGGCTGCTGGCCCAGCCACCCTAGGGCTAAAACCAAGGCTCACACGGGCCTGTCAGATCCCAGAGTGCTGTGCTGTGGGTTCCCAGTGTGCTGCCAGCTCTCAGAGCACTGTTCTGGCCGCTCCCTGCAGAGCTGCTGGGTTCTCCTCAGTGGGAGGTTAGTTTCTCTGTGTAGTTCTGTGGGTGCTGGGGCTCCAGAAGTTGTTCAGAGTCCCCTTTAAAATAGTTTGGAAATTGTGTGGGGCAGAGCACCTTGGAAGTAGTGTTTCTACTCTGCCATCTTGGCTCCACCCCCACTGAAAACTTTTTAACTACCTGACCCAAACTTATCTTTCCAGCCAAACCGACAGGCCTATTGTTTTTTATACATGATTGTTGCTGTTTGTCCTTCATTTTTGAAGAGCCCAACAACATCACAGGATGATGTGTTGATTTGCCCATGAATTTGATTTAAGTGAGACAGAGTTGTACCAAGTTATCAGCCTCACTCTCTCCTTCTGAGTTCATCAAAGTCCAGTGGCAAGACCAAAGTCAAGATGGTTGGCAATGGCCAGGAATGCAGTAGATGACCTTGGTATCTTTCACCTCTGACCAGCCTCTAAGCACTCCACGGCCTGCCTCTGCTGCCTTTGTGGCCTTTGGAACAAATTGTTTTCATCCACCCATTTTCCTGGGGAATATCTTTGTGTGCTTGGGTTAGACACCCTCCTAACTTACCAAAGGGTTTGAGGTTCCTTGGTTACCCTTAACCTGATTTAGTCTATCTGCCCAGTTTCTTGGAGCCCCAGATAAGCATTGGATGGATCAAGTGGACCCCAAAGGTGAATGAGCCACCCTGAAAAGGGCTTGGCAGGCCTTCACACCAGAGGTGTTGGTCCTCCTGAGCACCCCATATACCACTCACCCATGTTACTCTATAACATCTTCATCCCTCTGCACTAGGATCTTGCAGGAAATTCACTCCTTCCTTACTCCTGCGTCTTGGAATCCTAGACCTCCTTCAAGTGCCACCAAGGAAGTTTAGACAGGGTCTTACTTTAGATCACAGTGAATCAGTCCTACATTAGTTAATTACATAGGAGGAGCCAGTGGCCTCTTCAGTCAGTCAGGCTGGCTCTTCAGTGCCACGAGTGGGGAATCCTGGGTTGCATTCTCTGGTCCTGACCTTGAGCAAAACATAGCAGTTGCCTGGGTCTCAAAAAAAAAAAAAGGGTTTGAGGCTCTCATCCACTTCTCTCTCACAAGCTAAGGACAAATGCCATAAAGGCCCTTGCAAATAGAAAAAACCATGGGAACAGGAAGAAATCAGTCAATAGAGCAGTTTTCTGGAAGCAAGGACTCCATGGCCAAGCCTCTTCCAGTAACCAGCTTCAGGCACAGCCCTGCTTTCACTATCTATTGGAGGGGGTGGGGGTCCCTCCCTCTCTGCTTCCCTTCTGCCCTGCAGCTTTCAGATTCAAGGTCACCTGCCTGTCTCTGGGCAACTTGAGGTCTCTTCCCATCCCCTCCTTCCCAGTGGGAGCAAAGCAACCCAGGCCCACTTGTGACAGGCACTAAAACATTCTGCCTTTGCACCAACTCCTTTCACTTTGTTCCCCTGAATAGTAATCTCCCATCCCCCTTACATCAACACTTTTGATTTGCTGACCAAAGCAGGTAGAAAACAACCACACTAAAAAGTCACAACTTTCTGCTTATTTCTTACAGCCCTGGGGCATTTCCCATGGGACCCCAAATCTTTGTTTTCCAAAAGATATATTTCCTCCACCATCACTAAAGTTAAGCCATCTGGGGGGGTGACTCCACCATAATATGGAAACTTGTTCTCCATAGGAATTCTGGTCAGTCCCTCCCTGTAAAATACTGGCACTCTCCACTAATCCAGGTTAAGGGACCCCAAGAAAGTCATTCACCTCCTCCTCCACCCCATTTTGAGATAAGGACAGGTTTCCCAAACTCATTTAATAGACTTGTTCTCAAACTGTATTCTCAAAGGATTTTTCTACATGTGCCATGAACAAGCTTAGAACATTATCAGGGACAAAGATGGGCTAGAGAATGATTTCATTAGTATGGGGAGTTCGGTAATGATGAAGCTCTCTCTGTCAATGTAGGTCAACCTTTTCTGCAATTTTATAGATTTAAGCAAGTTGCCTGCAGCTACGTTGTGCAGTGGGTAGAGAGCTAGCCCTGGAGTCAGGAGAACCTGAGTTCAAATTTGGTCTCAGATGCTTTACTAGCTATATGATCCTGGGCAAGTCACTTAAATGAGAGAGAGAGAGAGAGAGAGAGAGAGAGAGAGAGAAATGGATCACTGAGAATTTAGGTGACTTGCCCAGGATCACACAAATATGAGTCATGAAGGCTCTAAGAGCAGTTCTCCATCCACTATACCCCACTTCCCCTCTCATTATTAATATTTGCAATATGACAGTATCAGATAAGAATTAATACTTAGGATCATCAAATGACAGAGCTGGAAGGGGTCTTTGAGATCAGCAGGTCCAATGGTATTAAACTCAGAACAAGTTGCTGCTAATATGTACATAAGGGTCTTTGAGGGGTGCATAGTGACTTTGTTCTAAAAATGTAGTGTGATCTATATTCCATTGTATTTTCATTTATTTTGCTAAATATTTCCCAGTTACCTTTACTCTGGTAGAGCCACGCTCAGGGGTGCTGCAGCAGTTCTCATGTTTGATACTTCTGGTCTAGCCTGTTTATCTCATTGGGGAGGAGCCTGAGTCACATAGGTAGAAAGCAGGGAAGCCAGAATTGTAATCAAGCCCCCGATCTCAAAATTCCCTGCTCTTTCCACTCCACCATCCTAATGAGAGTTCATACAACACAGCTCCTCACCCCACTATTATCTCATCAGAAGTAAATGATTGTTTGACTGATTGCAGCCATAACGTCTTCCCCCATTAATTCTATGGAAGATTTTCCAATGGCATGTGTCTAGACTCAGAGATGGGATAACAGTGAGTTCATGGATTATCATGACCCATTGAAATGGTCCATAAATTCCCAAATCTTAAAGATCATGCACTATTGGGTTTTTCTACCTAATTCAACAAAAAGCCCATTATGTTCAAGGTTCTATGCTGGAGAACCAAAGACAAAAATGAAACAATTCCACTCTTCAAAGAGTTTAGATTCAGTCAGCAAGACTGAAAGAAGCCACATAACAAGAAGGATGAAGATAGAATATAAAAGAGGATCTTCCATTGACTACAGTTCCCTTCTATTGGGTTCAAGAGATAGCTCTGAGATTATTATTAAACTTTAAGTATGTATTATGCTTTTTTTTGGAGGGGGAAAGGCAGGGCAATCGAGATTATGTGACTTGCCCAAGGTCACACAGCTAGTAAGTGTTAAGTGTCTGAGGCCGAATTTGAACTCAAGTCCTCCTGACTCCAGGGCTCTATTTACTGTGCTATCTAACTGCCCTGTATGATGCTTTTAACTTAAAATAAAAAAAAAAACTTTTCACAACAATTACCCATTTCATCAAGGTTTCACAACTATTCTATATGGGAGGTGGGATAAAACTTATTGGGCCCATTTTACAGATACCGAAAGTGAGGCTCAGAAGGGTTAAGTTGAATAACTAGCTACAGAACTGAGTCTAGAGCCCCGTGACTTGACACCAAATACTATGGTCTTTTAGGAATAATAATAATTGTGCTTATAATGGCTGACTTTTATACAGTAGTTTAAGCCTTGAAAAGTTAAAGCCTTACATACATTTTCTCATTTGATCCTCACAAAATCTGTGTGATGGGTGTTATTAATATCACAGTTTTACACATGAAGAACTGATTCTGAGAGAGGTTTTAGCCTTTTCATTAACATCACACTCCCTCTTCAAGGTCAGGAGCCAGTATGGGACCAGTATGTTCTTCAAAATCCATGAAAGGAAGAAACAAAATAAAAGGAAAATAAATAAATAAAATAAAAGGAGAATAACAAGACAGCACCAAGGAAGGGTACCACAAATAGCCTGGCTTGGATTCCCAGGTCAAGATTCCCTTAATTCTCTGAGAAGGCATGGCTATAAGCTCAGCTTGTTAAGAACCTAAATGAACTCTAATCCTTTGCCATCCCCATGGCCATATCCCAAATAACCCTGGGCCATAGCTATGGACACTTGGCCTATTGCCTATTGGTTGTCCCCCGACAGTTGACAAATTAACAATGAAACTTCAATTTTGCACTGGGGAACCCAGGAGACCCCTTATTTCATATAGTTATGACCTGGTTTCTACTACTTTCTGAACAGAGCCCTTTGTGGTTAATACTCAAAACACTCACCTGAGCCCAAAACCCAACTACAACTAGAGCTGGAAAGAACCTTATAGACCAACCCCCTCATTTTAAAAGTGGGGGGATTGAGGCCAAGAGAGATAAAGTGAGCTGGAACCAAAGGTGGGACCAGAACCCAGGACTCTTTAGAGTGTCCCAACTCAAACCATCAGACTTTTTTCAAATTGGTACAAAAACAACTTAAGTTAGAAGACAGAAACAGAACAAGAGCTAGCCCTCTATTATGCAGTTGATTTTTTTTGGAGGGGGAAAGGCAGGGCAATTGGGATTAAGTGACTTGCCCAAGGTCACAAGGCTAGTAAGTGTGTCATGTGTCAGAAGCTGGAGTTGACTTCTTTAAAGCTAAGAGGAGGTTGACATTAGGTAGGTCAGTTCCCTTTCCTGGGCCTCTGTTTCCTCATCTATAAAATGTCAGGATAGGGGGTTACTAGGTGGTGCAGTGAACAGAGCACCAGCCCGGAGTTAGGAAGACTTGAGTTCAAATCTGGCCTCAGACACTTAACACACAAAAAAATAGCTGTGTGACCTTGGGCAAGTCACTTAACCCCAATTGCCCTACATTCCCCCCTCTAAAAAGCAAACAAAAACCAAACCCAGAAAAATGAAATAAAATAAAATGTCAGGATCCTAATAATCTACAGTGGAAGTCAGTTTTTCATGCCTTCCCCATTCCCCCTTTCTAGGGCCATGATTTCCTTTCCAGGCTCTTCTTTCTCTCCCCCAGGATGAATCCGCTTATCTTGTGTCTTATTTTTGCTTTCAGCTGACTATGAGCTAGTTGTATTCCCTTAGAGGTGGCGATTACTAAGGTGCTACCCATGCCTGGTGATTTTTGCATCTTTAAAAGAGAAGATACTTAAAGGAAATGCTTAAATAATTCTCTCAGGATAACTTCAAGAGCATCCAACCTTGATAGGAGAGTTGGGCAGATTTGTAGCTGGTTGAATACTAGGCACAAAGGTATTGATGTATAAATGAATCAATGCCAACCTCTAGTCTCTAATAAAAGGTTTCTAGTGGGATTCCACAGGGCTCTATCCATGACTTTATTCTAGTTAACATTTTTTTACCAGTAATAGAGATAAATTTGTTTACCAAATCCACCAATGAACAAAGCCATTGATGGACATGGACAATAAAGCTACTATCTGGATGTAAGAAACTGTATCTTAAAAGATCTCAATAGACTTGTTTAATGGAAAAATCAAAAATGAAATTTAATAGAAAAAATGTGAAGGCATAGATTTAGGCACCAAAAAAAATCAGTTGCATAAGATAGGATGAGGGATACCTGACTTTACAGAAGTTTATAGTACATTTTGTGATGTAATTGCCCCCAAACTAATACAATCTTAGATTTCATAATAAAATGTAGTGTCTAGATTAGTTGTTTAAGTTATTCATCTGTTTCATTCTTGTCTGACTGTTCATGACCCCATTTGGGGTTTTCTTGGCAAAGATATTGGAGTGGTTTGATGTTTCTTTCTCCAGCTCATTTTAGAGATGAGGAAAGTTGAGGCCAACAGGGTTAAGTGACTTGCCCAGGGTCACACAGCTAGTAAGTGTCAGAGACCAGATTTGAACTCAGGAAGATGAGTCTTCCTGACTCCAGGGCTGGCACTCTATCCACTGTGCCACCTAGCTGTCCTCTAATCTAGATTAAGTGAGATGTTAATCCCACTGAATACCTCCCTGGGCAGATCAAGTGTGGAGTATTGTGTTCGGTCCAGAGAAAAAATACTTACAACATGTAGATTACCCAGAGAAAGGTGACCAGGATAACAACAGTATTTAAAACCATGTAATATCCGGATCATTCAGTAGAAATAGGGATATTTAGCCTGAAGAGACTTAGAGAGAAAATATTATCTTAACTATGTGAAGGGTTATCATATGGAACAGGGAGCAGACTTCTGATGATAACTAGTTTTGGAGTGAACTAAAATATATGGATAGAAGCAGGAGTGTGCTGGAGACACTTCCTATGGGCTCCTGAGATCTGATTGTTAAATTTTCAGTGTGAACATTTACATGTCAGAAATTAGGAAATGCTACAAGTCAAGGCTTAATTCATTGTTTTGTGTATTGATCAGGTTTAAGAACATAATGGAGAAAATGTGTATCATACAGATTAAACTGAAAAGCATGTCATGTATACACTTTTCTTTCCTGAAGAGCCAGTTGTTAAATGTTTACCCAGCACACCAGTGGATAGAAGTAACTTGTTCTGTCTTGTCAGAAAAAAAAAACAATTAGTATTGATGGGTGGAAATTGCAAAGAGCAAAAATATAAACTTAACGTAGTAGGAGACTTCCTTACAATGAGAACACAGTAGAGTAGACTTCCTTCAAAGGTTCTGGTCTCCTCCTCAATGGTGGTCTTCAAGCAAACACCAGATGACCTCTGCAGCAGAAATCTTTCTTGTCTAGGTATGGGTTGGATTAGATGGCTACTGAGGCCATCTGTCTTTCTGTGTCATCACAGGATTTCTGTAAGTAGCTGGCTTTCTTAGTATGCTGAAAATGGGATTCCGTTTGTGATTTGATTTACAAAAAGACAAATTACATGCAATTTTTCAGAAACATATTTTCAGTGTAAGGTAAGATGTAACCCATATGTTAGCTCTGAGAATTGCTTCCCGGATTCCAGGGCACACAAGGTTACAGAATGTATGAAGTTTGGCGATTGAAACTGAGGGTTGCTCTCCGGAAGCATTTGCCTTGTAGAGGGAATGAATTACATCCTTGGGAGTATTGGACCAGTTATTTCTTCAGCCACCACAGCTAAGCAGAAGCCATGCCAAGCTCTTTCAGGCGTGTAAATTCATGTACTGAGATGTAAAAAGAAATAGTAGCAGACACACCTCCAAGAGTCAACCCAAAATGCATGAGGTCAGTTCTTCCATACTGGAGAAACAAACTGCCACAGATTCTAGGGCTATCAATCCTAAAAGAGTTGGTCTAAATTTTATAATAGCCATTGCTTCCTAAGCCAGAGAGAAAACACAGCAACGTGATTTCTTGTGGCATGCCTGAGACCCCAAGGTCGAGTGAGATAGCTGGTTTGAAGTGGTCGCCAGTGAGAAAGTAGGATGCTAAAATTCAGACATTGGATTTTGGCCATTGCTGAAGATCCCGCTCTCAACCTCACGAGTACCCTTCTATCACAAACATCTGAGTCATTCAGAGGCAATACCGTCTTCCCCACTTCAGACAGTAGCTGTGTGCCTCTAATCCCTCTGTTTATTAATAATACCACTTTCACCTTTTGAGTTTAAATAGATAAGAGAAGGGAAAGCACTGTCAGCTTTTTCTCCATAAGGGCTTTCATGTTCATGATAAATCAATCAACAATCATTTATTAACAGAATAAGTTGCTAAAGATACGAATATGAAAGAAGCATAACCCCTCCCTCACCTAGCTTACATTCTACCATTAGTCACTTGATTTAGAACTAGAAAAGACATAAGAGATCATTCAGTTCAACCCCTTCGTTTTACAGCTTAGGAAACTGAGACCCAGAAAAAATAAATGATTTGTCCAAGCTGACATAGTGAGTGATAGAGCCAGCATCTGAACCTAGTCCATAACACTGCAAAAGCAATGTTCATGCCACTGTATTCTGGCATCATTTTATCTTCTTTTGAAAATGACCAAGGAGAGGTGGCTAGAGGGCGCAGCGAGTAGAGCACCGGCCCTGGAATCAGAAGGACCTGAGTTCAAATCCGACCTTAGATACTTAACACTTACTAGACATGTGACCTTGGGCAAGTCACTTAACCCCAACTGCCCTGCCCTCCCCCCTCCAAATAAAAAATGACCAAGGAGACAACACTCCAAATACACCAAATTCCTGTTAGGGATGGAGAGTAAGCAGCCAATACACTGAGCAATATAAACCAGGACCAGGGCAATCAATACATATTGCCCTAGGAGTTAAATAGGTTGGGCTGGGGAATATGGCTGGAAACATCATTTCCTCACTGAAACAATCGCAATCATGCTTTCTCCCAGCCAACAGAAGGTTGACTAGCAAGATGTGTAATTTTCAGTTACTAATTGTGATGCCCTGCAGCTTGCTGGGCTAAATATAGCCTTCGTTTTTGTTGAGTAGGTTAAAAAATAGAAGCCCATGTGCAGCTACAGAAATACCACTTGCAAAGAGATTGACAGAAGCAGGCATGCAGGTTGTGCTTCTCCCCTCCCTCCACTCCCCATCCCTACCCCGAGATGCCCAGACACCCTGACAACTCGGGCCCTCTCCTGTCCTAATTGACTAATGCAGGGGGGTGAGATGGCACATTGTTGGCAGAATTTGCTAGGGAGTCTTAGTAACAATGACAGGGTGAAGAGAACAAGTTTAAAAGAAGGGACTACCCCCACATACTTCCCAAAACCAGAAACTCTCCACAGATGATATTTAAAGTCTTGTGGCATTATGTGTTGAAGGGGTCTGAAAGGCACATGAAGTGAAAAGAGGCCGCCAAAGGTGACTCCTGGCCCCACTGTGGCCAAATGGGGCTTTTGCTCAATGCCCAGTGTCAGATTTCAGATTGGACATCTATAGAGGTATCCCTACTCCCCAGTGCTAGACTTTTAGAACTGTAGAACTCAGTGTCTTTCTAGACTTTTAGAATTTCAATGGATCTTAGATTTAGAGCTAGAGGTTGGTCCAACCCTCTCCTCATACTTGGAGCACATTTCTGCTATGGGCTCACTCTCCCAACCCCTACTTCCACTAACCAGTTAAGTTTCCATTGTTCTGTCTCTCACTATACCTCCAGGCATGGTTCTAAGGTAACCCTGAGGGATTTTGAAGGGTCTTTCCCTCATCATAGATATGTGTGTGTGTATACATATATACATGTGTATATATGTGTGTATATGTGTGTACGTATATATGTGGTTATATGTGTGTATATATACGTGTGTGTATGTGTATATATATACATATATACGTGTATATTCCATATATTTCTAATATATATATATATATTCCCTAATATAATTCATGAATGCCAGTTGGAAACTCCCCAATATAGGTCAATGTCACCCAACTAGTTAGTGGCAGAACTGAACGTTCTGTTTCTGACTACACAGTCTAAGGCTCTTTTAGTTATCCACATTGTATGTATACTTTAGTGACTGATACTGTACCAGTCCGGATTGATTTCTTTCAGTAAGCCTTCACAATTAAAATGCATAATGCCCTGGGAAGAGAAACTCTTTAGTTATCAGCTAGAAATAGTAAAGAATTAGTTGAGAGTTGTGAGCAAATCCCTGGATTATTGAGTTCAGTTCTGAGTACTGTGGTTAAAGAAGGATATTGATAACTGAAGCATAGTCAGAGGATGGTGGTCAGAATGGTGAGGAGACCAGACATGTATTGAAGGAAGTGGGGACACAGCATGAAGAAAGGATGACCTAGCAGCTATATGATGTCTTTGAATATCTGAAGGGATATAATATAGAAGCAGGGAATATCTTGGTTTTGCTTGATGCTAGAAGACAAATTAGGAGCAGAGGATGGAAACTGCAAGGAGGTAAGTGTTTGGCTCTATATGAGGAAAAACGTTTTAACAATTAGAGTTGCCAAAAAGTAAAATCAGCTCAGATATAATGAGCTCCTCATTAATATGGAGGCCAGAAAACCCTTGTCAAGGGAGTTGCAGAGAGGCTTCAGCTTAGGTAGCAGCTGAACTAGATTGCCTTTGAGGCCCCTTCCAACTCTGAGTTTCTATTAACACAAGATGTGCTCCTGAGGGAAGAGAAAGGGATGCCAGGAAAATGGCAAGGGTCTTTAAAGGTGGGAAAGTCAACAACTATATTGGAACCCTTTTGACCCAGCAAGGCTTTTAAGGCACATTTGGGCCAGGCAGCATAAGCCTGATTAGGTATAGGGTGACTACAGATGGCAGACATTGTTATAACAATCACCAGCAGATCACATTCATGACAATCCTGAGGCCTGGGCTCTGAGTTCATTTGTATGGGATTGAGTGAGGAAAGAATGGTGTGGCCTCCTTTGTAAGTCCAGCAAGGACCAAAAGTAGGAAATGGTAGACCACACTTGTTATCTATAGGGCATCCAATGTATTCAATGAATCATTGAAGATTGTGGTGCTGAAAGAGACCTTATAGATCATTTAATCTTATTCCCTTATTTGACAGATGATGAAACTGAGGCCCAGAGAAGTAAAAAGACTTGTCCAAGGTCACACAAATTGCTAGGGGAAAGTTTGGGGCTAGATGCTCTTTACAGTACAACAAGCTGCCTCCATAAAGGAATAGAAGGTGAATAGAATGGGGTAGCTGGTTTTCTGTTATTCTTCTCAACCCCTACTATTCTTCTTACCTTTAGGTTGATAGAATTCTATGACTAAGGCTTTAGTCTAATTTCCAATTAAAGTTTCCGTGTGCAAACCTATTGATTAGGGAAGATTCTGAGATTTGACATGGCCAGAGCTGCCATTCTGAAAGGCCCAAGTTCTGCTTTTTAGTGGACCCTATGAAAGAACAGTCACTATCTCAGCCTTCAGTTTCTCCAGTAAGAGAGGTATGCTAATTATCTCCTAACCTCATAGACATAGGGAAGTCTTGCAGTGAAAAGTCCTTCTACCAAAGTAGAACAGCAACTTTTAGTGCCAGAGTGTTGTCTGAAGGACTGAAAGGTAAAGAAACTTGACCATGGTCACTCAGTTAGTATGTGTCAGAGAGAAAACTTTAACCAAGTCCTTGTGGCTTGAAGAAAGTGCCAATCTGGGGGTGGCTAGGTGGAGCAGTGAATAGAGCACCAGCCCTGGAGTCAGGAGGACCTGAGTTCACATCCAGCCTCAGGCATTTAACACAAAAACTAGCCATGTGACCTTGGGCAAGTCACTTAACCCCAATCTCCCTCCAAAAAACAAAAAACAAACAAACAAAAAAGAAATTGCCAATGTGTTCAGCAAAGTCAGGCAGACTGTGTGTGATGGAGAGTGGTCCCAAGAGCTAGCTGGAACTCAGTTTCTCAATTTTTCTCCCCCAACTCCCTCTTTCATTGTCATTCCCTGCCAAGGCCACTAAGTGGTATAGTGTACAGAGTGCCTGGCCTAGCGTCAGAAAGATCTGAGTTCAAATCTAAGCTCACACAAGAAGACTGGAGTTCAACTAGGAAGTTAATTATTTATTAGCTAAGTGACCCTGGACAAGTCACTTAACCTCTTTATGCCTCCGCATCAGTAAAATGAGGATGATGCTATTGCCTATCTCCTTAGGGTTGTTGTAAGATAATATTTGTGAAGAACTTTACAAACTATAAATGCTAGCTGTCATTATTATTACTACGTAAGATTTCAATGAGCGTAGAAACATAATCAAGTGGATTGACTGAAGTCCGGATTTAGCTGCCATTTCAGCCCTGGTCTCCATGGGATGTGTCCAACCAGTGCTGGAACAGCTTAATTGAAAAGGTTTATAAGTGCTCTACATAGAGACAATCTATAATTAAGGTTTAAGCTTAGGATGACACTGCAAATTGATAGCAGAGTAATTGCATGTTTTTTCTAGAGTCAAAATAATTTATATTCCTCACCCAAGTACATTTAAGTAAATTGTTTGCAGCAACCTCAGCTGTCTGCATCTTTTACGAGACCATTAAGCAATCTCAGCCTTTCCCTATTTGCCTCGTTTTGTTTACAAGAATGACTCTCCTGTCCCTCTGGTCCTCTCAGAATGGAAAATAGGAAAAGTAAATAGACACGTAGAGATTTGGAGGTGGGGGCCAAGAAGGAAAAGGAAATCAGCTTTACACAGGGACTTAACTGATGCCAAGGATAATATTCGGTGAAGATGCTATTTGCACAAAGTTTCTTACCCAGTGAATGTCCAACATGTTTCATTGCCTTTCCCCAATAGCACACCTCCAGGCATTTTGCCTGGCTGTCACCATGCCAAGGATCTAATGGAAGGGGGAAAGAAGGAAAGGAAGAGAAGGAAAAAAGCATGTGTATAGCACCTACTGTGTATCAGGGCTCTAACACACAGTAGTGTTTTTTTCTCCCTTTCTGTGTATCTCCAGCACTTAACACAGTGCTTTGTACATAGTAGGTACTTAATACAAGTTTATTGACTTACTGACTGATCCTCCTAGAATACACAATTCAGCCTTAGATGAATCCGTTTTAGAACTCATCCAAAAGGTTTTCCTGTTGTAAGTTACTTCTTAGTATTGACCCTCAGCTAGGCTGCAATAATTGGGAAACACTGAGATCTGAGTTCTAATGCTGCCTCTGTAAGTAGCTGTGTAACACTGAACCAGTGTTACCTTTCTGTCCTCGGTAGTTATATCTTCTGTAAAGGAACTTGGATGGGACAATCTATTGAGGTCCTTTCTGTGCTGAAATTCTGTGATGGGGGGAGGGGAAGGGAGGAGAGAAAGCATTAGACTGAGGTTCCAGATTGTAGTTGTAGTCTATGAATGAAAACGAATGAAGCACACATCTTAGATGTCATAGCCCCATGTTAAGCATGAGCGTTCTTTATTCAATTTGTGGCCAGATTGAGGGCCAGCTCAATCAAAGTCCATTGCATAAGGCTCAAGGCTCATTGTACAAGGCTGATGTTCACACTGGGGTCTCTCAAGAACATACAGATCCCCAAATGCTGAGTGAGAAGAGCTCAGCACAAACATTCCTCAGGGGAAGAAAGTGCTGCAGAATCACTTTGTTCCATACACTTGACCATAAGAGAGCACACAGCTGGGAAACAAGCCTGATTAAAAGTATCGACTCACATGGTTTTCAGGGAAAAGGGACCTTGGAGATTGAGTTTCACTTCTTAAAACAAGCCATTAAACAATTAAAGAGAATGACTCGTTACTCCAATGACCTGATGTATATACAAACTCATAGGAGTTTGAAATATAAAAACTATCTATTGAGAACCTGTCATGGGACTGGAATTGTGCTTCCTGCTAGGAGTAGAGGAGGAGTATGGTAGAGGTCAGACTTATAGCCTCTGCCCTTGCGACCTTGAGCCCTACAGATAGGAAACGGCAATGATTGTTCTAAGGCAATATATGTGTAAGTGCCAATGGGTATTGGTTCAGATTGTGAGTGCTGTAGGGATTTGAGGAGATGAAGGCTTAATGAAGGCTGCAGTAGTCAAGGAAGGTTTCATGGAGAATGTGGGATTTGAGTTGGGCCTTGAAGCAGGCTAGCGTTTAAGAAGGAGAGTGGGGTAGTTCATGGCACTTGGGACTTAAAGTCTGGAAGAACTAAGTTCAAATGCTGCTTCTGACCCTTACCATGTCATTTAACCTCTGTAGGCCTCAGTTTCCCCATCTCTAAAATGGAAAGAATGATATCCACAGTACCAACCTCATGGGGTTCTATACTAGATACTATACTAGATGGGCAACTTTTGTTGTTCACTCTTTTCAATCATGTCTGATTCTTTGTGACCCCACTGGGGTTTTCTTTGCAAAGATACTTGAGTGGTTTGTCATTTCCTTTGCCAGTTCATTTTATAGATGAGGAAACTGAGGCAAACAGGGTTAAGTGACTTACCCAGGGTCATACAGCTAAGAAGTGTCTCAGGTCAAATTTGAACTCTGCTCTTCCTGTCTCCAGGACTGGTGCTCTATCCACTTTACTGCCTAGCTGCCCTTGGCAGCTTTACACAACACAAATAAATGACAGCTATCATTGAGGGCTATTCCAGGTAAAGAGAACAATTAGCATTCATGGAAGTATAGTCTAGGCTGGAAGGGGCAGTGAGGAAAGTGGGGATAGCAGAATGATTAGAGAAGAGGATTTGCTTTAGAGAATAGTGAGAGATGGGATTGGAAGCTTCTGCTAAAGTCCAACTGGAATACTTCATGGCATGGGGTTCCTGACCAAGAGTTCCCATAGGCTATTCAAATGGAGTCCAATTTGTGGAAATTCAAGTATGGGTCTAGCAATGGGCATTTATACTATCGGGGTGAAATTAGCCTCGAGAGTATCATTGTCAAAGGATTGGCTATACCTCATGACGATTTTTTTTTTTAATCACAACTCATGAAACTGGAGTAAGACATGGTAGAGTTGTGTCTGTAAAAGGAATATCCACAGAGATGAAAGGAATCATGGGTCTGACAATTCCTATTAAGGTGACGTGGGAATATGTGTAGCAGGTCCAGATTAGGGAAGATTTTAAAAGTCTGGCAGAACAATTCAGCAGTGACGTACTAGGAAACAGGAAGCCACTGATGGTTTCTACGTAGTGATCTAGTGAGAGGAGTGTTTAAAGGAAGATGAATTTCCCTTAACCCACACAATTTGCCTGCCTTTCACTTCTCTTAGAAAATCCCCTCTGGACTTTCAGACAGGTCTACACTCAGGTCAAAATGCAGGCATTGGTTCAAGCTGTTTGGAAGTGAACTATTCTGATTCATTTGGACAAGTTGTGCCTTGCTTGGTGATGGTCCTCTCAATTGTCAGCAATTTGTCCCCAAGAAACCTGGGCCACACAAGTGGCTCTGAAGGGAATTATCTGCCCTCTCCCAATACCATTGCAGAACTGGACCAGAGGAAGAGAGCCAAAATGACACTCCTCCTCCCCAATTTATCTGCAACTTCTTTCCTCGATGACTAGTCCCTAACCAGAGAGGAATAAGCATATCTCCAAGAAATTAGCATTTCAATTCTGGGGCAGGATGTCGTAGCTGCCCTTGTTTGTTACAAACTCTCACCCATGAGCTTTTGTGGTTCAAGTGAACTGAATATGTATTGATGTTTGAAGCCTTGCAACCACCAGCCTAATTACTCAGACTTCTAGCCCCAGATAAGATCGCCCTAGCTGATGTAGAAAAGGCAAGTATGCCTCTATTCTGGTTGAACCTGTTGCATGCATCCAATTAAATTAGTTGACATATGCTGGTCTCTCCACCATATCCTCTCCTTTCCCCTCCCCCAGTCCTAACTCCTCACTTCTTCCCCCACCCCTCACCCCCCACATCCCCACCCCACCCCCCACCATCAGCAGGTGTTGCTCTCCACCTCCTTCTTGGTCCCTAGAATGGTGAGGGAGGAAAAAGCTCAGAGTAGGCTAGTGACTCTTATATCCTTGGGATCTGCATTTCATTTGATTTGGGCCAGATTAGGTTTCAATTAGAAGGCACTGGCCTTTAATGTCTTTCAAAGGGAAATACCACAAGTGAGTAGGTAAGTCTTAGGACATGAATACATTATGGCCTCCTAGGAAGGTAGGATACAGGGAGAAGGAGACCTGGCTATGTGGGCTGAATGCAGTCCCGCCTGAAGGCAGCAAAGGGAAACTCTTAGGATTCTCTGATCCTAAAAAAAGATTAGGAAGTAACTTAGAGAGCCAACCTCCCTTTCCCTTTCTAAATGGCATAGTCCCACTAAAGTCTAGCTCAGGTAGCACCTTGTCTAGAAGGAACAACCCTGGATACTTCCTTCAGTCAATCAATCAACAAGCATTTATGAAACACCTACTATGTTCCAGGCATTAAGTGCTGGGGATGAAAAAAAAAAGACAAAAACACAGTCCCTGCCATCAAGGAGTTCATATTCTAATGGGAGAGACAATGTGCAAATAGCTATGTACAAATTTATGCTGGATCAATGGGAGATATTCCCAGAAGGAAGACACTAGCAGTGAAGGAGGGGAGGGAGAACCTAAAAGGCCTCTTGCAGAAGTGGGGATTTGAATCTTGAAAGAAGCACGGGGGACAGGGTGGATGGGGAAGTAGAGGTAAAGAAAGAGAGGATTCCAAACTGAGGCCAACAGGGTTAAGTGACTTCCCCACGGTCACACAGTTATCAAGTCTCAAGTCACATTTCAACTCAGGAAGAAGAATCTTCCTGACTCCAGGTTCAGACTGGAAAGGTAGGGACAGATTGTGAAAGGCTTTCAAAGCCAAAGAGGATTTTATATTTGATCCTGTGGATAAAGGGGAACCCCTGGAGTTTATGGGTAGACTGATGACAATGTCGGACCTGTACTTTAGGAAAATCACCTTGGTGACTGAATGGAGGATGGAGCAGAATGGGGAGACACTTGAGGCAGGTAGACCCACCAGCAGCTATTGCAATGGTCCAGGAATGGGGTTGTGAGGGTCTGCACCAGGATGGTGGCAGCATCGGAGGAGAGAAAGAGGCTTAGACAGAGATGTTATTGTTCAGTCATATCAGTCACATCTGACTCTTCATGACCCTATTTGGGGTTTTCTTGGCAGATACACTGAGACAGTTTGCCATTTCCTTCTCCAGATCATTTTACAGATGAGGAACTGAGGCAAACAAGGCTAAGTGACTTGCCCATTAAGTGTCTGAGACCACATTTGAATTCAAGTCTTCCTGACTCCAGGTCTGGCAATCTATCCACTGTGCCACCTAACTGCCCTATAGAGATGTTATAAAGGTAGAAAAGACAAGAGTTACAGTATTAAGCCTGTATCTTTCCTAACTACAAAGTGCTACTTAACCATTTGTCTCCCAACTCCCCAACTAGACTAGGTGCTCCTAGAACAATGGGTGCTTTTGTGTATCTTCCAGCTATTAGATTATAAATTACTTTAAAAAATAAACTGTCTCAATCATCTCTGTATCCCCTATAGTTACTTAACTCAGAGATTTACACACAGTATGCATTAAATAATATCTAGTGAATAAATGAAATCTTTCCCTATAGCACCTACCACAGTGCTATAAATATGGGATGTAGTCAATAAGTATTTGGTGAGTGAATGAATGAATAAATGAATGAGTGCTGGGTTTGGAGTAAGGAAGATCTCTGTTCAAATCCAACCTTAGATACTTACTAACCCTGTGACCCTAAGCATGTAACATTGTAACATCTGTTAGCCTCAGTTGTTTCCACATCAGTAAAATGGGAACAACAAAAGAACCTACCTCTAAGGGTTGTTGCAAGGTTCAAATGAGATGATCACTGGAAAGTGTGTAGCACATAGTAAGGGCTGAATAAATGTTAACTGTGTGTTTACATCTCATGAGTGAATGAAGTCTGGTTTCCTGGATTAGGAAACATAGAGGTACAAAATGTCAGCATCTGAAGAGGCCCAGGGCAGCTCTGCCATTCAAGTTCTGTCACCAGCCATGATAGGCAGTAAATAAGCAAAGAGCAATCCTGGGCTTTGTCCGTGTGGGGAAACAGGATGGAGAGCAGGGTCAAAGGCAGAAGCACAAGGCAGTTTTCTTCTCCAACTTCAGCTGGTAATCAGCCCAAGGCCTCGGGCTCCAGGGCTAAAGAGGGACTGATGGGAAAGTAGTGGGAGCAGCTTCGTTGGCTCTCTTCCCAAGACTCCATTCAGCCCTTTCCTTCAACCAGCATGCCTGACTCAGGCTGAGGCCCTCGTAAAAGCATGAGGTCCTGGGTTTGGAAACCAGATCATCTTTTACAAGGAGTTAGGAAAACTGCCTTGCGGCTCTCTTAGGAGAGATTTCAAAGACATAGAGACTGTGCCCATATTCTAAGTGTATCTAAATATATAGATTATGCCCATTCCTAAGGCACCAGAGGATGCTGGGAAGCATCCTCTGGTGTGAAATGAAAAGGTATATTATGTTCAGGCATGGAAGAACTTAGAAAAAATGCAAGAGCATATCAGTAAGACCCAGAAAGACACACCAACTGGGCTCTCACACTAGGCTCTTCTTCCTACTGGAACCTATGGAGAAGAGGATGATCTCAGTGACCAGAAGTGGTTCCCCTCCACAGATGTGCTGAAATGAACTCATGCCACTTTATTCTAGGTGTTATTTTTCAGTGTGAGCTTTTATGCCTTAGAAATCAGCATATGCTGCAAATCAAGACTTGATTTATTTTATTTTTTTAGACTTAAAATGCTGGAGGAAATGTTAATAATGCGAATAAAACTTAAAAGTATGTCATGCAAATATGTTTGTATGTATATGTATGTGTGTATGTGTGTATGAACTTCTTGTTAAATGTTTACCAACACACTTCTTCCCATCTATAACTTTACTCTAATTTTCTAAGGTGAAAAGTCTAGGTTCAATGGCATTGTTTCTTCTCAAAGATAGGAATGATATTTGACACAGCTAGTACAATAATCTTACAAATGCATAGGTCTTGATATGTGATTTTCCCTCAGAAAACATCATTAGCTCCCTATTGCCTAGATGTAGATGCCTTAGATCCATAGACCTATAGAACACTGACCTTGGAAATCAGAGAATTGCAGATTTGGAAGAAATACATCCAAAAAAATCCAATCCAATAAGCATTTTAAGTACCTACTGTGTGCCAGTCACTGTGTTAAGTACTGAGAATGCAATGACTAAAAAGAAAGACATTCCCTGCTCTTGAATTTACAAACTAAAGAGGGAGATCCACAAAAAGACTCAAGAGACAGGGTGTGTGTGTGGGGGGGGGGGGGGAGACATGATAGTAGGAGGGATCTTGTTCCATGGAGTTGAAACCAGGCAGAGCACTGTAGAATGAGGGTTCAGTTTATAGGTGAGAGTCTATAAAGGAAAGCATTGGGAGAAGGTTTGGAGGGGAGAGGCAGCTGAAGGAGATAATGTCAATCAAGGCTGAGTTAGCAACATGATGGGTGGGAGAGGCATTTTATGGAGTTGAAACCAGGCAAGGCAGCAGATGCAAATTGGAAATCTCAGAAGTCTTTTAGTGCATCTCAAGCATGATCAGTAATTCCTTGTATAACATTCTTAATAACCAGCCATCCAGTCTCCATTTTAAGGCCTCCAGTGTTTAGAAAACCACCCTTTCCCAAAACAACTTATTTACCATAATCAAGAATAACTGTTCCCCTCTATAAGTCCAATCATTTCCCCCTCATTTTTTAGTCTGTAACCTTGGAAAAGAAACCAAATCCCTGTTCCAAATGAAAACCCTTCCAATAAATAAAGACATAGCATGAGTTTTCTCTTGTCTACACCAACCATCCTTAGTTTCTTCATCTAATATTTATATGGGCAGACACCCTGTGCCCACATCATTCTTGCTTCCCTCCTTAACCTTGCCCAGAACTGAACACAGTATCCCAAATATCAGCTAACCAGGGAACAGTGCAATGGGATATGTCCTCCCTTATTCTATACTATTCTATTCTATAATCCAAGATCACATTAGTTTTTATAAAAACCCTGTTGTGTTGCTGATGGAATATGGAACTTACAATCCAATAGAAACTCTAAGTTCTCTCTCTCACCAAGAAGTATCTAGCTATACCTCCCCTATCATTGTCTTATCTTCTTTATTTGTTGAACCCAAATGAAGGACTTTGCATTTATCACAAATAAATGGCATTTTATTAGGTTCAGCTCATTGAAACTCTGATGAATCATTTTTTTACTCAAATGCTACCACTCAGCATATTAGCTATCCTGTCCATCTTAGTGTCAAAGTTTGATAAGAATATCGTCTCGTCCATCATCCAAGTCATTGATAAAAATGCAAACTAGGTCTGGCCATATACACATTCCTAGGGCACTCTGCTAAAGTCTAATTTTCAAGTACTTAGTGTCATAGGATTCAGAATTAGAAGGAAGATTAGAAACCATCTAGTTCAAACCTCCCTGTTTCACATATGAAGAAATGGGTGTCTGGAGGGAAAAATAAGTTTGCCCATGGCCATATAGCTAATAAGCAGCAGATTTAAATCTAAGTTTGAACATCCCAAATCTGATATTCTCCCTATAAATCTACACTTCGCTTTGACCAATTAATTGCTATACTTTGGGTCCAATTAAACAACCAGTTTTGAATTCACCTAAGTATATAATTGTTTAGATCCCACCATTTTCTTTTCCTGCTAAGGAATATACCTTGGAGATCCACAATGATAGTATGAAAGATTGTCCAATGTTTTGGTTAAATTCAGGTATACTAATTCTATTCCATTTTTCTGATCTACCAGTCCAATAAATCAGTCAAAGAAAGAAGTGAGGTCAGTCTAGAATGTCTTTCTTTTGGTGAAGCTATTCTGGGTCATAGTAATCACTGACTCCCTTTCTAGATGTTCATCTTTTGAATAATGCATTCTATAATTTTGCAAGGAATCAAAAAGTCAAATTCACTGGACTATAGTTTTCCAACCTCACTCTTTTCCACTAAAAAAGGACAATATCTGCCTGTCTATAAACCTGTAACACTTCTCATATTCACTATGACCTTCCAAAAACCTCTGAGAGAATATTCATATTCATCATCATCCCCCACTTATTCCAGTAGTCTGTGAAGTAGTCTATTCATGTCTCATGACTTGAACTTGTTAAAGGCAACTAGATGTTCCTTTACCATATTCTCACTTGTCTTTGGTTTCTACTCCCCATTAGCCATCTTATTCTTTCATTTTTTATTCCAAAGATCAGTCTTCTGGGCATAAAAATCACAAGAAAAATAAAAACCGAGTACAGTTGCTTCCTCTCCATCATTCATTATCTTTATCTGATTCATCTCAAGCAATGACTGTCTCTATTGTTACTAATGTAAAGGAGGCCCTTTTTGCTCTTCTATATTCCTGATTAGTTCAATTCATTCTGAGTTTTATCCTTCTTGAACCTATTATTATAGGATCCTACCTCTTTTTATGTATTCATTCTCCTTTATGCGATATTGCTTCCATCTTCTATACATGCCATTTTATGATCTAAGTTTGTATACAAATTTTCTGTACATCCTTGGACAATCTTCCTTTCTTCCTCATGAGATTCATTTGCATTCATGTTGTTAATGCAAAAGGATTGGGAAACTCCCTGGAACTAAATTCTGACTTCCCCTACAGAATTTTAGACCACAGGATCTTACTTTTTCCTTTGAAAATGAAATGTTTTTTCCCCGAATTTATGGTATATATCACACTATTTACAGCTTTCCTTTCTTTCTCTATGGCAAATTCTAAGATGGAATGAGCACCTTTTTTCCAAGGTTTCCATCACTTCAAATTCATCAACGAATCCTTCAATACTCATCAGAATTGAGACCAGAGTAGCTGCTGTCTTCATCATTTTATCCACTTTTTTGAAGATTGGGATTATTATTAAGTCATCAAGTTATTATCAGATACTGTACTTATGACCAAAAGAGCCATGATATGTCCAGACTAGAAGACACCCCCCCCTTCCCTATCATCAACATACTCTATGTTCTGCCTAGGACTGTGATGTACTTATCAAACTCCTAATCTATTTCTTCCTGTCCCAGTGGTTTCATACCAAAAAATATTTCCCTCCATTAATTCTCACCCAAACGTTCTCTACCATGCTGGATCCTGGATTTCTTCTTCACAAGAGTATATATTCTTAATATTTAATGCCACTCCACTGCCCCTTTTCTCTAGTCTGTTCCTTTAAAAACAGCATACACTCCCGCAGTCACTTTCCAGTTGTGAGGCACCCCATCACATCTGCCTGACTCATGCAAGTCAAATTTGCCTCCTTGAATCAGGATTTCTACTTGATCTTGTTCATTATATACAACCTTTTGCATTTGTGTATAAAACTCCAAGATCAAGCCTTTGTTCATCTATTGCTCTTTGTGTATTGTTTCATGTGAATTACTCACATTTTACTGACAATCTTCCTGCTGTGATGCACCTTCTCCAAGGTTTGTGTCTTAGCAGACACATGGGCAGTTTTCTCTTTTCCTTTTCAGTTTATAGCACTCTTGCTTTGATTTGTAAGACTCCAAGCAAATATGTGTTGCTTGAACTTTTATTAGTAATTATCCAACCTTAGACAAGAGCCAAGGATTACTATATTTTAATCCATGATCCAGGAAACAATCACTACCAGACACAATATTTTTTTCTTTTTAATTTGGCATTTTTTTTCTTTTAACATATTTTTATTGCTGGGCTTTGTTTTTATATATCCTAGAAGTCTTCCTCATATCCCTTCTGCTATTATCTTCCACATATATATACATATATAAATATACACACATATATGTACACACATATATGCGTATATACACATACATATACACATATTTCTACATATACAAATATATGTAGAAATGATTATAACAAATAATATTTAACAATTTTTTTAAAAAATGAAAGAGGAAGTAGATGAAAAATCAATAAAATGAATCAATATGCACACCAAAAAAATCTAACCTCATATGCAATGTCCCACACCTATGGACAAATCCTCCCCCTGCCCAAGGGAAAGACAGAACCATCTTCTTAATTGTTTCCCACATCTCTCCTCCTCTTCTGAGAAGTCCCTAACTTTAATAAAAATCAGTTGTGGAAACAGCCCCTGTGCCCCTTAATCTACAGTTTATTGTCCTGGAAGGCTAAGGATACATATCAATGCTTTCTAAGCTCCTGCTGACAGTATCATTTGTTCCCTTATGAATCATCACAAGTGGGTAGTGGTGCCAGTTTTGAAAAGCCTCAGAGGACTCCCTGTCACAGTCTGGAAGATACCGATCCAAAGAAAACCACAGCTATCTTTAGTAACTGTGACAGGTTGACAAAATTTGTATACCCCTCATCATAGTCAGTTCTTCATGTCAGAAGCACTTCCCTCTTCTTCCTTTGATCATGACTAGGTAAATTCTCTCCTGGGAGTAACTTCTGAATCCATACTATCATTCCTTTGAATACAAGAAGCTGCTTCCTCCTATACTCTCCAGTATCACCCTTTATAGAGGGAGAGAGAAGGGAAGGAAAGGAAGAGGCATTTCTTAAGTGCCGGGCACTTAAACGTCCCGGGCAATGTGCTACATACTTTAGAAATATCTCATTTTCCCAGCAACCTTTCCAGATAGGTGCTATTTTAAGAATTCCCATTTTACAGATGGGCAAACAGAAGCATAGCGAGGTTAAGTGACTTGTCCAGGGTCACACAACTAGTAAGTGTCTAGGGCTGGATTTAAACTCAGGTTTTCCTCATTTCTGGGCTAGCACTTTATCCATTGCACCACTCAGCTGCCTCCGGTGATACGAAAGGAAGCCTCATAGCTACTATGTACTTTCAAGTGTTTCTTCTTCTTCCCTTCCTTCACTGTGTCACATTTCTTCCACCTTATACCATGAAAAGTGGCATGGTACAGAGGAAATCACATTAGATTGGGAGTCAGAGGTCTGGTTTTGAATACTATTCTTATCCATATTGTCTACATGCTCTTGGAGAAGTCAATTAAAAGCTCTGGGCATCCGGTTGGGAATCCATAATATGAGGGTGTGACTGGGATTGGAGAGGGATGGAATGAAGGATTTCTTCCATTTTTAAAGCTGTGGGCCCATTATTTGGATTAGGACTCTTCTTCAGATTCTTTTCCTTCACTGTTGCCTCTTGAAAGAACTTCCATTCTTCCTAAGGAACATGTCATTCTCCCTAATAGCCTGGAGAGTGGCTTCTACCCTCTCACCTCCACTCTGAGGGAGACCAACTTCTTTCATAGCTCTTTCTTCCCTCTGGAAGAAACATAAATGAAATATACTTCTCATGGGATCACTATAAAATTTGCTTTGTGCTCCAGACATACCAGGAATTTCAATCCTCTGTCACTACTGCTAGTAGCTCTTGTGACTAATGCAGGGTCAACATGCCTGTTTGCCATTCCTGTTAGTGCTGGCATTCATTTGGGGTGGGGGGAAGCTCTGAACAAAACTTTATATATTTATAGAAGGCTTGCCACCTTTTCTTCTGATATGACTACTTTGTTCGGCTACCTTTGATGGGCAATTAGCATGTTCCTGCCAAGCCCTTATACAAACAAAAGCTACTTAGCCATACTCAAGGAGAAAGTTGAAGCAGAAACTCAATTATCAGTGGGAAGAGGATAGAAGAGAGGGAGGTAATTAGTTTTGAACAAATAAAGCTTACTAACAGACTTGAAACAATATCTTGCCAGTTCTCTGGCGATAGTGCCCTTTGTCCCGGTTAACTATTACAGTTAGCAGACCTTCATTCAGGTCTATGCTTTTTCCTAGTTGTGTGACCTGTGTGCCCGTGAGACAAGGAATATAACCAGATCCAAAGACTCAAAAAGAAATATCACAGAGAGGGCAAAGAAGACCCAGGGGATAATAGGGCCGAGCAGACAACAACATATAACACCTAAGGAGCTTCTGAAGACCAGAGTAGAAGACATCATCAATGAAATGGAAAATTAGAAACCATTGGCTGATCATTTAAAGAGGGCAAAGAATGACAAGTGGGCAATCCAAGTGTTCCCTTGGTCCCCTCCTAATGACAGGACGGTTGCGAAGAATTTATTGGAGGACATTGACAAAAGTCCCACTAGTAGCACAAGATTGGATGGGTTGCTATCTGAAAAATTGTAGTCATCATGGTCAAGGTTGCAAGTCTCTCGGTCTCTGTTTCCCTTTCTGTAAAAACTGGTTGGTTTAAATGTAGTCTAACTCCAAGTCCTGTGATATGGGGAGCAGTGTGCTCTGGGGATCTAGTGTTAAAGGAATGAAAGCTCCTTCCACATCCCCCGACCAGAACACAAGGTGGGAAATTGCTGACTCTAGAGCCAAACTATCTGGATTGTTCCAACCCTACCTCCAGTGATTAATCCCAGTGTGACCTTAGTCAGGTCACTTACCTTCCCTGAGCCTCATTTTCTTCATCTGTGAAAAGAGGGAGTTGAACTAGATTGCCTCTGAGTTTCCTTCTAGCTCTAGATTTATTATGATTATTATCGGTATTAATATTAGCATTATTCCACTTTTCTAGTTTTATTTCACGTATTCTACAGGAGTCAAACTGGATGATAAAATGGGTCAAGTACTGAACTTTGAATCAGGATTTTAGGAAGGCCTTCCTGACTTTAGCACATACAGATATGCCCTGGGAAAGTCATGTACCTGTTCTGTGCCTCAGTTTCCTTATCTGTAAAAACTCCAGGTTGACCTCTGTGATTTTTTGGTTCCCTTCAAGCTCTAAATCTATGTTTCTATTCTCTGATCTCATCCTAGCCTCTCCTACATTCTTAAAGACTATCCCCCCATTAATAGGATCCATTCCCTTCTCATCCATGCCTTCTGAAGTGCTATCCTTTCAAAACTGAACGCAGGTACCACCTTCTTCCATGAAGCTTTCCCTGAATTTCTTTCCCTTGTCCCCAGATCAAATGTATTTTCTCCTCCCCTAAATTTCTTATTATCTTTCCTTATCATAGGCTACTTCATATTATATATGTATATGTACATATATATGCACAAATATATGTGTGTATATGTTTGTGTATGTATTATAACCAAGAGTGTACTGTAAATGTGTAACAATCAGGTCTCCAATTAAGTTTAATCAACATTACATTTTCTCCATCAATTTTAAGTCTAGACAACCAAATAAAAAACAAATCAAGCCTTGATTTGTAGCTTTTGTAACTAACCAAGGTCTTAATCTTCATGCTAAAAATTTAATGATCAACTCTTCTGAGTTGGTGCCTGCTTGAGTCTAACATACCCCTGGTTATATCCCTTCATGTCAAGTGCAGGTTCCATGAGGGAAAGAATATTTCTTGTTTCTATCCCTAGCTTAAGGGGAACCAAGATGCCTGCTGCCATTTGTGTCAATTCAGACTTGGGATTTCATTGGTGGAAAAAATTCTCGGGGGCAGCTAGGTGATGCACTGAGCACTGAGCTTGGAATCAGAAGGACTCATCTTGAGTTCCAATCCAGTCTTAGATGCTAATAAGCTGTGCAACCCTGGACAAGTCACTTAACCCTGTTTGCCTCAGTTCTTCACCTGTAAGATGAGCTGAAGAAGGAAATAGCAAACCAGTATTTTTGCCAAGAAAGTCCCAAAATGGAGTCACAAAGGGTCAGACACAGTTGAAACAATTCAACAAGGAAATTCCCCTTGAGGAACCTCCCTCTACTAAAGCAGCTCAGCAGCTTTTCTGCTACTTATACTTTGATGGTTGCTGAGACACTGAAAATTTAAATGACATGCCCAGGCTTACACAGATAATGTCTGCCAGAAGTAACCCTCGAACCCAGCTCTTTCTAACTCCAAAGCCAGCTTTCTATCTACTATACAGGCTCTCTCTCTCTCCTTGTATACTATATGCAGGTGCTTATTAAGTGTTTGTTAAATTGAAGTAAATGAAAGATGTGGTTGTGGTTACTGAGTCAGGAGTGGGGGAGGTAACATCAGACTCCAAAAGGCCTGGGGATGAGATAATGAGAGCAAAAAACCAATATTACTTAGAGGTGTGGGCGGAGAGGGAATGTGTCAGAAGTTTGACTAAGGGGAACAGGCTAAGTATGCACTCAGTCTAAAGAACTGGGCACACTTGCTCCTAGGATCTAGCTAGAGAATGAATGATACCGAGAACGACCAATGGCTTTGCTGTCTCTCCTGATGTTTGGCATCGGTCAAGTTAACCCTTTGTACATGGCAGGTGCAGCCAGCCACCTGGAGGGCAGGGAAAGAAGATAATAGAACTTACTCCAAGTGAGCAGAACTGAGTCACTGTATCTCTCAGGATTCCATGTGCAGGGGTCTCTCTTGCCCCCTACCCCTTCATGGCCCCTGTGCTCTGGAAGGAAATAAGTTTCCCCTAGCCTTTATTTCCCCTAAAGTTCAGAAACAGCTGAAAGAGAGGTAAGGCCAGATGGACCACAGAGAAAAGGAGAGATGTACTGGGGGAGGAGGGAGGTGGGTCTTGAGCCAAGCTGTGGGTGCATTTGGACTTAGTTCAGAGAAGGATAGCACTTTGAGCTGCTGGCAGAAGGAAGGGCGAGTATTCCTTCTAGAGAACCCTCTCAAAGTAAAGAGATACAGGAAGAAGGGATAAGAACTCTCCTTCCTTTGCAGAGAGAGGCCAGCATGGAGGAATCGGGGATGATGGTGGTGCTGACTGGGCTCCCCATGCAGTCTGCAATGCCAACTGGCCACAAGGTCTGAAGGAAACAAGAGGTGAAATGGAAATTTCCCTGGAGCTTTGGTCAAGGCAACCTTACAGGCTAGCGTTTCCTTGGGACTGTGATGGGGAATCCATCTTACCCCAGGATTGAACGTCCTGGGCTTTTTCTTGCCATAGACAGAGCCAGATCAAAGCAGGGCAAGGTCTCTCTCCTCTCACGTTTCCTGAAGATTGTTCTTGAGCCATATAAGGAATGTGGAAATGCCTTTTTTTTTCTTCCAGGCTGCCACGGGGGGGAGGAGGCTCCTAGGAGCTGCCGAACCTGATGCACAGGTTCCGGTTGCCAAAAAGGGGAGAGAAAAGCTGGGCTCCCCCAGCTTCCTTTCCCCCAGCATCTTTATCAGCAGCAGTAGCAATAGCATCCCCCCCAAGCGGAGGCATGTGCCTGCAGCCCACGGACCCCACGAAGCTCTACTAGGGCTGCTTTTGAATCAGGCAGCCCTCCCCTCAGCCAACCACAGGCCTGGGCAGGGTGTGACGTCAGCTGCGGGCTCTCTGTTCTCTAGCCCAAAGAGCCTGAGGCGCTTTATAGTCAAGCTGGCGGGAAGCAGAGAAGGCAGACAGGCAAAGGGGCAGGAGAACCTTCACAACAACAAGGAGAAGGAAGCCGGGGTGAGATAGAATGAGGGGATGGTTCTGACCAGCTAGAAGGGGGACCCAGTGCTGACAGCCTCAAGCTCCCTTTTTGTCCCCTGGTAACCACTCGGAGTTTTTTTGCTGCCTGATCGCAGGCTTTTATGTACATACTGCAGAAGACAATGAGGGTAAGTTTTCCTTTCTCCTCTTGGGCACTGGGCAATGAGTCTGGATAACAAAACTCAGGGGGCTGAGCTTTTGGCTAAAGGCACCCCCCAGATGTTGAAGCCTCCCCAGGGAAACAAAAGGATGGGGGCAGCCGAAGATCCCTCTGATCTTTCTAAAATTCTCCATGCTGCTGAGGATGGATGAAAAGCCTGGTTAGATTTCCCCTCGTCAGGTCAGGGAGAGAGTGAGGCAGCAAGGGGCAGAATTTACCCGGCAGAGACCTTGGCTCCAACGCACACCTGCTTCCTTGGCATTTGAAGATGGTGCTATCTTTGCCCTGACCGTTCAGAGAATCAAAAATCCTAGAATTAGATCTGGAAGGGGCCTTAGGGGCCATCTAGTACAATACTCTGACCCTCAGTTTTCTTATCTGTAAAAAGCGAGCGGCTGAGTGACTTACCGGGGGTTCTAGGGGATATAACTTGATTCAGTGCAGCGTTCTATCCATTGGAGTCTGCTGTCCTCGGTCCAGGGAAATCTGCCTGGATCATGGAAAGTGGTCACTGGGGACAGAACTTTTATGTCCTGGTCAGAGCGACCTGTTCGGCTGCGGAGAACTCGGGAGGTCCTCCAGGGCAGTTGATCCGCGCAAGATTAGGGTGACTGAAGTCGGTAGGAAGAGAGAATCCTCCTCCCTTCAGGGTCTTTGGGACAGAGGGAGATTGTTCTGTCTAAGGCAGGAGTTTTTAGGTTCTTGAAATTTAAAAAAAAAAATGGTAATCATATTTCGATGTAGTTGCTTTCCTTTGTGATCTTATGTATTTTATTTTATATGTTAAAATACTATTCTGAGAAGAAACACTATTCCTTGGCTAGGGGTTCATAGACAGCTAAAAGAGGATATGACACAAAAAAAGGTTAAGAAACCCCAATCTTGTGCAGATCTGAATTCAAGTGGTTTTATTGACATCTCTTTACTTGGGGATGGAGTGGATGAAAGCTCACACAAAGTCAAAGGAAACTGACCAGAAACCGGCTGACTGTATGTTTGCCTTCAGTGCAGCTACGAAGGGATCCTTCACAGTGAGTGGTTTGGGATAGGGAAAATCTACCAGTGACCAAGGAGTTAAATAGGAAAGGGGACAGAAGTGATGAAGCAGGCAGTGTATGCCCTAGAAAGCCACCGTTTATAGTAACAGATGCAGTATTCTCTGGGCTGGGAAAGAAGAGTTTTTGTTTGTTTGCTTCCAAGAATACAGTCACCAGTCACATTAGTATGTTGACAGTATTATTTGCGTTTTGCGTTTTCCCTGGGAAGCCCCATGCTCAGTAAGCCCTAGGGGCTTCTAACTCCCAGTTAAGTGCGACCCCTCCCCCAGCTCCAGGATCAAGAGTTGGCCATGGACTCTTCCACCTCTCCCCCTCCCCACACACCTTATTGCTCCTCCCAGATTTTAACCTAAGCAAGCAGCCTAGGACATTCTACTTAAAATTTCCAGGAAGCTGGGTTATTACCCAGCAATCCTTGACTGCACCATTAGCATTCATTCATTCCCTATCCAAGTTGATTGTGAAGTATAGAGTTAGCTCAAAATGTGGTAGTGGGTTGGACTGATGATTGTGCAAGCCCTAATTACTGCCCGATTACCTAAGAGTCAAGGAGTGTGTGTCTAGGTCTCCTATCCTTCCAGAGAGGACCTGATGCCACATGTGCCCTCTTGGATCCTGGAGACAGACACACCTGTGTTAATGCAACAAGGAAGTATTTTACTTTTTTCCTTATATTTCCTCTTCACATTCCATGCCATTATGTGGCATTTGCCACATTCTATGCATTTTTATTTAATTACAAAAGCCTACATAGTCACTGGGCTTTAAGTAAAGGCAGGCTGAGTGAGATGGACATTCTCTGGAGGTGGAGATATTAATACTTGACTGTCCTGCATTGTGACAAATAGCTGGAACATCTGCTTAGGCTCACCTCTGCCCCACATAAGACCAACTCTTTTCTTTCGGGGGAGGTCTAGATACCAGGAGATCAGAAAACATTTGTTCTTCTTTCCCACCCTCAACTCCCATGAAACTGGTAAGTTTAGAGGAATGGATGAGAGAATCCTTTGATTCATTTAATAATTTATTTCATGGCTTCAATATAGGCTCCTCATACCTAAATAGATATGCCTCTTAAATCTGAGTTTTCTTGATCAGAACATGACTAAGCTAGTGTTGATAAAAAGTGACCAGAAAGCCAGGAAGGAACAAGAGTATTCTCAACTTTCTACATTTGGGTGGGCTCAAAAGGTAACTTTCAGAACTTCCAGAATGCTCCTTAGATTTTAAAAGATCCACACATATTTTTGCGTGACTTCCTTACATTTTTGACCAGCCTGGTGGAAGACCACACTTGGAAAGTCTTACAAAGGAGTCATGGACCCTCTAGTCCTCAGATAAATGAAATCTAGAAATTCCCATTTCTCTTTCACTTCTGTGGGGCTCTCTCTTGGGCCAGGGGTGAGGAGACAGACTGCTTCCACTATCAACCAGTGTCTGCCTTCTCTGAGTCTGGTAACCCCTAAAGCAGGTTGAACTGGGATTGGAGTAGGGATAAGTATGGATTGAGAGGATACTCATTCATTTTTTTGATAACCAAGGAAAATGTTTATAGCTTTTAACATTTTCATTGTTTTTCCAAGGATAGGGGGAGGTAGAAGGTTAGCAGAGGACTCAGATTCAGATCCTACTGATGACTAATAGCTCCCTGTGCCTGGTCTATGGTGGTTGTTGCTTGTAGTAGTGGTAGTAGTAGTGGTAGTAGTAGTAGTAGTAGTAGTAGTAGTAGTAGTAGTAGTAGTAGTAGTAGTAGTAGTAGTAGTTGTTGTTGTTGTTGTTGTTGTTAATAACTCACCATGTGACTGTAAACATCTAAACTTGGCCAGACTGGTTGCCTCTTTCACTTGAAAAAAAGTACTTCTCAACCTTTCCTTTGAGAAGTTGGGAGAAGGGAATAAGGAGGGCAGAACGAGGACGGCAGGATGGTGTGCATTCTCACATGCTAGAAGTCACATAATAGGTTGTTGTTATTGTGAATTAAGTCTGTAAGCTTTGCAAAGTATAATATTTACTATCAGTATGGGTGAAGAGTTACATTCACAAAAGAGAATCCTACCCAGGCCCCTAGATCTTATATGATACTTATTTAATTCAACAATTACTTATTAAGTACATACTATTTGTCTTGCACAGTGAGACCTAAGATATAAACCTTTTCTTTGTGATTCTCTTATGGGCAAATCACTCCAATGGAATTGCCTGGGATGCATAGGGGTTTTCTACTCTGGAGATAACCCATAGCTGGTTGAGTGGAGGGAATTGCTACACCAGGAATTCCCCATCTTGAAGAATTCTTATTGTTTACTTGTCTGATATTTAGAAAAGTCTTCCAGGGAGCCAGACAAAAGCCCACCCAGAGATGAGCAGTGTCTGTTACTTATAATAACCCAATCTCTGTCAAACTGGATTATGTGCTGCCTCCTGGATATATCTAATACTTTCCTGAATCCATGCCTTTGATAATTATGTTCCCTATAGCTAGGATGAACTCAGTTGCCCCCTCCCTTACTTTGAGGAACCCTATTCATTTTTCTTACTATGAGTAAGTGCCTTCTCCAAAGATTTCACAGTATTTGTTTTGTATTTATTTAGTATGGACCTGTAAATATACCTGTTGTTTTCTCCATTAGAATATAATCTCTCGGGGCGGCTAGGTGGTGCAGTGAGTAGAGTGTCGGCCCTGAAGTCAGAAGGACCTGAGTTCGGATCTGACCTCAGACACTTAATGCACACACAAACAGAAACCTAGCCATGTAACCTTGGGCAAGTTACTTAACCCCAATTGCCCTCCAAAAAGCAAAAATAAAACAATAAAAAAGGAATATAATCTCCCTCGGGGCAAAGGGTTGTTCCAGTTTTTTCTTTGTATCTTGGTACTTGTCTTGATTTTGGTCCTATGGTTGGCATATAGTCAGCATTTAATAAATGCTTGTTGACTGACTATTATCCAAAGGCACTGGGAGAAAGTATTTTAGTCTTCTTCCATAGGTTGATGGAAAAATAACATGACACAGACATTAAGATCCCAGAGGAGGTCAATAAGCAATCTTGCTACTCAGTTCCCCCCCTCCCCAGTGCCCTATCATCCTCTGAATGTATTTTATATTAAGGATGTTAAGGAAATAACACTTGTTAGGCATATGAGTTTCCTCTTTATTGTTTTGCCATTTGGATTCAAGTACTAAACTCCATTTTAAAAAAATCACGTGGGACAAAGTAGAAGTTCTTATTCTCATAGAACAACTTAGAGGAAGAGACGAGACTGTGGGCTTTTCAAATATGTAATGAGTTACTCTGACACATTCCAGGTTGGGTCCATTCATCTAATCCAACAGTATCCAGAATCTCCTTCATGGTGAACCTCACAGACAGAGGCAAGGAAATAACACTGCCTAGAGGGGAGTAGGAAAAGGAAAGACAGAGGCTTGGAAGGCAAATGGAGCCAAGCATATTGTTGAAATCCCAGACGCTCCATGGTGGCAGTGAAATTTATAGTACACTTTACTTTCAGTTTTCGCTCTTTACATAAACGGGAGTCTTAGCTGGAGAGGAGCCCATGAGGGCAAGCAAAGCTGGAATGATAACTCACCATGGGACTATAAACATCTCAACTTGGCCAGACTGGTTACCCCTTTCACTTGAAAAAAAAAAAAGTACCTCTCAATCTTTCCTTTAAGAAGTGGGGAGAAGGGAATAGGAGGGGCAGAACAAGGATGGCAGGATGGTGTGCATTCGCACATGCTAGGAAAAGAGATGGAAGGAGGCAGAGTGTGATAGTGAACTGTTCTATTGTCTATTCTGTAAATGCCATACTTAGAATGCTATACTCACGCTCACATACTGAGGCAGGATTGGAGGCGTGGGTTGGGCACGTGCCTACAAAATGCCCAAATTTTAATCCCCACTCTGATCCAGCCTGGTATGTGACTTTAAGCCTACCATATTCTCGCCTCTGGGTTTCTATGGAAGGTGGAGAAAGGTACATTTTCAGTTCAATGCAAAGTATCTTTTATTAATGACAAAAAGTGGAATCGGTTGCCATTTTCTCAGCAGGGGTGTTTTAGCAAAGCTCAAATGACCACTTGTCAGAAATAGTATAAAGAGGATTCTTCTGGGGCTAGATGGCCTCAGAGGCCCCTTTCAATTTTGAAATTATGTGATGGTCTGCCTCGAACCCTGGCCCTGTGTTGACTATTTGAGTAGGGTCTCTGGTGCACTGGCTTGCCAGGAGTCCCATGGCAGAAGACACAGTGGGTCCCCATAATTTAGTAGTCACTTTCTAAGAAAATACCACCCAAGAATGCTTTCCTATGTTTTTTGGTTTTTGGTTTTTTTTTTTTCTGTAGGGGTTTTCAGAGGGAAACAAACCACAGATTTGAACTTGACCCACCCCCTTCCCTGGGGATCAGCCCTCCTCCTCAGGCATGACAGATAGGAGCACTTTCTGTCTACATCTGGTCTTTTGCTCAAATAGTGGCAGTTTATCGCTTGCACAACCAGCAGCAGAGGCCAGCAGCAATCTCGCCCACAGCGTTGCTTGCACGGTCAGTCTGCAAATTTCAAAGGAGCTAAAGTCCCAGACTGTGGCATTTTTAAGCTTTAAAACAGTCCCAGGGAAGTAAGAAACTTGCCACTCGCTTAATATGTGAAATAAGAAAAGGAGAGCCTAGCAGTCCGCCTGAGATCTGGCATTTCCCTTCAGCCACAAAGGCATCTTGTAGGTGGGTGGTGACTGGGTAGTTTCTTTCCTCCCCTAGTCCTTCTGAGATCTTCTGTACAATGCCCACAGCCAGCCAACCTGAGGAGGAGGAGGAAGATCACATAAAGAGAGTCTTTGAAATGTCTTATGGCCTCTTTTCCCCCCACCTAGGAAACTATGCCCCAGACACCAATCTTCTCCAGTATGCTTGGGTCTAGCTGTAGTGGACAGGTGCAACCAGACATGGGAGAGCGGAGTGGTGGGGACCTCGTTTTCCAGGATGGGAATCTTATCTCCGGATCCTTAGAAGCCTTGATTGAGCATCTGGTCCCCACCGTGGATTATTATCCAGACGTAAGTAGGCTGCTGGATGGGGTAGGGGTGGGGGAGAAAGGGTTTGGTTTATATGTATGTGGCATGGTGGTCATTTTAGCAAAAGCCCAGCTTGAAGCTATGCTTGAGATTAGCTAGAGCTGGTATCGTTTAATCACCCATCTGTCCCTAAAACACAGGTGGGTAGGGCCTGGACATCTCCTTGGGACTAATGAGGGTGCTACCTAATCCTTCTATGAGGCAAAACCTGGAAAGAAATGGATGTGGCTTTGGCAACCACTGAGTTGAGATGAGATTGAAACTGATACCAACTCAGGGCAGGAATCCCGGGCCGATTCCCATTAGGATTTTGGCACCACCTGGAAGTATCCTTCAGTCAGCCCACCTGAGTAACAGAAGCAAGTTCACAGTCCTTAAGACCTCCATCAGGGCCCGTACTGGCTGGAGGAATTCTGTGACTCAGTCCAAGATCAGCTGATTCTTGACTTCAGAGGCAATCCATGGAAGGAAGGAAGCTTTCTGACCTGGCATTCTAGATAGGAGTACAAGGTGATCAAATAAAACTAGCTCACTCACCTTGACCCTAATACTCTACTTGTTGTCCTAGAGCTTAGGTGCCAAACCCTAAAAAAACCTTGCTTTATCTCCATCACCCCCCCACCACAATTGTTAGCATCCACCTTCCTCCTATCTGTATAGTGTACAAGTCTGTTTCCAAAAGAGGCAACTTGGTGTAGTGGATAGAGATCTGACCTTGGGGCCAAAAAGACCTGGGTTCGAATCCTACCCTTAAATAATTTGTCTATGTTATCCTTGTCAGGTGACTTAACCCTTCAATGTTCCAGGTAACTCCTGAATATTCTAAGTAACAGAGAAGGTTTTCCTGCATTAGGTGAGGTTTCCTCATTTCAGACTTCCCTCTCCTAGTGAAATCACGATCTAGGGCCTAGCACAGTGGGCAGCACGTAGTAGGTACTCAAAAATGTTTATTGAATTTAAAAGAAGAAGAAGATTGAGGTTAAAAAGTTCTATCCAGTCTAGAGATGGTGGTATGCAACCACACACCCAGATGATCTTCTCCAACTCTAGCACTGAAATTCCTCCTCTCCCTCTCATACACAAACCTGGATAAAACTTTATTTCCTTTAGTATTTTTTTGACTGGGAGTAGTGATTTATTTGGAATTTATAAAAATCCAGACTAAAAGACTATATTCATGGGCATGCACATACATTTCACATGCATGCACATGCACACACACACACACACACACACACACACACACACACACACACACACCCTTCACTCCATGGTGTCTGTTTGTGTCTTATTCCTCCACTAAATCCTGGTGGCACTGAGTAGTCCTTCTAGGTTCCTAAAGCCCTTAAGTTTGATAGCTTCCCCTAAGAGAACTACACTGGAAGTTTTTAGAACATCAGTACCTATTCCAGTCCTTATCTTTTAAACTGGAAGTGTGGCAGGACTGGTTTAACGATAATGGTTCTGCCACTTGTGAATCTCTGCTGACAGAAGGATCGATGCCAGCCTTAAAGGAGAGAAGGAAGCATCAAGGCTGAAGAGAGAATTTCACTGAGGTTTCTACTCCTCCCCTCTCCCTCAGCCCCTCATTTCTGACCAACCTGACTGCCATTATTCTGGCTTCCCCTTGGATTTCCCCATGTTGGAGTCTCTTGATACCATTTGTTAGCCCACTGTTAAATGACTACTACCACAGCAGTCTTTGTCTAATCAAACTTTTGTTTATCTGTTATGTTCATGGCACTGTCCTAGGTACTCTGAGGAAACAAACATAAGACCTGGACCCTTCCCTCAGAAATCACACAAAGTAGTTGAGGAAACAAAGTGTTTACATATAAAAGGACAAATAAACATGTAAGATAGTAACCTGTAAGGGCCAAATTAAATGTCTATATGGGTCACACAGCAAATAAATGTCTGATGCAGGATTTGAAGTTAGGTCTTCCTGACTCCAGACCCAGCACTCTGTCTACTGTACCATACAAATTGAGAGAAATGACCTTCCCAGGGTCATAGACCAGTTTCTGTCAGAGACAGGACTTGAACCCAGATCTTCTTAACTATGAGGTCAGTTCTCTATCTACTACACTGCATAGTCTGTCAGTAAAATCTGGTTTTTGAAAGCAAGTCTGGCCACACCACTCCATAACTTAATAACACCAGTGCTCCCACTCATCTCTAGAATAAATTCTTCTATTTGGTTCGATCTGGCTTCAGCTTACCTTCTTCAGGCTTATTTCATGCTCTTCTGCTTTACTCCCTTTATACTTCAGCCAGACTCAAACTTATTGTCATTCCCCATTCATGACCTACCAGCTCCCATCTCCAGGCTTTTGCACAGGCTGTACCCTATGCCTAGGAGACAGTTCCATCTCACTTTCAACTTGAGGAAATTCTCTCTTCCTTTGCAACTCAGCTCAGGTGATGCCTACAGGAGGCTAGCTAGATCTCGTAAGCAGCAAATTGCTAGTTTTCTTTCCCTAGTAAAAGCAACTAGGTGGTACATTCCGTTGAGTATTAAGCCTAGAGACAAAAAGACCTCAGCTGTGTGACCCTAAGCAAATCAATTAACCTCTGCCTCAGTTTCCTCAACTGTAAAATAAGGATAATAACAGCACCTGCCTCCTTGGGTTGTTGTGAGGATCAAGCAAGTTAATATTTATAAAGCTATTAGCACAGAGCCTGGCACATAATAGGTACTTAATAAATGCTTGATCCCCTCCTTCCTATTAATTACTTTTCTTTTCCTTTGTACATGTTTTGTGCTTAATTTTGTAGACACATTTCCATCCCCCAATGTAAATTCCTTGAGATTAGAGACTGTATCACTTTTGACTTTGTGTATTGACCCACACACACACACACACACACACACATAATAGGTATTTAAATCCAGAAACAGAGGCAAACAGGGAAAGTGACCTATAGTGGTCTCTCCTTCCTCCAGTTCCATCCCCCTTTCCACTCCTCTGTCACTTTTGGAAGTAAGTGCTGGAGTGAGGCAGAAGAAGGAGAATGCCTTTCACTCTCTGCTCACATCACTAACCAAGCTTATTGAGCCCTGGAATAGAGTTTATCACTGAGGAACCCAAACAATTTTCAAGGCATAGTGGGGGTATAAAACACTGTAGCTTCCTCTTAATTATCTGTGGTCTTAGGAAGTAAAGCACCCATAGATCTGCAAAATCTTGAAAACAGACTCACTTTAGCCCAAATATTTTACAGAAACATCTGCTAAGGGGACCAGTACTCTGATTTACATGGCAACTCTGTTCCCTTCCTGAATCTACTACCTGTTCACAAGTGATAGAGGGACAGAGAAATAACCCAAAGGGTAGTAGAAGCAAAAATGGACAAGCCAGATCTTTGGTCCTTGGGTAATTGAAAGAAAGCAATCCTCTCTGGGGAAGTCCTAGAGCCAAAGGGAAGGGTAAAGGGACTATGTGATGGTGCTAATAGATGGATGTGTTATCAGATCTGAGCTCAGGGAAGTTGGTCTGAGCAGATGGGCAACAAGCAGAGCATATGAGCTTGTGTCTAAATTGGGAGCTTTGTTTTGTACATGGAATTCTGTGTGCTGGAGTGTAGGAATGGAATGTCCTGGTCCCTGCCACCGTTGTGTCTGAAAACGCATGGCAGACAGATCCCGGACGATACAGACTAGGCAGGGGGAGCAAAAGCAAGACTTTCTTTCGCCATTTCCCTCCCTCTTCATCTCCAAAAAACATTGGTACATTCTTGGGATATAAAGTAATAATAGCTCCCTCTTTGGTCCTGGGCTTTACTTCCCCACCCCCTCCTCCTTCTCTTAATTGATGATGTCTCTTAGCAACCCATGTAGACATCAGTGGTATTTGCCTGCCTTTTCACTCAGGAAGCACTAACCCCTTTTGTGCTGGGTTGATCAGTTCTGAGAGCTGAGTATTTGTGTAGGCTCCACACCCCCGTCTGTCTCTGTGTCTCTGTGTGTCTCCCTCTGTCTATCTCTGTCTCTCTGTCTGTCTCTGTCTCTCCTCTCTCTCTCCCTCCCTCTCTCTTTCTCTGTCTCTCTGTCTCCATCTGTCTGTCTCTGTCTGTCTCTGTCTGTCTCTGTCTCTGTCTCTGTCTCTGTCTCTCTTTCTCTCTCTCTCTCTCTCTCTCTCTCTCTCTCTCTCTCTCTCTCTCTCTCTCCCTTTTTCTCTCCTTTTCTTTCTGCTCTCCCCCATGCCACCACCTATCTCAAATACCTGTTGGCTTTTGTGAGTGATAAATACAGCCACCATTTCACAGTCACTGTGGGGAAGGAGGCAGGTGATAACTACAATTTTTCTTTCATTTAACTCCTTTCAGTACACAGAGCTTTGTATCTCAGTTCCCTCAAAGCCTCTTTCATCGAGGAGAGGAGAGTAAGGAGAAGCCAATTTACATTAGTAAACCAGACACTGACATCTCCCAGAATCCCTCCTACCTTCTAGTAGGGATGACCCAAAATACTCGGCTCCATTTCTTCCTTGGAGGCCAGAACTTCTTATTCTTGACCTACGCCCTATTGGTCAACATTGAAGCAGTAGGTATGACTGAGCTGAGGACTGCAAATATGCTAGCAAAACTAAAGTCAGACTCCAAGGAGATTCTGGATATATCCAAGGTCAGGGGGGAAATATTTTAAAACTTCAGGATTAGATACATTTTCCTAAACTGCTGAACTTGTGCCTGAGGGTGGTAGGTCATGAGACCTACAGTCATGAGAAAGAAAGAAGTACCTTGTGAAAAAGATGAGCCCAATAGTCAACCCCACTCTAGTGAGAGGTACTTCATAGTGACTAAGGACTACTCCTCTTTCACATTCCTATGGGAGTCACTCAAACACGTGCCCTCTCTAGAATAGGCAAGGTCTTTCCTTTTGCTCCCCTAGGAACAAGGACTTTTTGCTTGGAAAAACAAATAAGTGAACTAGACCAGCAAGCAATTTCTAGAAACTACGACTTGGAGGCTTCATTCCTTACTCCACACCCAAGTCCTCCCTGAAAAAAGCAATCCATGCAGGTGCCCCCATTAGCCCTTGGGCAAATGTCCTCTGAGTCTGGGAAAGAAGGAGGTGGCCCAGAATAAACAAACCCAGAGTAAAGTCTGCCATTCTTTGAAATCATCCTATCATAGGACTTCCTTCTTACTCTTAACTCTCTTTATAAAAAGGGCCATTCTCTGCCTCATTACTTACCTAGCCTTAATCACTGAATGGGAGCTGCCTCAAACTGAAACCTGTTAAAGACCTTAGCTTAAAAAGGTCATGGTCTCCCACTATATCTGGAGTTTTCTCCAGTCATCCTGATCTATATCTTGCTACTGGACCCAGATGGCTCTGGAGGAGAAAGTGAGGATGGTAACTTTGTACAGCCCTGCCTCATTTAAATCCAATTCACTTGCATGTCATGAAGGCACCCTCCTGATGTCATGGTTCTTTTTGAGAACAAAGAACTAGCAACAACAAAAACAACAATGTCCTTCCCCAATAAGCTTGGTGATTTCTCAGCTAAATTCTCTCTCTTTTTTTTCTTTTTGGAAGGAGGAAAGCAGAGCAATTGGGGTTAAGTGACTTGCCCAAGGTCACACAGCTAGTAAATGTTAAGAGTCTGAGGCCAGATTTGAACTCAGGTCCTCCTGACTCCAGGGCCAGTGCCACCTATTCTCTGTGCCACCTAGCTGCCCCTCACCTAAATTCTCATGTCACAGGAAAACATTAAAGGAATGGTTCTAAGTAAAGAAATGGAACTCAAGACCAGGAAAAGGACCTAGTTCAGAGCACTAATATTAATATTAGAAATAATGAATGAATCAATATGACTTTTATAGCACTTTAAGGTTTGTAAAATTTTATACACACACACACACACACACACACACACACAGAGTTTCATTCAGTCCTTTCAACATTCCTGGGAGGTAGTTGCTACTATGGTTCCAATTTTACAGATGAGGAAACTGAGGCTGAGACTTGTTCAGAGTCACATTGCTAGGAATTATAGAGGTAGCATTTGAACTCAGGTCCCCTGCTTCCAAGTCCAGCACTGTATCCACCTGTGTACTAGGCCACCTAATAGCCATACCCTGGTGGGAAGCCTTGGGGCAAAGGTAACAAGTATTAGAAGTCACTGCCTCCTGATATCATCTACTTGGTTTCACTTTTTTAGCCTGAGGACCTTTTTCTTGTGACCACTAAAGGCTCCTTTCTGATAGCAGGCTGGTGAGATTGATTGCTCAGGTTTAGTATAAGCAGCTTGGAAAATGCCTCAACTCTCTATTTCAGGGAACAAAGTATTTGATGTGGAGGAGTTATTCCCATTTACACGTTGTGCAGGCATGCCCCGTGCTTCAGTGGCCAAAGGACTCACCTCAATAAACCCCTGTCCCTCCAATACAACTACTTCCCTAGTCGGTGGGAAATATTCAAGACCGTAAAAAGTTTCTAGATAGCATAGTGCCATTCTGCAATGATAGCAATCATATGTAATAGCTGACACATCTATAGGAAATTAAGATTAACAAAGTATTTTCCTTATGGGATCCGATGCTCACTATAACCTGGAGAGACGGCTACTATAGGCATTACTACCCTTGTTTTACAGATAAGGAAACTGACTCTCAGAGAGATTAAGTGATTTCTTTATGATCACATAGGTACTAACTAAGTGTGGGGAACAGGATTTCAACCCTGATCTTCCCTGCTTTCAAGGTCAGGGGTCTTTTCGCTAGGACACACTGCCTCTCAACCACAACTTAGGTCTGGTCAGTTTTAATCACTAAGAATGTTTATAACAACTTCACCAGAGTGATTCCTGGATGTCTCCCTCTGATCCACACAGCCTCTCTTCTCCCCTGGCTTTAATTCTTGCTCTGGTTCCTAGCAATCTGTTAGGCAGGTTGTGGTAGCATCCTCTTTCTCCAATATTTCTTCTGTTGAAAAACAAAGACTTTTGGTCTAGAGGAAAATGCCCCCCTAGGCTCAAGCCCTCCCTGTGGTTTCATCTGTCACTTCTTTCAGGTTTATCCTTAAAATAAAAACAAACAAAAAAATCCCCCTATGGCCAAAGAATTTATGATCCCATTCATATTGGAGTACCACAACTGTACCTTGTTCTCTTAGAAGCAAAATGGAAAGGTGACATTTTCACACCTGTTAATAAAAAAGGGGAATTACCTAAGTTATAAAATCAAAGGTTCTTTAGCAAAAGCAGAAATTCTCTGTGAACACTGCACAAGATGGAAACACAGATGAATAAATTAAAAAGTTCCCAAGTTCATTTTTTAAAAATCACAAACCTAGTTCTATGATGCTTGAGATGACTCATTTTTGCCACTTATCCCACAGAGTTTGGTTGGTGTTTTGGTGGGTATTTGTACCCTACCCCAGCAAGTATCAAGGGTTGCTAAGTAACACTCATCAGCAGGGATCAGATGCAATGAGTGGGAGGTTTGCTCCAGTCATGATGTGGTTTTCTTTCTCTAATGGGTAGGTGGCTCACAGCAAAGCTCAATATGAAATACATCTTAGATCTAACTTGTTTCATGCAAATTTTCTTGCTTGCTTTTAAACTAGCTATTTTGGACCTAAGGGGAAGCAACAGAAGGTCTCACTATAAATTATAAATTAGAGTAACTGGCTCCATTTCTACTGGCAAGTGTTTTCCAAATGATATGGTCCTTTGGCCAGAGATGCTATTTGAGCACATCCAGACAACCCAAGTGTCAAGTTTTATGCCTCTGCTTACTTTGTTTCTATTAAAATAAAACATTCACTTCATGATTTAAAAAAAAAAGCATTTGAATTACTCCATTTGGGACATATCTTTTTCACAAACTGAACAACACACTCTCTCTAACCTTTCCACCATTAAGTTTCCTTTAGACAAGTGTTTTTTCTAGACTTAACAGACTCTCCAAAAACAACATTTGTGCAACTAAGGTGGCCCTGTTTTGAAAATGCTTGAATGGGTGCCCCCTGTTGTCAAATAAATGCTTCTGAAATGTATGTTACCATGAAATATTAACATAACCATAGAGAAGAACCTAAATTCATTGCTAGGTAGACCTGGCAGATTACCTCTCATATCAGATGTGGTACGTAGCCATTTTCTACATAAAATTTCCCTGAGCAATGTCATTTTGCAAAATCATGAACACATTTTAACCAAATCCTGCCATAACGTTCTAGAGGCTCACTATAATGCTGGTCAGCAGATGGCTCATTTGTAAAGTTTATAGCATTATTTCTTTTGCCCCCTGTAACATCATTTCACCTAGAATTGTGGTTGTAACACTGATAAATAGTTTTAGGTAGAGCACACTGATTTAGAAAGAATTCTGGATTAGGAATTAGAATGCTTGAGTTCTCTCCTAGGTCTGCCAATAACTAGCTGTACCCTTACCCAAATCATTTTATATCTTGGTGCCTTAGTGTCTTTATTATATCAAGGAACTGGAAAAGATCAGTGTATCTCAATTTTAATTTTTTTTATTTTTTGCATAAAGCACCATATCGTTCTTTGCCATGAGAAATCTTGGATTGCTATGAGAGTCAAGCAGCTTGGGCCCAAGGTTGCAAGTGTATGTTTCATAAAATTTGTGGCACATCTTTCAAGATCTCACAGAACCTTTGGGAACCATTGGACTAGATTCAGAAAAGGATCCTGAGAAAGTGAAAAGTCATCACCACTGGGGAAACTGCTCCCACCAAGTACTGAAATGTTGTTTCTTCTTTCTTCCCATCTTGACAGAGGACTTATATCTTCACCTTCCTCCTGAGCTCCCGAATCTTCATCCCTCCATATGACCTTCTGGCCAAGGTGGGACAGATCTGTACCAAGCAAAAACAGCAACTGGAGGCTGAGACAGAAAAGGTAAAGCTTTGAGGCACATTGCTCCAGCTTACTTTGGGCAGAGTGTCTTTGACTAAGTTCACTTAACATTGCATTTGACAAAGCAAGCTGAGGCAGTCATAGGCTGAGTCAAAGTAAAAGAAAGTTAGAGTCAGAGGAAACTTTAGAAGTCATCCACTGAAGTATCTTCATTTTGCTGTTGAGAAAACTGAAAACCAGGAAGATTAAAAAGTCAGTCAATGAGCAAACAATGAGCCTACTATATGCTGAGCACTAGAGATAACAAGAAAAAATTTAAAAAATCCCTGATCTCAATGAGTGAGGGAAGACATACACATATATGTATGTATGTACATATGTATGTATTTATTTACATATGTAAAATAGAATCAAAATCATTTGGGGGGGTTGGAGGTGGGAGTCTCTGCAAGGGTGGGAGGCAATTAGAGAAAGTTTCATGCAGAGGGTGATGACCAGGACTTCTAAAAAGTAGAATTAAAAATGTAAATTTAAAAAGCAACTTGTGTGGGGCAGCTAAGTGGTGCACTGAACAGAGCACCAGCCCTGGAGTCAGGGGGACCTGAGTTCAAATACAGCCTCAGACACTTAGCACAAAAACTAGCCATGTGACCTTGGGCAAGTCACTTAATCCCAATTGCCCTTCCAAAAAAAAAAAAGGCAAAAAAAGCAACATGTGCATTTCAGGAATAGGGGAAAGTCAATACATAGGCACAGAGATAGGAGAGGGAGCGTCATGTATGAGAGACCATCTGACCAGTTTGACTGGACTGAAGTGTGCATGAAGGAAAAACAATGTGTAATAAATCTGGAAAGGCAGAGTGGGATCAGGTTACAAAGGGCTTTAAATGCTCCTAATAAGCATTTGCATTTATCATATAAAGGGCAATAGGGAGCCACTAGACTTTTCTGAGGAGGATAGAGACATGGTCAGACTTGGGTTGCCCAGTACCAGCCATAATGGCAGAACTGGAATTTTGACATAGATCTCTTGACTCCTACACCAATATCCTTTCCATTATATAGCACAGTGGCCTCTCACTCTATCCTAGGATTAAGGATTTTCAGCATTGTCCACGGGAGTTCAGTATTAGCTTTGTGGACCTTTAAAAGGTTAAACTACATTCCTGCCCCAGTGATAGCAAGGAGCTGGTCTCTCTAGTCATGTATCCTGAAGGATTCAGACAGCTTGAGGTTTTTGATTTTATAATAATAGAATGTTAGAGAAAAAGAAAGAAAAAAATTAAAATTAAAACAACAGCAACAACTATAGGATGTTAGAACCTAAAGCCTCCAGAAATCCTCGGTGACTTGTTTCCAGTTGCCTTCAAAGTTCAAACCTTTCATGGCCCAATAGTTCTTCTGGCTTCTCCATTCAAACCCAGAAGCAAGGAAGAAATATCCACCCTTCAGGCAGAGTAGGGTTCATGACTCTTAGAAAGAAATCATTCCAAAAATAGAGTTCTAAGAGCCTGCCTGACTGATGGCCTGATCATAAAAGTTCTAGGTTAGGAGGCCAAACCTGGGCAAGACATAGAGGACAGAGCCCTTACCATTTTTTTGGTTTGGATGCTATCATTCAGGGACTAAACCAGCAAGTCAGGCAGCTTGACAAACAAGTTTTTCACAGAGTTGCTTTTGGTTTTCCTGTGGGTTTTTTTTAAGTGAACTACCCTGCATTCCTTTAATAGTAATTTGTCCATATACTTTGGGTGTGATGAACCTTCTCCCCCAGGAACCATGGAACTGAGAAATAAGAAGAAAGCATAGAGATGGGGAGTTGGAGAGTGCATTATTGTTTTCTGAGTTACATTTCAGTCACTCTACCACAATGAGTTCTTTGCTTAAAACTCAAAATTTGTCTTTTGAAGGAAGAAAAACATAAAAGTCTTGTTGGTGAAGGGACCAAATAGCTGTGTAGTGGATTCTGAATGAATGCATTCCTATCCTGACCTCTGACATGGATGCTTAAAGGCAAACTGATTTTCAATCATGGGGCAGAAAAAAAAACACCTCAGAACTCGAATACCCTCAACACCAGTGACCCTACTAAAATACCAGGGGATGCAGTGCCACACAGCAGAAGAGAAATTTTGTGTTTGCCTCATTGTAACCACATATTTTCCTTTCCAAAGCCTAGAAAGGCACATATTGATTACAGGTCATAGCTGATTATGGCAAACCCAAAGGGAATTGTCCTGTTTCTTGGTTCACACTGGAATTTTCAACACTTAACTTGTAGAGTTGTTTATCATCACTTGGTTTCTATACAGTGACAGAAATGAATTTCTACTTTGTAATTGTCAGAAAGCCAAATACTGGGTTTGAGCAACTCGGGAAGCAAACATTTTAACTGAATGGTGAGAGATCATTGATAGGAAATGGAAATTTCTCTCTGTGTATACAGAGTAAATGTGAGTTCTTGATGCCTCAAGAGCTTCTGAAACTGAGAAAGACAATAGCTTCTTCCCAGTGAACAACCCCTAAATCCCTAATTCCCCTTCTGTTCTCATCTAGTTCAACTTGGATTATAGAAACTAAACCCATTTAGATCCCCTAATTATGTGCAAGATAAATCCTCAGGATTAGGTCTTTCCAATCTCTTTAGGTCTCTGTGTGGGTCTGTGTGGTCTCTTGTCTCTCTGTGTCTCTCTCTCTGTCTCTGTCTCTCTCTGTCTCTGTCTCTTTCTCTCTCTCTCTCTCTTACCCTCTCTCTCTTTCCCTCTCCCTCTCTCTCTCTTCATGTCTGTCTCTATTTCTTTCTGTGTCTATATCTTTGTCTCTATCTCTCTGTGTCTCTCTCCACTAAGGCACCAAGTCACCATGCCAGTCCTGCCATCCATGGGTCTTCCCTTATCTTACTAATAATTTATTTAGTATATCTTACCCCTATCTTACTAGTAATTTATTCTATTGACCTATCAGCTGAGGCACGGATTTCATGTAGGAGCCTAAGGCAACATATACCCCTCAGAGGAAGTCAATGCATTTTCTTGCTGCAGAGCTATAGTTAACTTCTTGCTCTTTTCTTCCCAACTGTTTTTGGTCCCCATGGGGATGGAAGAAGAGCTACTCAATAATCTGTTTTCTAGAAAATACTATATGCTACCTAAATCATGTTATCTCAGACATCCCTTATGTCCATCTACTCACAACTAAGACTGCTGCTGCTAACCCCATTTTGTAATCAAGATAACTAAAGCCCTCTAATTGACTAATGGATGGTACACTCAATCTACAGCTTTAGGGAGAAAAAACACACTTCTGAGACCTTAGCTTCCCTAGAGATGGGGGGATAGGAGAGAGCAGTTCAGAGCTCTGTTCAAAGATTTTGGGCTGAATGATGGAGGCAAATAGAAAGGCAATATGATCCAGGAAAGACAGAAAACACTCTCTTCTCTGATAAGAGAACAGTTATAAAAGCTTGCCACAGAACTTGGGGCAGAAGACTAGGGAAGGCAGTTTGGGTGGGTGAGACTGTAGAATGGCCCATGTGAATGAGAGATGACTGAAGAACTTTGATGCCAATGTGGTGGGATGCTTGAAACAGCTGCCTAACAAAGTTTTGGTCATTAGTGAAATTCCTCTCCCCTCCCCCAAGTTCATCCTCCCACTGGCTCATGCTTCTAGCAATGCCTTTTCATAAATGACTTGCAGAGAACAACAAATGCAATAGTTTGTTGAGAATTGGTCACTAGACAAAGATTTTCCCATCTTCCCCTTCTGTATCTCCAATGACACCAAATTATATGTAATAGCAACCTACATCTACATTTCAAGCCTCAAGCCAAACCTTGAAAAGGGGACCATTTTAACTTACTATTACCAGAAATATCTTTGATTCCCTTTTATTCTTTTGGGTGACTGACATCCACCTCTGTCCAAGGTATCTAACTAAGGTCAGTATGGGCTAAATGAATCCCTTCAGACTTGCAAAATTCCAAACCAGTAAGATATAAAAATCCAAAAATAGGATAAAAAAAAGATGTCAATAAGATCTGAAAATCTAAAATTAGGATCTGGGGGGAAAAAAGACACTGAAAATATAAATCAATTTAAAAGTGATAGGTAGGGGCAGCTAGGTGGCACAGTGAATAGACCACCGGACCTGGAGTCAGGAGGACCTGAGTTCAAATCTGGCCTCAGACACTTACCACAAAACTAGCTTGTGACCTTGGGCAAGTGCCCTACCCTTGCCCAATTGCCCTACCTTTCTCCTCCAAGAATCAAAAATAAATTAATTAATTAAAGTGATAGATAAATTCATGATGGGAACCAAGATGTCTAATGATATAATGCATCTAAAGACCTTTACAAGACTTAAGATACTATATAATTGTGAGCTATTGCTATTAGGACATGTCATGAGTTTTCAGATTTCCATGTGAACCGGGCCAATACTAAGAGTTCCTGGTGGGAAGTCCCTAATCTCAGGGGAAATTTGGCTAGAAAATAGTTACTTTGACATCTCTCTAGTCACCACATTCTCTGTAATAGCAGCACACCTTTAAATTTCCAGCCAGCACACCAAGCTTTCTAAAGCTCTTCTGGCTCACCAGCCCCAGAGATGCCCTCACCATGCCCTCAGACTTGTCATGGAATGTTTGTGGTCCCTAACTAACAGCAGCCTTTTCTGCCCAGTGTTGTTAAGGTCAGAAAGGATCATTCTAATCTAGTTGAGATATACGCAAATACCAGTCACTTGATTTCCTAGCAGGTCTGTCCTTAACTCCCTTTCCAGTCAGCTGAAAATTACCCACCATTAAAACCTCACTGCAGACCTTCAAAGAGAAAGCTAAAGCATGGAACTAAAGTCCTTGGCCACTACAGCTAGCTTATTCGAAGATCAGGAGGACCTAACACACCCTCACATCTAGACATGTATGCGTCACCCTTTCCTTATCCTCCCCTCAGCCAGGAAGACTAAGTCACTATCACAGACTCTAATTACAGTTCCCAGTTCTCTATGGATAGCAAAGCTGATCTAGATTCAGGGGACTTGGCTTCTATTCCCCCCCCCAACCAGTGTGGATTTGGGTGCTAGATTCATAACGTTAGGTTCCCTTTTTTTCTCCTCAGAGCTTTTTTCCTTTCCTTGGGAATACCAAACATAGGTAATAAGACAACTAAGTCCAATTTCTTCATTGTACAAATGACTAAACTGAGGTCTAGAGTGGTCATGTGTCCAGATTTGCTCGAAGGAATTAATTCTGCTAGATGAGACCTTCTTGAGAACAGGGACTATTTTTTTTTAATCTTTCTTTATATCTCCAGCACTTAGTGCTGTGACTGGTACATAGTAGGTATATGATAAATTGGCTTGTTTACTTAATTGGGTCCATCAACTTGTTTGTAAATAAATGTATTTCAAGACAATTGGATTTCTTTGTAATCGTGTGTGTTTTAGTTTATGCATTTTTGAAGCATTATTCAGAGAAAGGGTCCTCAGTGTTCACTAAAGGGATCCATCATACAAAACAGTTAAGAACCTCTACCCTGGAGTTTGTCTTGTTTTCCTATTGCAGAAGCAAAAAAGAGCAGCAGCCTGAGCCCCTGAAACGAAGTGTGCTGAAGCCAGCTAGGACTAGCTTGTGAAGACTGTTAAATTTTCAGTGTGGAAATTAGAAAACATTATAAATCAAGCCTTGATTTTATTATTTGATTGTCTATACTTAAAAAAATTGATAGAGAAGATGTTAATAATATCGTAGATTAGGGGCGGCTAGGTGGTGCAGTGAGTAAGAGCGCTGGCCCAGAGTCAGTAGGACCTGGGATCAGTTCTGGCCTCAGAAAATGAGCACCCACACATAAAATAACTAGCCGTGTAACCTTGAGCAAGTTACTTAACCCCAATTGCTTTAAAAAAAATAATATTGTAGATTAAGCTTAAAAGTATGTCAGACATGAATATATATATATGTTCCTTTTTTTGAGAGTCAGTCATTAAACATTTACCAGTTTACCACAGCATGTAAAAGATGGCTTCATATAACTCTAGCCAGACTGGAATCATTGGGTTAAATGGGAGCTTCCCCCCACTTTCATTCCTGGCTCTGAGATACTTCGCCTGGACAAGACCTGGTCGTTTGCTTCAAAAGCATTTTGTTTAGATGTGTAGGAGTCTGTACAGAGATGTCCTCCTGGGCTGTAGTTTTTCTTAAGCACAAAGAGATAGTCTGGAGCACATACAAAATAAAGCTTTGCACACATTCCTTCTGAGTACATCTTCCATGGTTTTTCTTGCCTAGTAACAATGAAGCTCAACCACTTCTGCAGTGTGTACATGTGGCTTAACACACTGCTGAATACCATTGATTTAAGCAACTGGTTCCTGTGGATTTTTATTTTTTTTCCACCAGCATTTGTCATTGCTCACAGCACCTCTTGAGCCCAGCCCAGCCAGAACTTCCAAGCAAGCCCCTCCCTATCACTGGCCTGCCAGCTATAAGGTCACTGGATCATCATAACACTCTCTCTCTCTCTCTCTCTCTCTCTCTCTCTCTCTCTCTCTCTCTCTCTCTCTCTCTCTCTCTTCCTCCCTCCCTTTTTCTTTTGTCTCTCTTTCTCTGTCATTCTTTCTGCCTTTCTCTGTCTCTGTCTCTATCCCTGTCTGTTTCTTTCTCTCTCTCAGGCCAAGCTAAAGTCTTTCACTGCCAAGATTATCCAGCTCCTGAAGGAATGGACTGAGGCATTCCCCTACGATTTCCAGGATGAGAAGGTCATGAAGGAACTAAAAGAGATCACTCACAGAATCACACAGTGTGATGAGGTAAGGGAATCTCCTGCCCAGTTTCTCCTTGCCTTCTAGGTCATTTGGAAAACAAAATACCTGAATCCCCTGAGGATTTGCCAGGCTGTAGGGCATGTGGGAGGGTATCCAGGGTCTTCTGGCTGTGTCTTTGAATAGAGTCACACAGAGAAAACCTTTGTTTCCATGGTCACAAACTATCTTCTGGGTAATTTTCCAAAACTGAATCAATGATTGAGACCCGGCCAGAAATTAGGGAAAGCTCAGTTCAACTAATCCCCTACCTTTCAAAAAACAATCCAAATTTCATATCTTGAAACTAGTAAGAGGTCATAGGATCACAGAATTTAGAAGTGGAAAAGAGAATATCTAGTTCAATGCCCTCATTTTATAGATGAGACACAAAGGCAACAAAGAGTTAAAGTGGCTTGTCCTAGGTCATATATAGGTGGCAGTTATAACTGACCTAAGCACTTTGTAAAGCTTTAGAAGAGATGGGAAAAGAATGTTAGAGTCAGAAGAACAGCTGGGTGGTCTCAGTGATCACAGTGAATATCACTGGGCTTGGAGTCAGGAAGACCTGAGTCTGAATCTTGATTCAGATACTTATTAGCTATACGACTATGAGTAAGTCATTGGACCAGTCAATTTCAGTTTCTTTACGTGTAAAATGGTTGGGGCAGCTAGGTGGCACAGTGAATAGAGCACTGGTCCTGGAGTCAGAAGGACCTGAGTTCAAATCTGGCCTCAGACACTTAACAAAAAAACTAGCTATGTGACCTTGGGCAAGTCACTTGACCCCAACTGCCCTCCAAAAAAGCACCTTTATATGTTAAATGGTCATAATAATAGCACCTACTTCACAGGGTTGTTGTCAAGATCAAATGAGATAAAATATGTAGCATTTTGCAGACTTTATAGTGCTTTAGAAATGTAACTATTATTATAATAAGCATAGGCAGGCAGAAATAATCATTTATATTTATAATAAACTGTTTTTTACAGCAATCCAAAATTTACCAACCCACGTAAAATAAGATAGAACCACCATTATTATGATAATTTTACAAATGAGTAAATCAAATTTCAGACATGTTAAGTGATGTCCCCTAAATCACATAGGGATTTAGTAGCAGCTTCAGGATTAGAACTTGAGGCTTTTGACTGTCAAGGCTCAGGCCTTTTCCACTGCACTATTTTGATTTCAGGAATTAAAACCTGAAGATCTTAAGAAAAACTCAGTTCAAGGGGACGAAGGAACCAAAAACTGCCTTAGGTCAGAAATTAGGTTCAAACGATGCTGACAGGGGCTGCCAGGGAAGCCTCACTGGGGAGGGTGGAGTGGAGGGAGACTGTATAAAGAAGGGTCTGCAACTACAAGGGAACCTACAGAAGGACATGCCATGTGTGACTCACATAACAGACCAATGGGGCATGGGCTCTGGAGGGAACAGCAGAAATAGGGTCCTTGCCACCATGGTTCTTTCTGGCCCCATTAGCACAACAAATTATATCTTCTTCAAGCTGGCTGCTTAATAGCGTCTGGTCCTCAGTGACACAGATTGATATGAGTGATATGATAGCTATTTATCCCTTTCAACTTAATTTCCTAATGAGAACCCTTCAGCAGCACCTGTAAGATAGCAGAAGGAGTGTTCAGCTGATTCACCTCTGGGCCGGTCATTAATAAGCCTCAGTATCCTCATCTCTAAAACGGGAATAATGATCAGTAGTCCCCACCTCACAGGATTGTTGTGAAGAAGTCACAGGTACTAAAGAAATGTGAGCTGGGATTCTTAACGGCTGCTGCCTTCTCCATTTTGCCCAGTCTTTAGCCTCAGGAAGGATGGCTCTGTAGAAGTAGTCAACAGTTAGAAAGGCAATAGTCATCCTACATGAAGGTGTTACATTAAAGCTCACAGCAGATAAACTCTGGGCTGCTGGAATTTCTGGGCCTAAATAAGCAGAGATTCAGAGCAAATTAGGCAGCCCAGCACCCAGGTAGGTGAGATGCAGGTGAGGATTCAGACAGATGCTCTTGCCAGCTCACTCAGCAAGGCTCTCAGGCACACTGGGGCACATCTTTGAGAGATCAGTTGCTGAGTAAGGACCAGGACCCATTTCTCACACACACAAACTCTAAGCCAAGTCCTTCAACACTAGGTTAAAGAATCAGCTTTAAAGCTAGCCCTACCCCTTCAACAAAGGAATCTTAATCATTATAAAGGAAAACCTCCAGGGAGGCAGGAAACAAAGTCACTCTAAGAACAAAGCTATAAAAAAGAAATCACTGCCATGTGCAGGAGTAATTCAAGAAACAGAGGAGCAAGACCATCTTAGTGAGAGCCGGCATTTCTTTAGCACTTTGCAGACACTGAAGCTTTTGCATACCTAGCGCCCTTGACCCCTACAACAAGCCTGTTGGGGGAGAGGGGGAGAGATCAGATGCTACAGGTATTATTTCCTTCCTTTTGCAAAGGAGAAAGCATTGCACAAGACCACTCATGACTCCAAGTCCAGGATTCTGTCCACTGTTACTACACACTCCTCTCATTAATAACAAGCATCTGACTACTTGCTAATTCATAAGTCACTGGGCTTGACCCCTGACACTTGGATTAGCTTCAAGTCTAATTCATTGGAAATTTTTATTCATTTTTCAAAAGTTTCCCTTCATTTTTGAGGTTAGCCTCAAGGGAACAGAAAGCAGAGAAAAAGAATGTCTTCAGAAATCCTTTGCCCCATCCCATGTACTTTTTTCATCCGGTGGCTCAGACCACAGCTCCGGGTTTCCCGTGTACTAACATATTCAATATAACTTCCTTAAAAAAAAAAAAAAGGTAACTGCCATAGCAGTTTACAAATAGCTACTTCTCCATTATAATCTGATTTCTGCTTCCCGATGAAACAGCTCTGGCTGCATTATCTTTCTCTGATTTACCTAGGGAACCCACTGCTATGTAATGTGAAAGCTTATTTTACTGGAGGTAGAGAATCAGCAGTTCAGTCACCTCCCTTAGGTAGGCCTGAGTTCCTCCCAAAAAGGTGTCAAGATAATCACACCTTTGGCCCAGGGACTTTAGAATCCAAAGCAAATAAATGCTAAACAGCTGGTAAAAGGACATGGTCTTAAATGGTTGTTGTTCACATAAGAGAGAGAGAACTCAATTCTGATTATGACTTGGTGACTACCTCATTTTCAGACTCTGGGCATAGATAGCATATCACATTTCATTTTTTAAATTTAGTATAAAAGCCATAGGAGGGCCTCCTGTTTCCAGAAGGCTGCATTATTTTGTTTGTTTGGTTTTTCTCCCACCACCATTTCCATCTCTCACTACTGATCTGCTCCCTCCTCTGCCAGGAAAGATGCTGGGACTGGCCTTCTGCCAGGACAGGTGGTGACTAGATGCTGGGCTTCACTGAGCATGCTTCTGACTCCTGACAGTCTCAGTCCCTGGAGAGGGTCAGCTTCAGGAATTTGTCCAAAACCCATGCACACAGATAAGAGAGAAACCCTATGACTGGCTCCAGGCAGAGTACCAGCTGTTGTCAAGAGACTCCAAAGCAGGAAGGGAATTTCACTGTTGGAAGTCTTTCCATTTCCTATTCCCCAAGGTCCAATTCTCCCTTATTCTCCAGCTTGTGGTCATTAGCATGTAGAATCCTTGTCAGACTCATATAGTGGGGAGAGCATGTGGGTGTTGGAAGCCAGTCTCTGACTCTTACAAAGGCGTATGGCCTTGGGCAGGTCATTACCCTTTTGGAGGCTCCATTTTCTCATCTGTAAAGTGGGGAGAATAATGCCCATGGGGCTGAGATAATGTAAAGTTTTCATAAACTTTAAAGCGATATATAAAGCTATCCAGTAGTAGTAGTAGTATTGGCAGAGGAAAGCACAATGCTAATGATATGCCTTTTCTGACTGATATTTTTTACTGAGTACCAATACATCTATTGCTGTGCTTAACACTGTGATAGTTAAAGGATGGTGGTATCTGCCTTCAAGGAACTTACAGTCTCACTGAAGACAAATAATAGTCACATGAAACAGAATGATATATGTGTAATTAAAGTGCTCACTGGTATGGCTTTGGAAGGGAGCAATTAGCAATATCAAAAAATAATAATAAAATAATAATCAGGGAAAGTTTGTCAGAGAAGTGGGCCTTGAAGGTTGGTTAGACTTTGGATATGTAGGGAAGAGGGCATTCTACAGTGGGTTATGAGAAGAATATAAACAATTGGAGTCTGGAATGTGGAGGAAAATGTGTTGGGAGATAATGAAAAGCTCAGATCAAATGCACTGTGTTGGGAAATAGTGGGAGAGATGGTTGGTAAAGTAAAGTGGCTCTAGGTTAAAAGGTCTCAATCCAGTGTGGTCAACCAAGAGAAGTACTAGAGGCTCAGTTCAAAAGTCTTAGGCAGTCTTATTCAGAATGAATTAGTCAGGGAAAGTCTTAAGGAAGAGTGACCAATTTGAAGGCTGTTCTAGAAATCCATACCTGAGGTGATAAGAGCCTTGGTGAAGAGGGCAACAACTCCCCTATTAGAGAGAGAGATTTCCAAGGTACCTGGGACCACCCCCTCTCCTTCTACTAATAAACATGTAATAACAAAGGTTTTGATCACTAATATGCTTCACATAGAAGGTGATGTTTGTCATAACTAGTGTCCTCTCTACTATATCCAGCATCTGGGTAGACCAAGGAGTTCTACTGGCTTAATGAATCTGTTCTCCCTTTTCTCTTAGGAGAATGGGACAGTGAAGGCAACCATCACCCAGATGACGCAGAACCTTATCCTGTCCCTTACCACCAGGAACCAGTTCCAGGAGATAAGAGAGAAGTTCCGCCAGCCTGTCACAGACAAAGGGACTATTCTGAAGTCAAAGCCCCAGGCGGCCCAGAAGGATATCCTAAGTGTGTGTTGTGACCCACTCATTCTGGCCCAGCAGCTCACCCACATAGAGCTGGTTAGTGTTCTGCCTTCTCCCCCTTCCCAGCCCTCTTCCCAGCTTATAATACTTCAAGGTGGAGGTATGCCCTCCAGCTCCCAAAAAAATGTATAAAAAAGATTTGAAAATGAGGTTCTAGAATTCAATTCATTCATATCCATGTCTATGTCTATGTCTGTTTATGTCTAAGTCTACATCTATATTGTCTATTTCTATGTCTCTATCTTTATCATCCCTATCTATATCTACATTTATAGGTTTATAACATAGAATATATATACAAGATTCAGTGCTATAAATGCCTGAAAGGAGAATTAAAATCAACAGAAGTGGATCGGAAATATAGGCAGTCTGGTGTAAAAATAAAGTTTAGATGATGCTTCACATAGCCTGTCCCTAATTAGCTCCATGCTACGCTAAAGGATTTCAACAAAAAGTGGACAGAGGCACTGCAGGGGCGTCTGGGCTTTATGCTGAGATTTACTTTAGAAAACAATAAAGTTTAACCTCTGAAGAATTAGCCCCAACAAGGGAGAAAGAAAACTTAAGGACTCCAGACCCACATAAAACATATGGCACTGAGAAGAAATTAAATGCAAGGTTCTTAAGGGTCAAGGACATCATTAGGAGTAGACAGTTTCAGAACTGGCTGCCCCAAGAGTATCAGGCCACAGAATAAGGAAGGAGTGGGCCCCTGGAACTGTGGATTTTTCTGAGCACTATAGTAAACAGACTCAGAAGGACCTTAGGGATCATATAGGTCAGTCTCACCTCCCGATGCACAAAATCTCTCCGTAACAGATGCCCATCCGTCTACTTAAACATTTCTGATGATGAGGAGCTCTCTAATAAGACAGTCCATTCCACGGTTGGACCCCTCTAATTGTTAGAAAGTTATTCTTTCTACTGAAAAACCTTCCTTCTTGTACTTTCTACTGTTTAGTCCTAGTTTTTCCTTCTCTGACAACTTCAAATTAATTCTAATAATTCTTCCACATTATAGGTATTTGAAGACAACACAAATCCTTAAGTTTTCCCTCTTGTAGAGTCCCTCAATCATGTTGCCTAACTTATAGATTATTTCTCAGCCTGGTCCCTTGGAACACACCAGTCATTAAGTACAGGGACCATTTTAAATGTGCTGCCCAAGTCTGAACACAATATCCCCAGGGTGTGATCATAGCAGTGTAGAGTACATTGGGATTTTTATCTCCCATCATCTGGGCATCATGCATCTAGTTACGCATATTTAGATTTTATTAGCCCTTTTTTCTTTTTCTTTTTCTTTTTCTTTTTTTTAAGCAGCCCCATTATTTTTCTAATCTCCTTCCTCCCCATTTCCATTCCAGGAAAGGGTCAGCAACATTTACCCTGAGGATCTAATGCAGATTGTCAGTCACATGGATTCCCTAGACAATCACAAGGTGGGTTAATTTTTTTTTTAACCAAGGCGAATAATTTGGGGACTATCTTGCTGCTTTCTGTAGACCTAAGCAGGAAACTGGCACCGAATTACACAGAATTTGTCCTTCAGACCCCCACGAGAAGGTTTTATTCTTACACTGTATGGAGATTATTTAAAACCAGGCTTCAAGATATTCTTTCCCCACCCTGAGCCTCAAAATGACAGTTTTTTGACATAGAAGGAATGCTTGCTTCCAGCTCTAGGTATATGGACTTTAGAAGCAAGAGTATGGAAAAGACTGGGACCTCCCTTCACAAAAGAGATCTTCCCCTAACTCTCATTCCTATTTGTACTTTAAATAATATGCAAGAGTTCAGGAGGACACACAAGATCTTACTTAAACCCCCAAACAAAATATCAAAGTCATACATATTTTTTGCTGCTCATTAATAGATTTTTTATTTGGGTTCTGACATTGGTTGGTGTTATGGATTATATCCTTCTTTGGGTGATATTATTAGACCCCATATGGATTATATCCTTCTTTGGGTAATATTACTAGACTCCATAAAACACATCAAACCAAGATCAAGGAAGAGAAATGAGTCATTCCTGGTGGGAAAGAAATGGGCAAAGGGAGGGTTAATTCCTTAACTTAATGGGAATTCCTTGTCATCCATTTAAAAATCCTTCAGGTTCACTCCACCATTCATTGACCTCCAACCTCTTTGTTAGCTAGGCCTGAAAACATCTCTAGGGTGGTGGAATCAGGTTGGATGTCAGAACTGAAGAACCACTGCATAGTTGCCTTGGGAAAAGGGGCCTACCGAAGCAAGATAGGACTAAACTATACAAGAACAACAAATCCTGCAATTCTTGTTTCCAAAGAAAACAGATGAGAGTCCTGGGAAGAGCTCCCGCTTGACCACAGAGATCTTTCTCTCCTTCCCAACTCCACCCCTACCTAACTTTTTTTTTTCAAAAGGCCCTTTCCCCTCACATGAAACTTGCCACTCTCCCTAGGTAAGGGCAGGAGGATTATATCTTGTGATAAAATGAAAGAGTTTTGAATTCTCTTCTCAAAGCCCTGGACTGATTTCTGATCTCTTATCTCGCAGTGCCGTGGGGATGTAACCAAGACCTATACCCTAGAGGCCTATGATAATTGGTTCAACTGCCTAAGCATGCTGGTGGCCACAGAGATTTGCAGGGTAAGTGGCTGTGCACGCCAGATCTGTGCTTTGAACAAGAGCAGTTTTCCATTTTCAATGACATATACCATGTAAGTAAGCAGATTATCTCTTAACCCACCATCTGATTAAGAAAAAAATAAATAAAACGTAAACCTTCCATATACACAAGGCTGGAAATGTTCTCCCTACTTGTCAAATGTTCTCCCTACTCATCTGAAGACACAACTCAAGTTCTCAATTTCCACCTTTTCCAGGAAGACTTCCCTAATAAAGCAGCCCACTCTAATTTCTGCTTTTTCTGTCTACCATAGCACAGTTATTTGACATAATAAATCGGGTCTAGAGTCAGACAGACCTGAATTCAAATCTGACCTTAGATACTTACTAACTGTGTGACCCTGAGCAAGTCACTTAACCCTTTTTGCCTCAGTTTCCTCATCTGTAAAATGAACTGGAGAAGGGAATAGCAAACCGTACCAGTGTCTCCACTAAGAAAACCCTAGATGCAATCATAGTCACTTACCCTCTATTTGCCTCAGCTTCATCAACTGCAAAATGGGACTAATAACAGCACCTACCTCCTAGGGCTGTTGTAAGGATCAAATGAGGTAATAGTTGGAAAGTGGCTGGCATATAGCAAGCACTATATAAGGCTAGTTGTCATTAGCATTATTATTTCTTTTGCTTCCCCTTTTTTAAGAATCTAGGGACCTGATTCTATCCTCTTTGGGGCACTTTATGCCATGCGATGTGGCACTGCTTTGTGTGGTGTGTGAATTTTGTCTCTCCAACTTGGCTATGAATTTGTTTAAAGAAAGGATTGGGTTTTTATGCTTCTCATCTCTCACATGGCCCTAGCTCAGTTGTGGTCACACAATGGACGCTGAATGAGTGTGTGTCAGTCAGAAATTGCATCACTAGGAATGAACAGGATAAAATGGACCTGAATCAGCAGATGAGGACTAATGTCTTTATCCTGCACAGCCCCTATGCTGGTTTGGTGCCAGCAAGATGAAGGTGGGCACACGCAGCTGGCATGGAGTAGCTCCTAGGTCCAGGATGCTAAGAACTCCTCCTAGAAATTAACCTTTTGTCATGGGGGAAGATGGGGGGGGGGGGAGTTGCTGATTCTTTCCTGCTGCCGGATGGATCACTTTACAGCTGGAGGGGAGGGCTGCCTGGGGAACACCCCACCCCTGGAAAAATAAATTCAAACTGACCCTCCCTGCTTCCTCTCTGGCCTTGAGATTGCTCCTTCGAGAATACTCTCTGGGTCATGACTTTTGAGGGCCCAGTTATTTGTGGTAAAAATGATTTTTTCTTTCCTGCTTTGGGGCAATGACTTTGGGGGGAATCTCAGTGAATCCACCTATGAATTCTCAGTGAATCCACCTCTGGGACTGTGAATACATGCTTAGATAATATATCACAGTGTCTAAGTATGGTTACATTTAAAAAAAAATCTCGGGTTGGTCCATTGGTCTTAAAATGAGATCTTTGAATGTTGAAAAAAATATATCATATGCTCAAAAAAATATAATACCCCTTTATAGGCCACACTCAGGTTTTCTATAAGAGCACATTTTGGGGAAAGTGTGGGCTGTATTTGCACCAATACTAAAAATATATTGGAAAGATATATGAGAAAGACAAGTGAACTTCATATCCTTCAGCCTGCCTCTGATCAGTCTTCATAGAGGCATCTCAGGGAGAGAAAATAGAGATTAATTACAATATTCTTTCCAAGTGTCACAGAGCAGAAGTTGCAGCAGCTGTAGTTTAAATGTATTGGCCTCCTGAAAGACTTAACCGGGAGCTATTTCTTTCCTTCAGGTGGTAAAGAAGAAGCAAAGGACAAGAATGGTGGAATTCTTCATTGATGTGGCAAGGGAATGTTTCAACATTGGGAATTTTAACTCCATGATGGCCATTATCTGTGAGTATACGGCCCTCCCCACCATACCCAGCCACCTTCTGGCAGTGCTTAGCACCTCTCATCCTTTCAGTTCTAAGACTAGGGTTTGCTGGGAGGCCAGATTGCATTAACTAATCATTTAACTGAGCTAGAAGCATCATTTCTTCCAGTTCTGAGGGGATTTTTTTTCTTTATCATTCCCTCTTTCCCATCTCTACCCTATGAATTGAAACAACATTCCCTTCAAAGATTATATTATTATATCAATATATTTACATATAAATATATTACACATATTCATTAGAAAACCATCCCTCGATCTGATTCCATGGTGCTTTTCTCCCTCTGACAGCTGGTATGAACCTGAGTCCAGTGGCGCGACTAAAGAAAACGTGGTCCAAAGTCAAGACCGCTAAATTTGATGTTCTGGAGGTATGTGTTGTGTTATTTGGTGTGGTGACCAAGAAAGAGTTAATAGTAATTTTGTAAAAGTAGCACAACCGTAGCATTCTAGAATATGATAAGGCCTGCATCAAGAAAGCAAGATACCAAGGTCACCCTACCATGAGGCCTCAAAGGGCACATGCTGTCTTTGACATTTTAGTAACATAGCCTAGAAGAAGCATCCATAGGTATCGTCGGTGTTTTTAGGACAAAAGGAAGAAGAAAACACAGGCAGCTTAAAATTCCCTCATCTCCTTCCCTCTACCCCCAGGCCTCTTCCTCTAAATGGATAATGCTGGAAATTCCACTGTTACTACTTAATTCCTTTTGATCATTCTTAATGTGCAAAGGACATTCGAGACGACATAAGTATTGACAACCTGCTGTAAAGGAAGAATTTGAGAGCAAGTGTTGATGATGGGCTGATAGGAGAGCTCATTAGAGGATTATGTTGTCCCTTGGGACCAGGGATAGAAGCTAAGTAAGAAAGATGAAGTGGGGAGGCTATTTCGGAAGGTTTTTATCTGCTCCATCACTGGCCAGGCCAGCTTTGTATCTGTGTCTCCCTAGCAACTACTTTGACCGCACCAGGAAATCCCCATCCCCTGTATACTTGGTTTGTTTTCTTTTTTTTTCATTTCCTCTTAGGGTGAATTTTCTTCCTAAGGGAGCCAGACCCTATGATTCACAATGAAAGACTACCCTCTAGTGGCAGGATCTGAGATCAGGCCAAGGTTAGGTTTTGGGTTTGGGCTTGGGTTTTTTTCCTCCAGAAAAGAGACTAGAGTGTTTTTCCATATGTCAGTCTTGTCTGGCTACTGAAAGGGGAATAAAGTGTTCAGCCATGAAGAGACCTAGAGGAAGGAAAACCTTGAGGTATAGGACTTGAAAGCCTTGAGAGACAGATATTTGGTTCATGTTCCATCCTTTCCACTTGCAGCACCACATGGACCCTTCCAGCAACTTCTGTAACTATCGAACTGCCCTGCAGGGGGCTGCCCAGAGGTCTCAGACTGCCAACAGTAGCAGGGAAAAGATAGTCATCCCTGTGTTCAACCTCTTCATCAAGGACATCTATTTTCTGCACAAAATACACACTAACCGTCTGCCGAATGGCCAAATCAACTTCAAGGTGAGCCCAAGGAGTGTTCAGGAAGAAATATTCATGGTGTATGTAATAGGCAGAGGGGGATGAAATAGAGTTGGAAGCTATTTAGGACAACCCTTACTCAACACTTGGACCACTTCTACCATAACCCTAAGAGACTGAGAGCAACTATCAGAGTGCTGGACAGATCATAAGCAAACCCTGTAGTCAATTAGGAAAAAAGCCAGCCCTGGGATGGGTGGTATTGACCTGACTCTAAGTGTAATCTGAACATTTCAAGAAGGAAGAGGTCATTGTGGGCTAGGCAAGTCTTAGAGATGAGGTAAGATAAAACCCAGTGCAAACAGAGAGATATGTGACAAAGGGAAAAGTGGGAGGAATTTGGGGTGGGTGGGTGAGTGGGTGGATTGTGTGACCAAAGGTAGGAAAGAAAAGAAGGAATGTCCCTCTGACATTGAAGAAATACAGCTAGATTTAAAGTCAGGAGACCCAGACAGGAATTCTCTGCTATTCATTATCTGCACCTCTTAAAAGTATCATCTCATTAGGTCAGTTTTGACAAGTGAGAGAGTTAAACATTAAATAGTTAAAAGAAAAAACGCTAGGAGAGCTAGGAGGGATATTCTCTAGGGTTCATGAGGCTAAAAGGAGACAGTAATAAAAAGTAGAGGGAGAGAAGGTAGGTAGGGGGTGCCAGAAAGAAGTCATTGCTATCTAGCTGGGGCAGCTGGGTGGCATCACAGTACATAGAGCACTGGGCATGGCATCAGGAAGACATCTTTCTGAGTTCTAATTTAACTTCAGAGTAGCTGGGTGGGTGACCCTGGGCAAGTCATTTAACCCTGTTTTCCTCAGTTTCTTCATCTGCAAAATAAGCTAAAGAAAAAAAAATGACAAACTACTACAATATCTTTTCTAAGAAAACCCCAAATGGGGTCATGAGAGTCTGACATGAGTGAAATGGCTTAACAATAACAAAATCAACAACACAATGTGGGGGCAGCTAGGTAGCACAGTGGATTACTGGCCCTGGAGTCAGGAGGATCTAAGTTCAAATCCAGCCTCAGACATGTTGCTATTTGACCCTGGACAAGTTACTTAACCCCAATTGCCTCCAATAATAATAATAACAATGTGCATAATACCTTAAGAAGTCAAAGAAATATAAGGCTGAGTCCTTGTCCTAAAATAATTTGACACAGATAAAAAGTGAAAGAGAAAGTGCAGGTAAGAGACCTGGCCTGAGAATGTCTGTTTGCGGTCACAATAGGAAAAACAACATGGGCTTGAGTAGTCAGGGAAGGTTTTGTGGAGTAGGTTAGGCTCAAGTTGGGTCCTGAAGGATGGGGAAGGTTTGTTTATGTGGAGAAGAGAGGGAGGGAATTCTCAGTGAAGGAAACAGGTGGAAATGTGTACAGAGACTGGGTAAGGGGAGATTAGGTTGGAGTCAAATGTACAGGAGCATTTTGAATGCCAAGTTAGTATTGAGAGACACAGAGAGAAATGAGGTATTTCTTAAAATTACTGAATTGAAGGGATGTTAAGAGTCTAGCCTATCACCACCATCACACACACACACACACACACACACACACACACACACACATACACACATGAGCTTTATAGATGAAGAAGTGGTGGTTATGCTTTTCCCAAAGACACAATTCAGCATGAAACTTAAATTCAGTAATCTGTTTCCTCAATACCACAGACTAGCCAGGGATTAGAGCTTTAGATTCACCCTAAAACCCGAGAATCAGAAATTTGCTGTTTCCTGGCTAAGGTCTCCCCTATAAAGAGGAAGCTGTCAGCCATTGGTGGATAACTCTGCCTCCCAGTGCTCAGTTTCTTGACTTAACTGCTTCTGTCCATGTGGATAGCAATGTCTCCCAAGAACAAGCCCAAGTTCCCCACACTATCAAGCAGACTCATCTAGGCACAAGAGTATGGAAAGAGATACACACAACCACAAAAGAAAATCAAATGGACAGAAGTCTATATGTTCACCCAATCCTAACAACATGTGATATAGAGGTTACCATCCCTATTTGATTAATAAAGGAAGACTCATGTAAATTGACCACACAGTAAATTAGTAGTAGGGCTCTAAACAGAAGCTAGGTCCCTGGACTCCTATTTGAGAATACTCTGTTCCACACTTCCTCATTCAGTTTGGTTTGGGAGTTTGTCTCTTTTTTTTAGCTTAATAAATGTTATTGATTGACTGACGTTTGCCTTTTGTAGAAATTTTGGGAAATCTCCAGACAAATTCATGACTTTATGACATGGAAACAGGTGGAATGTCCTTTTGAGAAAGATAAGAAGATCCAGAGCTACTTACTCACAGCACCTATTTACAGTGAAGAAGGTAAAATCTTTTCATCTGTCTCAGCTCCCACATTTATAGGAAAGGCAGTTATATATTGATGGCATGTCAATAGCCTGGGGTTGAATGGCTCTTCACAGAATATTGTCCTGTGTGTGTCCTATTGAAATAACTCCCATTTTCCCAACCCCGTTGTAAAGCAATTTAATTTAAGCTCGTGGTCCTGAATTTTCATCCCTTATATTCTCTCCCCCTGCCAAAGGGGACAGCTTCATAGCCTTGTTTGAATTCATGCCGGAGAGAGAAGGAGAATGAGCTTGGTGAAAAATGCCTGAGCACCCAGTGCTAATGAGTATTCTTTTTTCAGCTCTCTTTGTAGCATCCTTTGAAAGCGAAGGTCCAGAAAATCATATGGAAAAAGACAGCTGGAAGACACTCAGGTACTCAAAATTTACTTAAGAAAATCACTCAAAGGGGGTGGCTAGGTGTTACAGTGAACAGAGCAATGACCCTGGAGTCAGGAGGACCTGAGTTCAAATCTGGCCTCAGACACATAACACTTACTAGTTGTGTGACCTTGGGCAAGTCACTTAACCCCATTTGCCCTGCTTTCCCCCCTCCAGAAAAAAAAAAGAAAATGACTCAAATGTATGAGATAATAACCAAGAATACTACTGCACTCTTGGGCTGCACTGAGAGGATCATGTTCAGAGCACTGTGGCCAGTACTGGGTGCCCCATTTTAGAAAAGACGTTGAGAAGCTTTAAGGTCCAACGGAGGCCAACCAGGATAGCAAAGGGCCATATGAGGTTTGGTTGAAAGAGCTGAAGATGTTTAGCCTTGAGAAAAGATTCTGGCAAGGACTCAGGAAAGATGTCTTTTTGTATCTTTGAAGAACTATCACATGGAAGAGGGGATACATTTGTGCTACTTGATCCCAAATATCAGAAGTAGGAGCAATTCATGGAAGTGTCAAAGAGGCAAATTTAGGCTTCAAAAGAAATGGAAAAAAAATAGCAAAAATACAATATTTAAAAACCATTAACAGGTGTAGTCATTCCAATGCAAAACTTCCTACTAATTGGAGCATCTTTGGAGGTATTCAGGCAAAGGGTCAATGGACACTTGTATTAAGCCTGAAATCAAGGGGATTCTTGTTCAAATGAGTTGGACCAGAGGACCTCTTAGGTCATTTGCATCTCTGCAATTCTAGGAAGACTATGAACACCATATGGTCAGCCCTATGGTCTGTCTACCTAAGGATCCTGACCAAGGTCCCTAGGAATGATTTATAGGAGGTCAGTATTGTCCTCCCTGACTGTATCAGAAGTTGGAGATGTAATCTAAATATCCCAACCTTCCCCTTAATATGTAATTTGTTATGGATCTACCACTTTTCTAAGACATGTCACTATTTCTTGTATATTCCAACCAACATTATGCAAGAGCACAATGCCTTTCTGGACCTTTTTATTTACATCTCACATTTAATTTGCAAATAATGGAAAATGGGTGGCTTTTACCACCTGCCTAATATATATATTTTTTTCTTTTTCTCCAAATTCAGGACAACTCTCCTTAACAGAGCCTGAAATTTCAGGGTACAGCATAAAGAAGTGGAGAAAAAAAGCACATGAATGAACCAAGTTTTTATCCTGAATGATAAAGGGATTGAGATGAGCAGGACCTCACTGGTTGGGGTCTGTTTTGTATATACCTTTTGTGAGAAAAAAAGGGGTAACTATTTCGTGCATCAACCTTAAGGCACCTAAAAAATGAAGGTTTTTGTTTATTTTAAATATCAGGGCAGGGCCCTGGAAGGGGACAAGGGGGGATTATCATGGAGAGAGAGTATCCATGGTAATGTCTTAATCTAATAAGACGTAGATTTTTATTTTCCATGTTTGATTACTTCCATCTTAAGAAAAAAATTTTAAAACCCAACCAAATACAACCTGAACACTGCACAGGTTCAGTGCCCTATCAGACAGTCTCTACAGCAGTGTCTCTCTAAAGTCGGGGACTAGTGCCTTATAAGGTACTGAAATTGTCTTGTGTACCTATTCCTTTCAAGCTGGAAGTAAGCAAATTCAAACCAGGAGGGATGGAGACCCAGAAAGCAGCTACATCTTTGTAAATATATGGGGAGATATTATGGCACATGGACTAGAGCATACCTACCTAGAATATCAAAAGGACAGCATTCCATTTTTTCTGACCTTGTTGGAAAAAAGGGATAACTGCTAAAGCTATGAGTTTTATGACTGAATGCTTCTGGAGATGATTATTTGAGTTTGGGCTGTCAATAGTTTACATTTTTATTTCCTTTATCAGGGATTTATTGGGAGGGGGGAAACAAACTTGTATGTAATCCACAAACTACACACTTAGATAACAGAATTTTCCCTAATGCTATGTCTGGCAAATTGTTCCTAGGAGCCTTTCAGAGAAAAGAGGAAAAAAAGAGTAAATCCAAAATAAGGCAAGGGAGGTAGATGCAAAACAGATGTCAGTTTTTAAGGTCGTAGCAAGAGAGAAAACAGTACCAAATACTGTGGCATTTCAGGTAATCGTTTGAGCCCCAGTGCAAAGTGAAAATTAGGCTCTTCTGTTAGCCGATGGTACTAAACGATGACTCCCTCCTTCCAACTGTTCTCAGATAGAAGTTTAATTGGAACACTGAAAAATTGAATATTAGTAAAACCATTGACAAATGTAGCCATTCATATGAAAAATTACCCATCATTAGGAAACATTTTCTGTATCCCCAATGAGAGCAGTAAATTATTTCCCCCATATCCTCTTCAAAGGAGAACACCTTGGCTCTTATCAATCAGGAGGAAGTATCAACTTCACTCCATTATATAGTTGGATGATCTCCTATAAACTTCAAATCCATCTTCTTTCCTTATATATTTTGTTTCTAGGTATTCATTTTTCCCAGAGAATAAAACTGGAAAACCTAGGTAGATGTATCTTGTTTGTTTCCCATTCCCATAGCACTGAAAGAGGAACAAATGTTGAATAGATGCCTTGAAATCAGATGCTCAGATGGAAGGAGGTGGTAGGAGGGGCTAGCTTAGCAAGACTAGCCTGGAGAGGGGAGAGGGAAGGTGACTGTTTTTGTGATCTGCTGCTATATTCCTGTGCTAAAGAACAGAATTCTCAGCCCTGTGGTAGAGTAAGAATATTTATACTGTATTATTACAGTGTTTTGCACTTTTCAGAGACATTCTAGATCGTACATATTGTCAAACACTATAAAAGGAATTGTATATCAGCTTTGTTTATGTATTTGAGATAAAGAAAGGGATGCTTAAATTTAAGAAAATATATATATATATTTGAAATGCATTTTTAGATCACTTTCTGTACAAGTATTAAAAAGCTTTCACATAAATGTGCACTTCCCTGGTCGATCAGTTTTAGTGTATACTTGAAATAGACTTGGTGTCTCCATTTGTTACTTTCTTTTCCCAGTTCAATCCATTCATTCCTTACTTACATAAGGTGTTTTGCTATTCTAAGATGAATTCCAGAATATAAAGCTGTACCATAAAAGCAGGATAGTCTGTGTGTGACTGGGTGTGCTTGCATCAATAAAAAAAAAGTTGTTTCAACCATGCTTGACCTTAGTCTCTCTATATTTATAGTATCCTTTCAATGAATGAGTGAATTATCTGGGGAATTGTTTATTAAATACCCTTTAAAGAAGACAACCTAGAATCATCTCTGCTCAAAAAAGAAATAAAACATATGGCTACCTCATGTACTCCCTATTCCATTACGGGTCCTAAGCTTTAATCCAGGAGAAACTAAAATATTAATGGTACCTTACATTTCCATATATGGTCTTTATACTTTTCAAAGTATGTCCACATCCATACTATCAGTCAATCCTCAGAACAGTCATGTGAGACTTTTTTAATCTCCATTTTTATCTCTCTTTGGCAGATGTTGAAACCAAAATTCAGAGAGGTGAATTACCCAAGGTCACATAGCTAGATAAAGCTAAGAGCCTCATTCCTTTACAATATTGCACCTCCCCAAAAGTTTCTCATTTGGGGTTTGGTTTTTACTGAATCTGAATTTGTGAGTGACAAGTTTGCTTCAGACAGACATTTAAGCTTCCGGACCAAGAGCAATGAATAGCAACCAACAGAAATCACTATTTCCTCCTACACTTGGTAATCTAAAAGAAAGCTACTTTAAAAAAAACAGGCTAAGAAAACAAAAATAAAAACAAAATCTGGTTACCTCCACAAACTTCTGAGCTCACTTCACAAAAAGTATATTCTCTATCTTCTCTGCTCTTCTTCCTTCTTGTCCTAACTCCCCAAACTACCCAAGTTGCAGCTAAATGCAGTAAGCTCCCCATTGTTCAAGAACACAAGCAACTGGACTTGGCCATGTTGCATCAATTTTGTCCCTGAGAAAGACTAAACGGCTGCTGGGGGGGTCTGTGTATACCAGTCCTTACAAAATAGGAATTTATTAGCATCCACTTTGACTGGTTAAGGGAAATGGGAATGTTCAAAAGCTATAAATCAGAGCCCTGAAAGGATTCCTTTGTTCTCAAATAAATCAATAGCCTCAGGCACTGCTGATAAACAGCAAATAGAGGCAGAGTATCCATAAATTCACAATGAATATGATTACATTCCATCTTCTAAGCAAGCTCTCACTTCTGTCTTTGAAAATTACCTAACCACTATTTTGCATGGTCATCTAGTACTCCTCCACCAAACCCCAGGCATCTCATAAAACCGCCAAGTCCAAGGGACTCAAACATGATACCATCATAGAAGGTCAGAGCTGGAAGGAAGCACAGAGATCATCTAGTATTCATTCAGCCCTCTCATTTTACAACTGATAAAAGTGAGGCTCAGAGAGGTGATGGGATTTGCCCAAGTAATAGCAAAGCTGAAACTCAAGACACAAACGCAGTGGTCTTTCCATTACACCAAGCTCCTGAAGGCACATACTCATACCTCGGCATATCAGAGTACTCACTTGCACAGTAAAAGGTTGTTTGCCACATTCCTTTGGCCCCAAAACCAACTAACCAACCAAACAAAAACCCTTCAGCTGTATGGACAGCACACCTATGGCATTCACAGGACTGCTAATACAAAACGCAATGAAACAGATCCAACATACGATGTTGTCTTTGCTTGAAACGTTACAGATGTCTTCATTTCCCTTTGGTAAAGTTATTTGGGAAATCAGTGAATTAATTCTTCAATTTTAGTCTTGCACCTTCAAATCTGGTCTGTAGCTGATAGATGGTTTATAAGTCTTTATGAATTATGATGAAGCATAACCAAAAAGATTGTGAATATATTCAGCATCACAAATTCACCCTAGAAATATTTGTGTGCTCACCACTGTGCTGCATTGTAATTGATTTAGATAAGCTATTCTATTCGTATAGTGATTGACTAATGGTAGGAACATGCTCTTGGGAGATGCTCTAGTAGGGCCTAATCCTGCATTCTCAATTTCCCACTGGACCCCAAAATCAAATACCTGTAACCCATCTACCAAGGGTTGTATTTGTAGTTGATGACCATGGCACAGTGCACAGAAACTATCTATCCCATGTGAGTTTGAAGCTAAGACCTATTATTTTTAAATAAATAGCTTACATTTTTTTTGCAGAGGATCTCAAAAGTCTTACCCCAATTTTAAGATCTAACAGCTTAAAACGGCTAAGATTTCAGGGTTATTCTAAGGCTTACCTCACAATTCTGTAAGGCAGGAAGGATAAGAACTATCCCCATTTTCCAGATGAGGAAACTAAAGCCAACTGAATATCATAATAATTAAAAGATAGCTAATCCTTAACTAACCTCATACAGATTAATTTGAAGCTTATTTCCCTATTCACCAACTCCTCTCAATCACTTTACTAGAAAGCTCAAGATGACAGAGCAGCCCTTTTTCTCCTTCATTACCATTATCACCATAATCTTCACACAACCCACACATGCCCTCTTTTCCAAAAACTTTAACACTTATTTATTGGGGATTTTTTGAGGGGTGAATATGTTTCTGATTTTATGATGAAAGTCAATGAGAAACAAACTCATTTTATGGTAACTTACTTTACAACCGATTTTGTTAGACATCAATTGTGTAAAGCAAGATATGCCTTGCCTCTACTGGAATTCCATTCACTAAGATCACAGAGCAACAGGGCAAAAGGCAATGCTTTCTTCTGTTCTATATTTTTTCTTAATGGACTTTTTGTTTGCTGAAGAATGATACTATAGGGACAGCTAGGTGGCACAGTGAATACAGCACAGGCCCTGGAATTAGGAGGACATGAGTTCAAATTCGGCCTCAGACACTTGATACTTACTAGCTGTGTGACCTTGGACAAGGCACTTAACCCCAATTACCTACCACCCCCCCCAAAAAAAAGAAAAGAAAAAGAAAGAATGATTTATGTTAGAAGAGAGAACAAGATGGGATTTTTTCCTCATGTGAGGAAATGACATTTTGGAATTTAAATAATCAGTCAGTCAGTAATCAGTCAGGCATTGTATTCAGTGCTAAGGGATACAAACAAACCCCAAAACCTCCTCACAGTATAATGAGAAAGACAACAAGTAAACAACTGTGCAAAACAAGCTATACACAGGACCAATTAGAGATAATCAATAGAGGAGAGGCACTAGAATATTAGTGTGGTTGGTTCTATTAAGGAGTCAAAAATCCATTGTTATACATTATCTAAAACTCCAAATCAGAAAGAGAAGGGTCATGTGAGAACACAAAACTATAACTAGAATGGTCAAACTAGGGCTTTTTCCAGGTGCCAACATCTAAGGACACTATTTCCTCCCTGCTAAGATGCAAAGACTTGCCTGTATCTTCATGTCTCAAGGTCCTCTGCTGGTCTGTGCCTCAAAAAGGGTTGAAGAGGAAGGGAGCACGGGATTATGACCAAGAAAATAGGGATGGTTAGACCACCCTTATCCCAATACAACTGTATAGTTTGAAGGAAGGCTACCCCAAGAAAAGGGTCAGGAAATGTGGTCATTGTCAATAGAGATCAGGATAGGTTATGAGACAAGCAGTAAGGGAGAGCTTCTCTGGGAAGGTAGGAGGATTTCTCTTCATTAGGTGAAAACAGGAGAAAGGGGCAGTATATGTCCTGACATCCCCAAAACTAGTCCAGGAACCAGCAGCACTCTGGAGTGCTATCTCCAAATTATAACTGGCCTGTGAAGAGAAAGCCTTTCATAGGCTGCATTAAATCGTGCTCCACATTGGAGAAGGGGAAGACACTTTAAGTAAGGTTAGACCAGGGAAGGGAGACAGTACCTTGTGGCAGGGCTTCCTGTGGATGCTTTTGCTGCTCTCATCTGGCAGACTTTGCTTTCAAGTAGACTGAAGCCCAGGGTGAGGCAGATAGATGTGAATTCCAAATGGAGATAACCAGTGAACAAAGAGTGGGCAGTTTAGGGAATGCACTTCATAGTGAAAGCAGGATGTCTAAGAGGACATCCCCAAGTATGAGGGCAGGGGTCTAAGTAGAAAAGAGAAAGACTGTGATCCAGGTATTGATTTCTTTCAAAAAGGTTGTTTGTTATTCCATATGCCACAATAAATTCAAAATGGATGTGTGATATAAATATTGAGTACCATACCATAAGAAACTTAGAAAAGAGGCATATCATATCCCAGCCACAGATATAAGGAATGAATTCTTTACCAAATGAGGGATAGATAAGATTACTAAAGATAAAAGAGATAATTTTGATGATATAAAATTGAAAAGTTTTTACATTAATGAAGTCAATGCAATTAAGATAAGAAGGGAAGTGATAAATGGAGAAAAAAGTCTTTGTAAGGCTGTATAAAATCTATGACAACAGACTAATATCCAAGATACGGAGATATCCACCAGAAATACAAAAGACTAAAAGCTATTTCCCAATAGATAAGTGGTCAAAGGATATAAACATTTTTAAAAGAATTGCAAACAATTAACAAATGCAGGAAAGATTTCTTTAAATGACTAATAAGAAGAATGCAAATGGAGACAATTCTGATGTTTCCCTTTATGTGAGACCTAGAAAATTGATAAAAATGACCAAAAAATGAAGATAGTCAATTTTGGGGGCATTATAGAAAGACTAATACTAATACTAATTTATTGCTGGTAGAGCTATCAACTATTTTGGAAGTCAATTTAGAATTATGCTAAGAAAATGACTAGTGTTCATACCCTTTTACCCAAAGATTCCTCTACTGCTCAGCATATGCACCAAGGAGATGTGAGGGATAATTTGCAGTGAAGTTTCCCCATTCTGAAAAATCAAATCTAGAGTGGCTTCAGCATCCACTAGGCCTAAGTTTAGAAGTCACTTGACCTTGCAGGAATCTGGGACTTAGAGCAATGGAGACCCTCCCCAGTGCCACCTCAGCACAAGATATACCAAATAAGGACAGAAGTGCTTTCTCAAATGTTCAGTGGGTGATCTGCTATTTCCTTGTTCCAGTACTTGAGGTAGATTACCATGCTTAGATTGTATACCTAACTTCCAGCCAATGAAAGAAAAGGGTCAAGAGGGGAGTGGAGGAGAATTCCGCTTTAGGGCTTTATAACTTAGCCATTTCGTTTTGAAAATTGTTTCTCCTCCCTGACCATTTGTCAAGAAGGTGGCCCTTTCTTGAGATCGTATTAAACCATTCTTTTCTGCTTCCTACCTTGAGAAACCTCTGAGTATCATTTGGGTAAGGATTTCTGTTGCACACAGTTTTGGGGGTGCACATAGAGATAAGGTTCTATGTATACCAAAATATTTATAACAGCATTTTTGTGATAATAAAGAACTGGTAACAAAGCAGATACACCTCAATTAGGGAAGGGCTGAACAAAATGAGTAAGATTAATTTATGGTTGCAACTGTGCTATAAGAACCAATAGAAAAATTAATATACTGAAGCATGTGTGAAACTTATATGAACTAATGCAAAGTGAAATAAATAGAATCATGAAAATACTACATACAATGGCAAAATTAATATAAAGAACAAAAGTAAAAACTGAAGGTTTCAAAATTATAGTGACCAAGAATGGCTTGATAAAAAAAAATATATATATATATATATATATATATATATATATATATATATATATATATATATATATTATACATTGTCTCCATTGTCATCAGTGTGAAACACCATGCCAATCATTTTCTAATATATTGGTTAGTTTTACTGAACTTTTCACTTTCTTTTTTGTTTTTTTTTGTTTGTTTGTTTTAAAGCAATTGGGGTTAAGTAACTTGCTCAAGGTTACACGGCTAGTCATTATTTATGTGTGGGTGCTCATTTTCTGAGGCCGGATTTGATCTCGGGTCATCCCAACTCCGAGGCCGGCGCTCTTACTCACTGCGCCACCTAGCCGCCCCTTTAGGGCAATTGGGGTTAAATAACTTGCCCAAGGTCACAAGGCTAGGTTTTTGTTTGTGTGGGTTAAGTGTCTGAGGCCGGCTCCGAACTCAGGTCCTTCTGACTCCAGGGCCGACGCTCTACTCACTGTGCCACCTAGCCACCCCTTCACTTTCTTTTTTGAGTCTTTATTCTATAAAGAATAGCTTTTAGGGAAGGGAAAGGAAGAGAAACACACTGAAAATCTAAGTGAAATAAAAGAAAAAGATATCAATAAAATTTATTTTAAAAAACAATTCTTGTATTACCTATATTTCACTGAATTTTTTGAGGAGTAAAGGAGATAATGAATAAAAAAACACTTTGTAATCATAAGGTGCTATATAAACACATACACACATACACACACACACACACATAAATGTTTAGAAGAAAAAGAGCTCTTGGCTATGTTGGAGAAGGTAGTCTCAGCAGCATCCTATGGTAGAAGTCAGGTTGCAAGAATTGAGGAATGAGTGCGTGATGAGGATGGCATATCATTGGGAAATGTCATTGCTTCAACTGCACTTTGGGAAAGCCAGTCTAGAGCTAACATCCCCTGACAGCCTATCATGACTAGATCCTTTCACCTCACCCCAACATACGCACTCATTTTTGCCTCCACACTTTTGCTCATACTGTTTCTATGCAGAGACTGCCCTACATCACTTTTTTTTTCTTTATAAATATTATCCATCATTCAAGGCAAAATCCCAGTCATGTATTAATCTTACCTCCCTAATTAGATCATAAACTCTGCAAAGATGTATTTCTTCTGTCTCTCCAAGTACAGACCTAGACTCATTATGTTCAATTAAGATTTAAAGATTAATTAACCCAAGCAATAAAAATAAAATGAATTTGACAAGTGATTAAAAAGACACTAAAATTTCAAGCCTCCCCAAAGCCCTCTTCCAGTGGTCTAGAATGGCAATGAGGTGCCTAGCCATGACTGAGGTAGTTTTTCAAAACTACCCCGATAGAATGCAAACTCCTACAAATACTACCATTCTAGAAAAGCTTCATATTTTTCCTTGCTACTGACCATGTCTGTTTCCCAAGGACCAGCCTAGCTAAGTATATCACCAGTTGACTGGACATTTAATGATGAATTACTTTAGTCACAGTAATCCATGAAATAAAACAAAACAAATACAAAATGCCACTCTACTATTGAATGGATCCTTCCCATTAGTGCAATAATGGTGGAAAAGTGGCAAGAAGGGAGTCAAAGAGTGCTAAAAATCTTACATTTTTGGAAAATTTATGACCACTAACAGTTGGTACTAAAAATCCGATATCCTTCTTCAAGGTCAACATTGACATCCTCACTACTAATGACAGAAAAGAAAAAGGAAATTTTACAGCTCAACAGAAGAACACATGAGTTCTTGGAATGGCAAACAACAGAGTCAGTAGATCTGGTTTTATCATGTATCCAGAAGTAAAAAGAAGCATTGCCTGGGAATTTGATCATCTCATATTCTAGTGTTCATGATACTTGGGAGAAAAAAAGGGCCCACGAAAATTAATGCAGCTTGTTTACTAATACTCATTGCAGAAGAAGTAAAGAAATTCTGCAAAAAAACATTCTACAGATAAATCAATGTGTATTTAACAGACATCATTACTGTTATTGTTATTTATTAGACAAGACACCTAACTAGACCCTATGTTGTGAGACTGTTGGTACAATGAGCAGAGTGGGTAGAAAAAAACAGGCAGAGAAATGTAACTTAGTTGCAGACTCAGAAGCAAACAGAGCAACATTTAGGCAGGCAGCAGTCAGGAACAAGATAGCTCTTATTAATCAAAACCTTTGGATTGACCATGAGTATGAGAACATATACACAACCAGAAGACTTCCAAGATCCCAGTGTGCTAAAATATTGGGCCAAATTCAATGTGGTGAAATTCAGTAGGAATAAAAGCTGTATTACAAGGATTGAGGTTTGTTTTGTTTTGTTTTGTTTTGTTTTAAAGAAAAATCAAGTTCACAATAAAGTACAATATTGGAGAGGGGGGCTGGATAGTTCTGAACAGGAGCTAGGGCTGGTAGTGGACTACAAGCTCAATAACGTGTTGCTAGGATGACATGGGCAGCAAAGCAAATTGATGAAACCTTAGACTAAAGAACAGAATAATGTAGAGAACTAGGGAGGATATAGTCCCACTGTACTCTTCCCCAGTTAGAACACATCTAGAGTAACATATATTAGGAATAGAACTGATCATCTGAAGAGTGTCTGGAAGAAGACAATCACAAGAGCGAAGACCCTGAACATGAGAAGTGTTTTATGATTGAAATAATTTATCCTGGAGACAAGACAATGATACATACTTTAAAAAAAACAAAAGCAGTTCAAGGGCTACCATAAAGAAAAAGGATTAGGCTCATTCTGCTTTGCCATAGTTAGGAGAAATTGGGAGAGCAAAGAGACTAACTTGGATATGAAGTAAAGAAAATCTTCCCAGATAGTGTAGCAATTCCAAAGCAGAAGGAGCTGCTTTAGGAGGGAGGCAGTGAGTTCCTATTCACTGGAAGTTACCAAGCAAAGACTGAATGTCAATTTGTCAAGTCTATGGCAAAAGGACTTCTTTTTAGGGTTTAAGTTGGACTAAATGGATGCTAATGGATGCTGAGGTCCCTTTCACTTTTTTTTTGGAGGGCAATTGGGGTTAAGTAACTTTCCCAAGGTCACACGGCTAGGTTTTTTTGTTTGTGTGTGCGTTAAGTGTCTGAGGCCGGATCCGAACTTAGGTCCTTCTGTCCTTTCACTTTTGAGATGCTATAATTAGATGATTTGGTTGAGGCAACTCTACATTAGTGAATGGTTTAAAAACTTTTTCTGTTTTCTTATAGGTACTTACCTTATACTTGTTCAAAAAGTATAAATAAATTAGAGTAATACAGAATCTACCATTTCCTTAAAGATCCTGAACCCCATTCCTCTTATAGATCTTAGCAATAAAAGAATCATTTGAAAGAGATATTAAAGATTATTTGGATCAACCCCTCATTCAAAAGATGAAAAACCAAGATCCAAAAGAACCAAAATCGTTTTCCCAAGGACACACCAAATCAACTATAAAGTCATTTGATAATCAATTTTCACTGATAAAGTCAAGAAGACTGAGTTTAAGTTCTGCCCCCCAGAAACTTACTACCCATGTGACTCTATACAAATCACTTGATTTCTCAGCCTCAGTTCCTTAATCTGCAAAATGGTCATCATAATAAGACCTGCCTCTCAGAGTTGTGAGAATCAGATAAATGTTTTGCAAACTTTAAAGTACTATATAAATGCTTATTATCATTAATACTGCTGCCATGTCTGCTGCAGCTACACACATGTGCTTGATAAAACGGGAAGGGAAAAGTAGTAAGCAATTAAAGCTTAGGGGCCCAATGATTCTGAATCAAGAGAGAAAAAGGATTCAAAAATGTTTTAGATATTTAGTACAATATGAAAGACCCCATACAACATTCTGTGGTGACTTTTACAACAATATAGAGAAAACTACCTGGAAAGATATTCTAGAGCTGAATCCTGGCCCCTCTTTAAGTAAGAAGGTACTAAAAAGTTCTAGTAAAGTAAGTCACATTTCTCCAAGCACTTAAGAAAAATCGTAAGTGGGTGGGGCTCAGAGATGCCCTTTGTATTGATGTTTCAGAAAGCAGGCGAGTTTTTCTCAAAGAAAGTGATTTAAATGAGCGGATTCCGAGGTTAACCTCATTATTACTAATACAAAATGTGATGAAATGGACAAAGGCATTCCATTTGGTAAATGAGTGAAAAACAGTAACCAAAAAGTATAAGAAAAGTCTGCTTCATAATCACATCTCTATTTTCTTAAAAGCTGATTAGCTTTAAGAACAATGATACCCTACAACCTCAAAAAAGCACCTATACAATTTGTATTCATCCTAAAAGCAATGAAAGTTTACTAGACCATTGTGTTTTTCACATCAGGCAGCAGCATTAGAGATATGTGGGGGGAAATTACCTATCAGATATATAGACAGAAGAAAAGTTCATGACCAAAGAATAAAGAGAATTACAAGATAAAATGAATAATTTTGATTACATAAAATTTTAGAACTTTTTACACAAACAAATCCAACAAAGCTAAGATTAAAAGGGAAACAATTGGGGGGGAAATCTTTGTAAGTTTCTCTGATAAAGGTCTCATTTCCATGATAAAGAACTGATTTAAATTTATAAGAATAAAAGCTACTCCCAAATTGATAAGTAACTTAAGGATACTAACAGGTAATTCTTAAGGGAAGAAACCTCAGCTATCTAAAGTCATATGGAAAAATACTCCCAATTACAACTAGAAAAATGTGAATTAAAGAATGATGAGACCTCACCTTTTACTCCTCAGAGTGGTAAAGATGACCTCCCCCCCGCAAAAAAAATGATAGAAGGGTTATGGTAAAGCAGGCACATTTGATGCACTGCTGACAGTCCTGGGATGGATAAAACCATTTTGGAAAGCAATTTGTCATTATACACAAAAAGTTACTACACAGTGCATGCTCTTTGATTAGATCTACCACTGCTATGCAAAAAGAGATTAAGGAAAGAGGAAAAGGGTATATATTTACAAAAATATTTGTAGTAGGTCTTTTTTGTAGTAGTAAAAAACTGGAAAGTAAGGAATTGCCCATAAATGGAGGAATGGCTGCATAAGTTATGGTACAGGAAAGAAATGGATGATGGAAAAAGATGTGGACTTACATGAACTGAGGCAGAGAGAAGTAAGCAGGACCAAAAGAACAAGTAATAAAATAACAAAAGCACTGTAAAAACAACTTGGAAAACTGTTCAGAACTGATTAATAAAAGGACCATTCATGATTCCAGTGGGTGAATAATGAAAAATGCTATACAAGGTGATGGATTTAGAGAACAAAATGAGAAACATGTATATAAATTCACATGCTCTCATTAGTATAATTTTTTTGCTATACATGTTACAATGAATTTGTTCTTTTTTTCCAGTGGGATGAGGAATGAGAGAAAATATATTTCTGTTAGTTATTTAAAAAAAAATAACAGGCTGTAGGTGCTAAGGATATAGAATATTGTATGTACTTTAAAATTAGGCTTGATAAATTATTCATTTTACTTATTTTATTTTGTTACAAGAGATTTCTCACAATCAAAGCTTCCTACAGTTATATGGGGGAAAAATGCTCCAAATTGCAAATTAAAGCAACTCTGAGGCACCATACCACTCCCATCAGATTGGCTAATAAGAGAGAGAAGGAAAATGACAAATGTTGGAGGAGATGTGAGAAAAACACTAAAGCACTGTCAGTGGAGTTATGAATTGATCCAACCATTCTGAAGAGCAATTTGAAAATATAGCCAAAGGGATATAAAACTATGCTTACCCTTTAACCCAGCAATACCACTATTAGGTCTTTATCAAAAAGAGACTTTAAAAAAGGAAAAGATCCCACATTATAAAAAAATATTTATAGCAGACCTTTTTTGTGTTGGCAAAGAACTGGAAATTGATTCCTTAGTGTCTCAGAATAGGTGCTCTTAAGATGTATTCTGATTTGTCAATATCTTGCTGAAAATATGCTATCCAGAACTGAAAAATGTTTAACCAAGGGAGAATAATATATGACCTCTTGTCATCTGAGCACTAAACATGTATTCATTCAAGCCAAATTGGTTTAGATTTTTTGGTTGCTGTTCAGTTGTGTCTAACTCTTCATGCTAAATGTGGGGTTTTCTTGGTAAAGATGATGGAGAGATTAACCATTTCCTTCTCCTGCTCATTTTAGAGATGAGGAACTGAGACCAACGGTTAAGTGACTTACCCAGGGTCACCTAGTGTCTGAAGCCAGATTTGAACTAGGGAAGATGAGTCTTCCCTACTCCAGGCCTGGTGCTCTATGCAGTGTGGTGCCACCTAACTGCCCCAAATTTTCAGGAGTCTTCATAATGATACATATGAAGCTTGTGATTATCTGACTCAGGCAGTTTGGGTGTTTAGCAGATCGATCACTGGGATGTGAGCTGGAAAAACCTTAGTTTGAATATTGCCTCTGACACTAGGTGTGTGATCCTAAACACTAGACACTACCTTAAACACTATGTTATCCTAGAAAGGGCCCAGGACTTTTCTCTGCCTTTTTTCTCAAATGTAAAATGGGAATAATAACCCACCCTCAAGGGTTCTTAAATGTATCAAATGGAATAATTAATGTAAAGTACTGTGATAAATTTAAGGGTCTATACAAAATTTAACTCTTATTATTAATGAAGTTCCCCAAAAACTTATATCAGATAAATATCTGTAAGGCCAGGTTGTCTTCCTCATAAATGTGCAATTGGGCATTAAAAATACTACTACTAATAAAAACGAAACCAAAAAAAGAGATTCTAATTCTAATGGTGAGAGCAGTACAAATAGGCCAAAGATCTTTAGAAAGGGGTGTTTGGGTTTGGGAAGCTACTGAGGTTTTAGCTGCAGAGCAGCTGCCGGCTGGAGGGACTTCAGATCACCAGCAGCTGTGGCAGTTTCCAGAATGTAATAACAGGACCAACCTGTCCTTTTCAAAAGCAATAGTAGTAATTGATTTTTTTTTTTCAGAGCAATCTGTGAAGAGAGATTTACCCTCTCTACACAATCATGTGTAGCAGGGTGAATTGCAAGAAGATGGTAAAATATAGTCAGATTTAGGGCTACCTCAATATATAGTGCACTCTTACTAATTAAAACATCATAGTTACAGGATGGAAATTACAAAGCAGAATGGAAAGATAATAAAAGTGACAATACTAGCTAAATTAATTTACAGATTTAATGATATATCAAACTACCAAGGAGATACCTTAAAGAGCTAGACAAAATAATTAGAAAATTTATCTGGTGGGATCTGAAGGAAAATAATGAAAAAAAATAAGAATGAGGGAGAATAGCTTTTTCAAATTATGATGTAAAGAAGTAATAAAAAATATTTCATAAGCATTTAAAAATATGAAAGGGAGTCAGAAGAGCAAACTAGATAAGAACCAGAAACAACTAAGACCAACAATGCCGAATACAATAAACTCAGAGACATTAACTACTTGAAGGCCTTTTTTTTAAATAAAAAACTGTTCAGGAAACTGGAAAGCAATTTGATAGGAATTAGGTTTAAACGAAAAACTTACTCCAAACACCATAATAAGTTTAAAATGGATACACGATCTAATTATTAAAGTTAATACCATTAAAAAGAGGGGGGGTGGAGTCAAGATGGCAGAGTAGAAACAGGACTTCCACAGGGGCTCCAGCTCCCACCTCCTCCAATTCATGAAAAAGGTGACTCTGAACAAACTTTGGAGCTACAGAACCCACAAAATGACAGAGAGAAGCTAACCTCCGGCTGAGGACAGCCCAGCATGAAGAGGCCAGTGTAGCCCTCTGGGAGATGAATCCCAGCCCCACATGAACCTGAGGTTTTAGCAGCAGGGTAGCTGCCAGCTGGAAGAACTTCAGATCACCAGCAGCTGTGGCAGTTTCCAGAATTATCAACCCATAGATGCTAAGGACAAAGTGAGAGGTCAGTGCAGTGTGGACTTTGTGATCCAGTAGTTTGGGAGTGTGGTTGGCCTTTGCTCCCAGGGTGAGAAGCCTCTGAAGTGCCCCAGCTGTGCGGCCACTGCCATGTTGTGGCAGTTTCAGCTCCTGGCCTGCAGAGTGAATGGGACCAAGCAAGCAGTCAAAAGTGGGTTCTTCCAACTTCCCTCTCCGCCCTCCCAGCCTGCCCTCCATTCCATCATCCCCCCTCTTATTCCCTTCCCCCCTACTCTCCTGTAGGGTGAGATACCCTGTTTAGTGTGTATGCCATTCCCTCCCTATGCCAAATTGAATGAGAATAAGGTTGACCCATTCCCTTTTGCCTTCCTGTTCTTCTCCTCCATTGTAAGCATTTTCCCTTGCCTCTTCTATATGAGATAGTTTACCCCATTCTGTCTCTCCCCATCTCCTCTCATTATATTACTCTCTCACTTCTTAATTTCACCTTTTAAGTGTCATCCCTTCCCATTAAATTGGTCCTGTGCCCTCTATCTATGTATACCTGTAGAAGCACACACTTTTGAAAAGGGATAGGATCGGGCGGAGCCAAGATGGCGGAGTAGAAACAGCTCGTCCAAGCCTCTCTGCCCCCAGATTCCCCACAAACTATGTAAAAAAGGATTCTGAAAACCTTCTGGAGCCCCAGCACCCACAGAACGACACAGAGAAGCTAACCTCCCGCTGAGGACAGCCCAGCACCCTGCAGGAAGGACCAGCGCAGTGGTCTGGGAGCTGGCAGCGCGCAGAGCGCAGGAGCCGAGCCGAGCCCAGGTCCACGTGAGCCGAGGTTTTAGCCCCAGGGCGGCAGGGCCAGCAGCCGGCTGGAGGAACCCCAAAACACCAGGAACTGTGGCGACCCCAGAAATATCAACATAGACTTGCCTAGGACAAAGTAAGAGGTTAGTGTCCTATGGACTTTGGGACCTGTATTTGGGGAATGCGTCAGCTCCCTCCCCTGGGGGCTAGAAGCCACTGAGGAGACACGCCATTTTGTAGTTTTCAGAGGCATCTCCGGCTCCCAGCCTACAAATCGTGGGGAGATCCAGCGATCAGTCTTGGGGGTAATCGCTCTTGCTTTAACCTCCCTGGATCTGGATTGTGATCTAGGGTGGAAGTTGTGGGTGGGTTTACAGCTTGCCAGAAACGGAAGTTGCCCCCCACACGTTTGGGACGAAAATTCCTCTATCTGGCCTTAAAGCCATAGTGTGGCAACAAGCCCAAAAGTCAAGCAATTAAGTGGCAACATGCCAAGGCAAAGGAAACAGAAAAATGCAACCCTAGACTCCTATTTTGGGGGCATAGAGCAGGAAAAGGACTGTGAGGTCAAAAGTCCTGCTCCAAAAGCCCCAGGGGAAAACATGAACGGGTTGCAGGCCATAGAGGACCTTAAGAAGGACTTTAAAAATCAAATAAGAGAAGTGGAGGAAAAATTAGAAAGAGAAATGAGAAGGATTCAGGAAAAGTATGAAATGAGGGTCAACAGCCTGACTGAGGAAAACAACACCTTAAAAAATAGACTAGCTCAAATGGCAAAGGAGGCCCAAAAGGGCAATGAGGAGAAGAATGCCTTAAAAAGTCGAATTTGCCAGATGGAAAAAGAATCTCAAAAGTTCACTGAGGAGATTCATTCCTTCAGAGTTAGACTGGAGCAAATGGAAGCTAATGACTTTATGAGAAATCAAGATGCTGTTAAGCAGATCCAAACAAACGAAAGATTAGAAGGCAATGTGAAATATCTCATGGGAAAAACCACTGACCTGGAGAATAGATCCAGGAGAAACAATTTAAAAATTATTGGACTACCTGAAAGCCATGATCAAAGAAAGAACCTAGAAATCACCCTTCAAGAAATTCTCAAGGAAAATTGCCCTGATGTTTTAGACCCAGAGGGCAAAATAGAGGTTGAAAGAATCCACAGATCACCTCCTGAAAAAGATCCCAAAAAGAAAACTCCCAGAAATATTATAGCCAGGTTCCAGAATCCCCAGATCAAGGAGAAAATACTACAAGCAGCCAGGAAGAAACAATTTCAATATTGTGGAAACACAATCAGAATAGCCCAGGACCTGGCAGCTTCTACACTGAGGGATAGAAGGGCATGGAATATGATATTCCAGAGGGCAAAAGAACTGGGAATGAACCCAAGGGTCACCTACCCAGCAAAACTGAGTATTTTGTTTCAGGGAAAATATGGTCATTCAGTGGAATAGAGGACTTTCAAGCATTCTTGAGGAAAAAACCAGAGTTGAATAGAAAATTTGACATCCAGACACAAGAAGTAAGAGATGCCTGAGAAGGTAATTAGGGAAAAGAAATCAAAAGGAACTTATCAAAGTTGAACTATTTACATTCCTATATGGAAAAGCAATATCTGTGACTGATGATATCTTTCCCACTATGAAAATAATGGAAGAAGGGGGTGTGGTCATGCGAATACATATGTGAATGTGTGTGTATATGGTTACAGTTATATATGGATAGAGGGCATAGGTTGATATTGTTGGGAAGGGAGAGTACTCAAGGGATGAAATTATGAGGTGAGAGAGGAAAGTGGCAAGAGGAGATGGGGAGAGACATGGTAGGGTAAACTATCTCATGTAGGGGAAGTGAGTGCAAAGGAGGGGGAGAATAAGGAAGGCTAAAAAGGCAAAACCACATTCACATTGAATTTGGTTCAGGTAGAAAATGACATACATACTAAATGGGATATCTCAACCTGCAGCAGGATAGGGGGAAGGGGGATGAGAGGAGAGATGATGGATAGGAGGGCATCCTTGGGGTGAGGGGAGGTTGGAAGTACCCACTATAGAAGAGGGACAGGATCATGTAGGGAATGGACCAGGTCGGGGGTGGGATGAGTGGGAGGGAATTATAAGCAGCCTTGCACAATATATCTACTATGATAATGTTTTGCATCGCTAGACATGTACAACATATACTGAATTACTTCTATCCCAAGAAGGAATGGGTGACAAGGGAGGAAGGAAATGGATCTGAAATTCGAGGTCGTAACATTAAATGTTTCAAATATATATATATAAATACTATTATTAATACTCTTGCCTATAATTGGGAGATAAGATGTGCAGGCATTGGGACACAAAGATTCATCTTCCTCTAATGGAAAAGTCGATGGGGGTATGGGAGAAGGTAAGGGAGAGAGCAG